>CAUDMG010000247.1:247500-760758 GCA_958450375.1 Homarus gammarus
TTTGTTATATTTCACACAAAGCCTGTTCAACGAGCTTATGGCGCCGTGAACCTCTAATGGTTAGCGGTTAGCGTTCCCCGGTCACAGTCATAGACTTGTGTGCCGTGGGTTCGAATCCTGGTGGGTTGAGGTGTTGATTGTATGTAGAAGTCCGCATGCTTTATTGGGCTAATGAAATATATATGGATCCTCGTGTTTCGAAGCCGGATTTGGTAGAACGTTACTCTGACCACCTAAGTGATACGGGTGGTCCCCATTAGAGGTTCACGGCGCCATAAGCTCGTTGAACAGGCTTTGTGTGAAATATAACAAAGTCTCGGACTGCTTTTAGTATCCTGGTGGTCCAGCGGTTAGCGTTCCCCGGTCACAGTCATAGGCTTGTGTGCCGTGGGTTCGAATCCTGGTGGGTTGAGGTGTTGATTGTATATATATATATATATATATGTATTACGACCCTTGGCCTCTTAGGGTGTAACAATATCACAAAAACTACAAATTCAACTTTGTACTATAAGTCCAGGAATAGATCCCACCAAATTATCACCTCATTACTATGGTTTATATTGATATTTATGCAGTGGCTTTAATTACAAAATATATTAACAAATAAACAAACAATAAAACAAATATATCCGTATGTACAAAAATAAATAAATACAAATTAAATCTGAACAAATAAACTACTCAACCGAGTGACAAAATAACGAACATCAACGTAATGATTAAACACTTATTTAGTCTAGACACTACCCTAAACAACATAGTTATCCAACACACGTAACCCATAAACAAGTAAGTTATTTACCATTGAATTCTAGAATATGACTACACACAATCTCACATATAAATCACTATGTAATACTTGGTGTTCTCAAAAGTCGAGCAAGGTTAACACAGTATACCACTAGAAATATACAATAGGAGAGGGGATACTTATCTTACAACTGCCACAACTGCCAGCCCAATACTAAAGCCACCCCGCCTGGGAGTTAAACAGCGAGCGGAGGTGGGTAGAAATAACGTCAAAACAAAAGACGTTCAATTTGTGAATCCACAAATAGCTATCAAACGCTCATTCATTCATTAGTATTCGAAACTAATACTATAAACATTACAGTGTTTTACCTAACGAATTGAAACTAATGTTACTACATTTTAAGTATAACATAATATCTAAATTTTAACTGCCTCAGTGTGTACACAACGAATCAGTCGAAGATCATATGCCAAACCAGAAATCTATTCATTGGTTCTTATTCCGACACTCGTAACATCTCCCCCCTTAATTTAAAAGTTTAAGAAGCTCTGAATAAACTATTACTCAACACGAGATAGAGTGTCGGCAATAATATCATCACAGCCCTTTATGTGTTTGATTTCTATATTATAGGGTTGAAGAGCTAATGACCACCATAACAGTCTTTGGTTCTTATTTCTCATATTATGAACAAACTGAAGAGGATTATGATCTGTATAAACTATCACTGGGTAAGGTGATCCACTTACATACACCTCAAACTTTTCCAGAGCTAACAAAAGGGCCAATGCTTCTTTTTCTATTGTGGCATATCTACGTTTATGCTTTTTCAGTTTAACCGAGAAATAACAGTTCGGGTGCAATATTCCATCTTTTCCTTTTTGCATTAACACAGCACCAACTCCTGTGCCACATGCATCCGATTGTATCACAAATGGTTTCTTAAAGTCTGGGAGTTGCAGTACAGGTGCCGTCGCCAACAACCCACGAAAATTTTCGAATGCTGTCTGTCATTCATCAGTCCACACAAACTTTCTTTTTGGGCTAACCAAATCTGTCATGGGAGTGACCACCCAGGCGAAATTTTTACAAAACCTCCTGTAGAATCCAACCATCCCGAGAAATCTTCTGAGAGCCTTTCGATTGTGAGGTGCGGGTAGACTGAGAATATTGGCAACCTTGGCATCAATTGGAGCAATTTTCCCTTGTCCAATGACATGACCAAGGAAGATTAAGGTGGCCTGTCCGAATTCACTCTTGGGTAGGTTTACGGTGAAGTTGAACTCTGTTAGACGATTGAAGAATTCACGGAGTCGGCCAATGTGTTGTACCCATGTGTCACCGACGACGACCAGATCATCTAGATAGGCGTACACTCCAGGCAGGCCTGATGTCACTATATGCATCGCTCGCTGAAATGATGCTGGTGCTCCTTTAAGGCCGAAGGGCATAACTTTGTATTGCCACAGCCCTTCCACAGTGACAAAAGCTGAAATCTGCTTAGCTTCTTCCGAGAGTTTGATTGGGTAGTAGCCTTTGAGAAGATCCAGCTTGGTGACAAATGATGCTCGACCCACACTATCGATGATGTCGTCGATGCGCGGCAATGGATATGCATCAGCACGTGTCACCAGGGTGACCTTCCTGTAGTCAGTACACATGCGGACACTTCTGTCGGGTTTAGGCCCATGCACTGCTACTGCTCCTCTCCACTAGGTTATGTTCCAGCAGATACTCCACCTCCTGCTTCAGCTTCTCCCGCTTATCAGGGCTCATTCGGTAGGGTGCTTGCTTGATGGGAGATGTGCCAGGCAGCAGTACTAGATCATTCTCCAGCAGAGAACACTGGCATGGCACATCGTCGAAGAGTGGCTTGAACTCCTACAGCAATTGCACCACATCCTGAGACTGCTGTTGTGAAAGATGGGATACGTTTGAGGTAGGGTCACACAATATACTGGAATTACAGATTTTTATGGGGATATCCACTTGGAAATCAGTGTCTAGGACCACCTCCTCTCCTCCTGTTAACGAACAAACCACTTCACTCGTACCAAAATACGGTTTCAACCTGTTGATATGAGTCAAACTCTCCAATTTTCTCTTGTCTGGAGTTGCTATGACATAGTTGAGGTCATTTAATTTCTTAACTATAGTGAATGGACCCTCATATTTAGCTTGAAGGGGATTTCTATACAGGGGTATAAGTGCTAAAATCCTATCTCCAGGCTTAAATTCTCTAGCTTGACAATGCTCATCATATTGCTTTTTCATTTTTTCCTGTACTTCTGACAGATTTTCACGAGCAATCTCACCTACTCTCTTCAGTTTCTCTTTAAACTTCTCTACATACACTGACAAAGGGACTTTTATCTAATTACTTATCCAACTTTCCTTCAACACAGTCATAGGACCTCTTACAGTATGACCAAAAATCATTTCAAAGGGACTGAATCCTAGAGAATCTTGCGGACTCTCTCTTATGGCAAACAACATAAGTGGTACTCCTTCATCCCAATCCTTATCAGACTCTATACAGTATTTCCTAAGCATAGATTTAAAAGTCTGGTGGAATCTCTCTAGGGCACCTTGGGTTTGAGGGTGGTACGCAGAAGCTAAGTATTGTTTAATACCCAATTCATTCATCACCTGCTGGAAAAGGAAAGAAGTGAAATTAGTACCCTGATCCGATGTACAACTCTAGGAATGCCATATTTAGTGAAGAAGTTAGTCAGAGCCTTTACCACACTCTTTGCTTTGATGTCTCGCAATGGTATAGCCTCTGGGTACCTGGTGGTAGTACACATGATTGTTAACAAATATTGGTGGCCACAGAATTTTTGGGAGAGGACCTACACAATCAATTATAACCCTGCTAAATGGCTCATCTACCACAGGAATGGGTTTTAGGGGAGTGGGTTTTATGACCTCATTCGGTTTACCAGCCATCTGACATTCATGGCAAGTTCTACAGTATCTGGCAACATCACCTTTCATTCCAGGCCAGTAAAAATGCGACAAAATCTTTTTGTATGTTTTCCTAACTCCTAAATGTCCTCTCAGAAAGTCGTGTGCTAATTTCAAGATTTCTCCCCTGTGACAACTGGGAATCACAACCTGATGCACAACATTCCACTCATCAGCAGGATCAGATACAGATCTGAACTTCCTCATAAGTAACCATGAATCCATGTAGTAACAAACAGGCAAGCGAACGGCTTCTTCAATATCCACAGCCTTCCTACATAGTTCAGCTAATTCGGAGTCACTCTGCTGATCATCTATCAGTTTTTTCCTAGTGACAGGTACTTTCTGAATGGTAATGTTGTCACCAGAAGGGAGATCAGCTTCAGATTTTGGGGAATGAATGTTCATTGAATCTTTAGCTTCACTCACATCTCTCCCACCAATGTTACTATCAAATGAATCATCCTGACTGTCAAACAGATTGTCACTACCTAAATCATTTTCATCATTGCCAGGTGCACTACTATCAGCAATACAAAGCTTAGGGTCAACTGAAGGGATGGTCTGTACCTTATTCCGAAGAGTCTGGCTCCTTGTAACTGTACATAAAGGAAATAAATCTGGGTATTCTTCTTCAATTAAACCAGTATTATTCTCCACTGTAGGAGTCGAAGATACCACAGGATCTGGCACCACGCTGGTTCCTGCAATATCATTATCCAGCAAAAAAGTAACCCCTGTTACAGGAAAAGAATCTTGAGCACCAATAGTCACCCAACCAGTCACAAGTGGAGTTCTCAAAAACACCCTACACAAAGGAACAGTGATCACTCCACCGACACCCTTAAGCACCAAATGCTCTCCAGTATAGGAATCTTCCACGCAGGGAACCGATCCTTTCAACAGAATACTGTGAGAAGCACCAGTGTCATGCAAAATCTTCGCAGGGTACTGATCACCTGATTCTTCAACTACAACTGAACCATCAAACATGAAAGGTTCAAAAGAATCCTCCTTTGGGCGATTTCTCATTAAAGTTTTGTCAAACTTCTCCAGAAGTTCGAATGAGAGCACTGGCTATTCCGTCTTAGCTTCCAATTTAGGGCAATTCGCAATCACATGACCTGGTTTCTTACAGTAAAAACAGACAAATGATTTAGTCTTGGCATAGGTCTTCGAAAACTCACCTAAGTTTCCACGAAAATTTACTTTACTAGAAGAAGTAATATTACTATTCTGCCTACCACCCTTTTCCTTGGTTACAAAACCCTTTCCACCTGAATGATTGAGATTTAACAGGATACATTTTGTGAGTAAGGGCATAGCTATCAGCTAATGCAGCAGCTTTATGAACATTACACTCGTAACAATATATATATATATATATATATATATATATATATATATATATATATATATATATATATATATATATATATATATATATTGTTACGAGCGTCGGAATAACAACCAATGAATAGATTACTGGTTCGGCATATGAACTTCGACTGATTCGTTGTGTACACACTGGCAATGGCGTGCCCAATTAGGAAACATATGATCAAATACAAAGAACAGTAGATGAGGAGGAGGGAACAAGAGAAGCAGGACACGACCTTATTTGGAAATAGCAAAAAGGGCAGTGCAACACGTAAACAATCCGGAAGCAACCATACTAAAACTGAGCGAGGCAGTACATGACAAACTTATGATAAGCATGATACACGCACACCTACACAACATCATATCACCTGGCTCATATAATGCTAAACTACTGAAAATGTTCGAGCTGAGCAACCTGCCCAACATGTGGTTTCAACACAACCCAGATTCAGAAAAATTACTCCAGCTAACCTACACCACAGAACTGAAGGATCGACTGCAAGCAAAGAGGCGAGTAGAAGGAACAACCACATCAGAAACACAAGAAGGAGAACCCAAGAAAGTAAGACAACAATTACAGGAGCCAAGAGACCCAAGGCAATCCCAAACAAGAACTGACAAGAAGAAAATCGAAGCGGCAGGCAAGGAAGCTAACGCTAAACAAAAACCAAAGAGAAGAGAGGAAGAGATGCAGACAGTGGAACAATTTAAGCAACCCGACACAGCAGAAGAAATCGGACTGAAAATCATAACAACAATTATTCACTAAGTTATTCAACAATGACTCTTATGGCTCAGTAGTTGTTCATGTAATAAATGATGAGGTCTGTAACTTCGTCAGAAGTTGAGCGAGGTCAAGCTGATTTTGAATTACCTCGCCCGCTCCTCCTTGCGTCTCACGCCTGAGCGAAAGAGAGCCGGTAGACTAATATCACTTGTTACCCAGTGAACACCTCACTTAAGTGTTCTCCAATAAGTGCACTAAGACACTTCTCTTAGCAGAGAAGGTACAATATACTCTCAACTGAACTCAGTACCTGTGAAACTATATTTTTCTACAATAAAGAAAAACCAACAAAGTGTTTACTTCATCCCTGCCACTTATTCATTCCAGAACTAATGTATATATTTGAGTGGAATATGTATCTAAAAAAAGGACCAACACTGTAGTAACATAAGAACAAAAGAATGGAGGAAACTGCAGCGGGCCCATTGGCACATACTGGGTAGTCCCATTTGCATCCAACCTATATTTGAAGCTCCCCATCGAATTCGAGTCAATAATAATGTTTGGTAACTTGTTTCATTCATCCACTACTCTATTTCCAAACCTATGTTTACCTATTTCGCGCCAAAATCTAAATTTGTCTAAATTAAAACCATTGTTACGAGTTCGCTACTGGTCGGATAGTTTGAGTACTTTTGCTATGTCCCCTTTGTTTAGCCCTGACTTCCCTTTATACTCCTCTATTATATCGCCCCTCACTATACGTCTCTCGAGGGAGTGCAAATTAAGATGCTTTAACCTGTCTCTGAACTCGAGGTTCCTAACGCCAGGGATTAGTCTTGCAATTCTCCTCTGAATTCTTTCTGTAATACGGTGACCAGAATTGAACTGCGTAATCCAAGTGAGGTCTCACAAGCGCAAGATATAGTTTCAGGATGACCTATTTAGTTTTGTAACTAACACTCCTTTGTATGAAACCAAGTACTTTATTAACCTTGTTTCAAGCAAATACTCCTAAATCTTTCTCACATTCGGATTTATCTATAACATCGTTGTTCATGTGATATCTGGTTTCTATGTTTATATCTCCTAGAGTCTAGATTAAGTACTTTGCATTTGTCCACAATGAATTTCATCTGCCATTTTTCAAACCATTCGAAATTTTTTTTTAGATCTTCCTGTAGTTTTGCAGAGTCCTCGTCAGTTTAATTACACGCCCTATTTTAGTGTCATCAGCAAATTTACTTATGTTGCTGTCTACACAGATATCTATGTCGTTTATGTATACAATAAATAATAATGGTTCAAGTACTGAGCCTTGGGGTACTCCACTTGTGACGTTACTCCAATCGGATTTTTTGCCGCTAATGCTCACTCGCTGTTTTCTGTCCTGTAACCACGCACTAATCCATTTTAGAATATCTCCTCCAATGCCGAAGGCTTTGCTAAAGTCAAGATATACCACATCATAGTCGTGCCCCACGTCCACTGATTCGAAACCTGCTGAAAAAGAATGTTAATAGAATAGTTAAACATGAACCCCCGCTTGTGAAGCCATGTTGGGAATCATTGATGAGCTCGTGCTTCTCCAGGTGATTTCGAATAGACTTTGAAATTATTGCCTGCAATAATTTGCCTGTAATTGATGTTAAGCTGATAGGACGGTAGTTAGAGGATAGTCTCCCTTCTTGAAAATCGGTATTACATTCGCTATCCTCCAGGATTCTGGTACTACACCCGTTTATAAGGACATGTTAAACAATATTGCTAAGGGCATATTAAGCTCTTCCTTACATTCCTTTAATACTCTGGAAAATATCTCATCGGGACCTGCCGACTTATTCGGTTTTAACTTGTCTATTTGCTTACTTACGTCGTTACCAGTCACTACTATCTCGTTTAATCTATTTCTTCACTATCGCTGTATATAGTCGGTGCCTCGGGCATCAGTTTCAAATTTTCGGTGGTAAAAACTGTAGAAAAATATTTATTGGGAATATTGATCATTTCTCCGTCTCCATTGCTACCTTCAGTTCACTATTCCTCTTTCCTTTTCTTATCTCGGTCTTAACCCTATCATATAATAATCTCGGAGGTAAACTTCACCACGATTTATTCCTCTCCTATAGCCTTCATTTTTCCAATAATATTCTTTAAATAATTGTTTATCCATTTAGGGTCATTGTTGTCTGATATGAGTTTTCTATATGGTATGTTCTGCCTTTGTGCATTAAGTAACTCATTATTTAAATTGTTGTGGAACTCGTCAACCTCGCCCTCTGAGGGTACATTGTGTGAGGTCACCTCACGTGAGGTCATGTAATCCATCCCCAGACGTGATACCACTTCTCTCAGCTGCCTTTTCAACCTTTCAAAGTTTGCCATTCTGAAATCTGGGACGTTAATGAAAATTTCATTGCGTCTGCCATTAAATTCTAATTGAAATCATATTTCTTTGTGATCGCTGTTGGCAAGTCCGTTCCCTACCTCGACATTACTCATGAGGTTTTCTCTGTTTGACAGAACTAAATCCAGACGCTACCTGACCACCAGACGCTACCTGACCACCAGACGCTACCTGACCCACCAGACGGTACCTGACCTCACCAAACGCTACCTGACTCACCAGACCCGACATGATATAACTTGGAGAAGGACGTGCTCGTGTTAGCGACCAGAGGAAATGGCCGCCGTGGTAGTTGGGGATTGTTGTGTTGTGGGGGCGGAGTGTGAGGAAGGACGACCTCCTGGCTACTCTGTTAAGCCAGCTGGAGCTGAGGCGGAATCCTACCGACTCCTAGAGCGGAATACTAACGTATTCTCAGGCGGAATCCTGCCGTCTCCTGGGGCAGAATCCTACCGTCTCCTGGGGCAGAAGCCTACCGTATTTTAGGCGGAATCCTACCGTCTCCTCCAGCGGAATCCTACTGTATTCTGAGGCGGAATCCTACCGTCTCCTGGGGCAGAATCCTACCGTATTTCAGGAGGAATCCTACCCAATTCTGTGACGGAATCCTACCCAATTCTTTGACGGAATCCTACCGTATTCTGGTGCGGAAACCTAACGTCTTCTGGGCCAGAATCCTACCATATTCTGGGAGGGATTCCTGCCGTCTTCTGTGGCAGAATCCTACCGTATTCTGAGGCAAAATCTTACCGTATTCTGAGGAGGAATCCTACCGTCTCCTGGAGCTGAATCCTACCGTATTCTGAGGCGGAATCCTACCGTATTCTGAGGCGGAATCCTGATGTATTCTGGGGCATAATCCTACAGAGTTCTAGGCCAGAATCCTACCCTATTCTGGGAAGGAATCCTACCGTCTTCTGGAGCGGAATCTTACCGTGTTCTGAGGCGGAATCCTACCGAAATCCGAGGCAGATTCCTACCGTCTCCTGGAGCGGAATTCTACCGTATTCTGAATTGGAATCCTACCGTATTCTATGGCGGAATCCTACCGTCTTCAGGGGCAGAATCCTACCCTATTCTGGGAAGGAATCCTACCTTCTTCTGGGGCGGAATCCTACCGTATTTTGAGGCGGAATCATACCGTATTCTGGAGCAGAATCCTACCGTCTCCTGGAGCGGAATCATAACGTATTCTGAGGCGGAATCCTACCGTCTCCTGGGGTAGAATCCTACAGTATTTAGGCGGAATCCTACCCTTTTCAGGGGCGAAATCCAACCATATTTTGGGGCAGAATCCTACCCTATTCTGGGAGGGAATCCTACCGTCTTCTAGGGCGGAATCCTACCGTATTCTCAAGCGGAATCCTACCGTCTCCTTCCGGATTTTAGGCGGAATCCTTCTATATTCTGGGGCGGAATTCTACCGTATTCTGGGGGGGAATCCAACCGCCTTCTAGGTCAGAATCCTACCCTATTCTGAGGCGGAATCCTACCGTCTACTGGAGTGGAATCCTACCGTATTCTGAGGCGGAAACCTGCCGTCTCCTTGGTCAGAATCCTACCGTTATTTTAGGCGAATCCTAGCCTATTCTAGGGCGGAATCCTACCGTATTCTGCGCGGGAATCCTACGTTCTCCTGGAGCGGAATCCTACCGTATTCTCAGGCGGAATCCTACCGTATCCTGGGGCAGATTCGTACCGCATTTTAGGCGGAATCCTACCCTATTCTGCGGCGAAATCCCACCCAATTCTGGGGCGAAATCCTACCGTATTCTGGGACGGAATCCCACCGTACTCTGAAGCAGAATCCTTCCGTATTCTCAAGCGGAATCCTACCGTATTCTGAAGCGAAAACCTACTGTCTTCTGGGTCAGAATCCTACCCTATTCTGGGACGAAATCCTAACGAGTTCTAGGGCGGAATCTACCGTATTCTGAGGCGGAATCATACCATATTCTGAAGCGGAACCCTACCCTTTTCTGAGGCGGAATCCTACCCTTTTCTGAGGTGGAATCCTAACGTATTCTGGGCTGAACCCTACTGTCTTCTGGACCAGAATCCTACCCTATTCTGGGACGGAATCCTACGGTTTTCTGGGACGGAATGCCACCGTATTCTGAAGCGGAATCCTTACGTATTCTCAGGCGGAATCCTACCGTCTCCTGGGGCTGAATCCTACTGGATTATAGGCGGAATCTTACCCTATTCTGGGGCGGAATCCTACCGTATTCTGAGGCGGAATTCTACAGTCTTCTGGGGCAGAATCCTACCCTATTCTAGGACGGAATACTATCGTCTGCTGGGGCAGAATCCTACCATATTCTGAGGCGAAATCCTACCGTCTCCTGTAGCTGAGTCCTACCGTATTCTGAGGCGGAATCCTTCCGACTACTGGGGACAAATCCTAACGTATTTTAGGCGAAATCCTACCCTATTCTGGGGTGGAATCCTGCAGTACTCTGGGCCAAAATTCTATCCAATTCAGGGACGGAATCCCCCCCCCCCGTCTTCAGGGGAATAATCCTACAGTATTATGAGGCGTAATCCTACGGTATTCTGAGGCGGAATCCTACCGTCTCCCGGAACGGAATCCAACCGTATTCTGAGGCGGAATCCTACCGTCTCCTAGGGCAGAATCCTACCGCATTTTAGGCGGAATCCTACCCTATTCTGGGGCGAAATCCTACCGTATTCTGGGGCGGAATCCTACCGCATTCTGAAGCGGAATCCTTCCGGATCTCTAGCGGAATCCTACCGCATTCTGAGTCGAAATCCTACTGTCTTCTGGGTCAGAATGCTACCATATTCTGGGACGGAATTCAAACGTGTTCTAGGGCGGAATCTACCGTATTCTGAGGCGGAAGCATACCGTATTCTGAAGCGGAATACTTACGTATTCTCAAAGGGGAATCCTACCGTCTCCTGGGGCTGAATCCTACTGTATTTTTGGCGGAATCCTACCATATTCTGGGGCGGAATCCTACCGTATTCCAAGGCGGAATTCTTCAGTCTTCTGGGGCAGAATCCTACCCTATTCTAGGACGGAATACTATCGTCTTCTGGGGCAGAATCCTACCGTATTCTGAGGCGAAATCCTACCGTCTCCTGTAGCTGAATCCTACCTTATTCTGAGGCGGAATCCTACCGTCTACTGGGACCAAATCCTAACGGATTTTAGGCGAAATCCTACCCTATTCTGTGGTGGAATCCTGCCGTATTCTAGGCCAAAATCCTATCCAATTCAGGGATGGAGTCCCCCCGTCTCTTGGGGCAGAAATCCTACAGTATTCTGAGGTGGAATCCTACCGTATTCTGAAGCGGAATCCTACCGTCTAAAGCAGTGGAATCCTACCGTATTCTAAGACGGAATGCTACCGTCTCCTGGGTGAGAATCCTACCCTTTTTTAGGCTTAATCCTACCGTATGTTGGAGCGGAATCCTACCGTCTTCTGGACCAGAATCCTACTTTAATCTGGGACGGAATCCTACCGTCTTCTAGGGCGGAATCTACCTTATTCTGAGGCGGAATCATACCGTATTCTGAAGCGGAACCCTACCCTTTTCTGAGGCGGAATCCTACCCTTTTCTGAGGCGGAATCCTACCCTATTCTGGGTCGGAATTCTACCGTATTCTAAGGAGGCATCCTACCGTCTTCCGTGCCAGAATCCTAACCTTTTCTAGGGTGGAATCCTTCCGTCTTCTGGGGCGGAATCCTACCGTATTTTGGGCCAGAATCCTACCTTATTCTAGGACGGAATCCTACCGTCTTCTTCGGCGGAATCCTAACGTATTCTGAGGCGGAAGTCTACCGTATGATGAGGCGGAGTCTTAACGTCTCCTGGACCGGAATCCTACCGTATTTTAGGCGGAACCCTACCCTATTCTACGGCGGAATCCTACCGTATTCAGGGAAAGAATCCTACCCTATTCTGGGACGGTTTCCTATTTTCTTCTGGGGCGGAATCCTACAGTATTCTGAGGCGGATTCCTACCTCATTTGAAGTGGAATCCAACCGTCTATTGGAACGGAATGCTACCAAAATCTGAGGAGGAATTCTACCGTATTCTTGGGCGGATTCCTACCATCTTCTGGGCGAGAATCCTACCCTTTTCTGGGACGGAATCCTACCGTCTTCTCGGGCGGAATCCTACCATCTTCTGTGGCCGAATCCTACGGTATTCTGAGGCAAAAACCTACCGTATTCTGAGGCGTAATCCAACCGTCTCCTGGAGCGGAATCCGAACGTATTCTGAGGCAGAATCCTATCGCGTTCTAAGGCGGAATCCTACCCTATTCTGCAACGGAATCCTACCGTCTTCTGGAGAGGAATCCTACCATGTTCTGTGGCCGAATCCTACCGTATTCTGAGGCAAAAACCTACCGTATTCTGAGGCGTAATCCAACCGTCTCCTGGAGCGGAATCCGAACGTATTCTGAGGCAGAATCCTACCGTATTCTAGGTCGAAATCCTACCGTCTTCTGGGACAGAATCCTACCCTATTCTGGGACGGAATCCTACCGTCTTCTGAGTCGGAAACCTACCGTATTCTCAGGCGGAATCCTACCGTATTCTGAAGCAGAATCCTACCGTATCCTGGAGCGAAATCCTACGATATTCTGTGGCGGAATCCTACCGTGTCCTTGGGCAGAATCCTACCGTATTTTAGGCGGAATCCTACTCTATTCTGGGGCGGAATCCTACCGTATTCCAGGGCGGATTCCTACCGTCTTCTGTGCCAGAAACCTACCCTATTCTAGTACGGAATCCTACCGTCTTTTGAGGCGGAATACTATCCGTATTCTAAGGCAAAATCCTACCGTCTCCTGGTGCAGAATCCTACCGTGTTTTACACGTAATCCTACCTTTTTCAGGGGCGAAATCCAACCGTATTCTGGGGCGGAATCCTACCGTTTCCTGGGACAGAATCCTACCGTATTATAGGCGGAATCCTATCCTTCTTCTTGGGAGGAATCCTACTGCATCATGGTGCGGAATCCTACCGTATTCTGGGCCAGAATCCAACCTTATTCTGGGACGGAATCATACCGCATTCTGGGGCGGAATCCTACCGTATTCTGAGGAGGAATCCAACCGTATTCTGAGGCGGAATCCTACTGTCTCCTGGAGCAGAACCCTACCGTATTTTAGGCGGAATCATACCCTATTCTGGGTAGGAATTCTACCGTATTCTGAGGAGGAATCCAACCGTCTTTTGTGCCAGAATCCTACCTTATTCTAGGACGGAATCCTACCGTCTTCTTGGGCGGAATCCTACCGTATTCTGAGGCGGAAGTCTTCCGTATGATGAGGCGGAGTCCTACCGTCTCCTAGACCGGAATCCTACCGTATTCTGAGGCGGAATCCTACAGTCTCCTGCGGCAAAATCCCCTCGTATTTTAGGCGGAATCCTACCCTATTCTACGGCGGAATCCTACCGCATTCTGGGAAAGAATCCTACCCTATTCTGGGACGGCATCCTATTTTCTTCTGGGGCGGAATCCTACAGTATTCTAAGGCGGATTCCTACCTCATTCTGAGGCGGAATCCAACCGTCTACTGGAGCGAAATGCTACCAAATTCTGAGGCGGAATCATACCGTCTCCTGGGTCAGAATCCTACTTTAATTTACGCGGAATCCTACCCTATTCTGGGACGGAATTCTACTGTATTCTTGGGCGGATTCCTACCATCTTCTGGGCGAGAATCCTACCCTTTTCTGGGACGGAATCCTATTGTCTTCTCGGGCGGAATCCTACCGTATTCTCAGGCGGAATCCTATCGCGTTCTAAGGCGGAATCCTACCCTATTCTGCGACGGAATCCTACCGTCTTCTGGAGAGGAATCCTACCATCTTCTGAGGCGGAATCCTACCGTCTCCTGGAGCAGAACCCTACCGCATTTTAGTCGGAATCATACCCTATTCTGGGTCGGAATCCTACCGTATTCTGAGGAGGAATCCAACCGTCTTTCGTGCCAGAATCATACCCTATTCTAGGATGGAATCCTACCGTCTCCTGGAGCGGAATCCTACCGTATTCTGAGGCGGAATCATACCCTATTCTTGGACGGAATTCGACCGTATTCTTGGGCGGATTCCTACCATCTTCTAGGCGAGAATCCTACCCTATTCTGGGATGGAATCCTACCGTCTTCTGGAACGGAATCCTACCATCTTCTGTGGCCGAATCCTACCGTATTCTGAGGCAAAATCCGAACGTATTTTGAGGAGGAATCCAACCGTATTCTGAGGCGGAATCCTAACGTCTCCTGGGGCAGAACCCTACCGTATTTTTGGCGGAATCCTACCCTATTCTGGGTCGTAATCCTACCGTATTCTGAGGAGGCATACTACCGTCTTCCGTGCCAAAATCCTACCCTATTCTAGGATGGAATCCTTCCGAGTTCTGGGGCGGAAGTCTACCGTATGATGAGGCGGAGTCCGACCGTCTCCTGGACCGGAATCCTACCGTATTCTGAGGCGGAATCCTACAGTCTCCTGCGGCAAAATCCTACCGTATTTTAGGCGGAATCCTACCCTATTCTACGGCGGAATCCTACCGTAATCTGGGACAGAATCCTACCCTATTCTGGGACGGTATCCTATTTTCTTCTGGGGCGGAATCCTACTGTATTCTGAGGCGGAATCCTACCTCATTCTGAGGCGGAATCCAACCGTCTACTGGAGCGAAATGCTACCAAATTCTGAGGCGGAATCCTACCGTCTCCTGGGTCAGAATCCTACCATAATTTAAGCGGAATCCTACCCTATTCTGGGACGGAATTCTACCGTATTCTTGGGCGGATTCCTACCATCTTCTGGGCGAGAATCCTACCCTTTTCTGGGACGGAATCCTACCCTATTCTGGGGTGGAATCCTACCGCATAATGGGGCGGAATCCTTCAGTCTTCTGGGGCAGAATCCTATTATATTCTTGGACGGAGTCCTACCGTATTCTAAGGCGGAATCCTACCGTATTCTGTGGCAGAATCCTACCGCATTTAGGCAGAATCCTTCCCTATTCTGGGTCGGAATCCAACCCAATTCGGGGGCGGAATCCTACCGTCTTCTGGAACGGAATCCTAATGTATTTTCAGGCGGAATCCTAACGTATTCTGGGGTGGAATCCTACCGTCTTCTGGGGCAGGATCCTTCCCTATTCTAGGGTGGAATCATACCGTCTTATGTGGCAGAATCCTACACTTTTCATGGACGGAGTGCTACCGTATTCTGAGACGGAATTCAACCATATTCTGAGGCGGATTCCTACCGTATTCTGAGGCGGAAACCTAACGTTTCCTGTAGCGGAGACCTTCCGTATTCTAGGGCGGAATCCCACCGTTTCCTGGGGCAGAATCCTACCGTATTATAGGCGGAATCCAACCGCATTCTGGGCCAGAATCCAACCCTATTTTTGGACGGAATCATACCGTATTCTGAGGCGGAATCCTACCGTATTCTGAGGCGGAATCCTACCGTATTCTGAGGCGGAATCCAACCGTATTCTGAGGCGGAATTCTACCGTCTCCTGGGGCAGAACCCTACCGTATTTTAGGCGGAATCCTACCCTATTCTGGGATGGAATCCTACCGTATTCTGGGGAGGAATTCTACTGTCTTCCGTGCCAGAATCCTACCCTATTCTAGGACGGCATCCATGAGTCTTCTGGGGCGGAATCCTAACGTATGATGAGGCGGAGTCCTACCGTCTCCTGCAGCGGAATCCAACCGTATTCTGAGGCGCAATCCTACCGCATAATGGGGCGGAATCCTACAATCCTCTGGCGCAGAATCCTACTATATTCTTTGGCGGAATCCTACCGTATTCTGAGGCGGAAACCTAACGTCTCCTGTAGCGGAATCCTACCGTATTCTAGGGCTGAATCCTACCGTTTCCTGGGGCAGAATCCTACCGTATTATAGGCGGAATCCTATCTTATTATGGGGAGGAATCCTACTGTATCCTGGTGCGGAATTCTACCGTATTCTGGGCCAGAATCCAACACTTTTCTGGGACGGAATCATACCGTATTCTGGGGCGGAATCCTACCCTATTCTGGGACGGAATCCAAACGTGTTCTAGGGCGGAATCTACCGTATTCTGAGGCGGAATCATACCATATTCTGAAGCGGAATACTTACGTATTCTCAGGGGGGAATCCTACCGTCTCCTGGGGCTGAATCCTACTGTATTTTAGGCGGAATCCTACCATATTCTGGGGCGGAATCCTACCGTAATCTGAGGCGGAATTCTACAGTCTTCTGGGGCAGAATCCTACCCTATTCTAGGACGGAATACTATCGTCTTCTGGGGCAGAATCCTACCGTATTCTGAGGCGAAATCCTACCGTCTCCTGGGGCAGAACCCTACCGTATTTTAGGCGGAATCCTATCCTATTATGGGTCGGAATCCTACCGTATTCTGAAGCGGAAGTCTATCGTATAATGAGGCGGAGTCCTACCGTCTCCTGCGGCAAAATCCTGCCGTATAATAGGCGGAATCCTACCCTATTCTAGGGCGGATTCCTACCGTATTCTGGGACAGAATCCTACCCTATTCTGGGACGGTATCCTATTTTCTTCTGGGGCGGAATCCTGCAGTATTCTGAGGCGGAATCCTACCTCATTCTGAGGCGGAATCCAACCGTCTACTGGAGCGAAATGCTACCAAATTCTGAGTCGGAATCCGACCGTCTCCTTGGTCAGAATCCAACCATAATTTACGCGGAATCCTACCCTATTCTTGGACGGAATTCTACCGTATTCTTGGGCGAATTCCTACCATCTTCTGGGCGAGAATCCTACCCTTTTCTGGGACGGAATCCTACCGTCTTCTCGGGCGGAATCCTACCGTATTCTGAGGCGGAATCCAATCGCGTTCTAAGGCGGAATCCTACCCTATTCTGCGACGGAATCCTACCGTCTTCTGGAGAGGAATCCTACCATTTTCTGTGGCCGAATCCTACCGTATTCTGAGGCAAAAACCTACCGTATTCTGAGGCGTAATCCAACCGTCTCCTGGAGCGGAATCTGAACGTATTCTGAGGCAGAATCCTACCGTATTCTGGGTCGAAATCCTACCGTCTTCTGGGACAGAATCCTACCCTATTCTGGAACGTAATCCTACCGTCTTCTGGGTCGGAATCCTACTGTATTTTCTGGCGGAATCCTACCGTATTCTGAAGCGGAATCCTACCGTATCCTGTAGGGAAATCCTACGATACTCTGTGGCGGAATCCTACCGTCTTGTGGGGCCGAATCCTACCGTATTTTAGGCGGAATCCTACCCTATTCTAGGGCGGAATCCTACCGTATTCCAGGGCGGAATCCTACCGTCTTCTGAGCCAGAATCCTACCCTATTCTGGGACGGAATCCTACCGTCTTCTGAGGCGGAATACTACCGTATTCTAAGGCAAAATCCTACCGGCTACTGGTGCAGAATCCTACCGTATTTTACACGTAATCCTACCCTTTTCAGGGGCGAAATCCAACCGTATTCTGGGGCGGAATCCTACCGTCTTCTGGGTTGGAATCCTACCCTATTCTGGGGAGGAATCCTACCGCATAATGGGGCGGAATCCTACAGTCTTCTGGGGCAGAATCCTATTATATTCTAGGACGGAGTCCTACCGTATTCTGAGGCGGAATCCTACCGTCTCCTGGAACGGAATCCTACCGTTTTTAGGGGCGGAATCCTACCGTATTCTGTGGCAGAATCCTACCGCATTTAGGCAGAATCCTACCCTATTCTGGGGCGGAATCCAACCCAATTCGGGGGCGGAATCCTACCGTCTTCTGGAGCGGAATCCTAATAAATTCTCAGGCGGAATCCTAACATATTCTGGGGTGGAATCCTACCGTCTTCTGGGGCAGAATCCTACACTTTTCATGGACGGAATGCTACCGTATTCTGAGACGGAATTCTACCATATTCTGAGGCGGATTCCTACCGTATTCTGAGGCGGAAACCTAACGTTTCCTGTAGCGGAGACCTTCCGTATTCTAGGGCGGAATCCCACCGTTTCCTGGGGCAGAATCCTACCGTATTATAGGCGGAATCCTACCGCATTCTGGGCCAGAATCCAACCCTATTCTTGGACGGAATCATACCGTATTCTGGGGCGGAATCCTACCGTATTCTGAGGCGGAATCCAACCATATTCTGAGGCGCAATTCTACCGTCTCCTGGGGCAGAACCCTACCGTATTTTAGGCGGAATCCTACCCTATTCTGGGTCGGAATCCTACCGTATTCTGGGGAGGAATTCTACTGTCTTCCGTTCCAGAATCCTACCCTTTTCTAGGACAGCATCCTTGAGTCTTCTGGGGCGGAATCCTACCGTATTTTTATCCAGAATCCTACCTTATTCTAGGGCGGAAACCTACCGTATGATGAGGCGGAGTCCTACCGTCTCCTGCAGCGGAATCCTACCGTATTCTGAAGCGGAATCCTACCCTATTCTGGGACGGAATTCTAACGTATTCTTCGGCGGATTCCTACCATCTTCTGGGCGAGAATCTTTCCCTATTCTGGGACGGAATCCTACCGTATTCTGAGGCGGAATCGTATCGCGTTCTGAGGCGGAATCCTACCCTATTCTCGTGCGGAATCCTACCGTATTCTGGGGCGGAATACTACCCTATTCTGGGACGGAATCCTACCATCTTCTGGAGCGGAATCCTACCTCAGTGTGAGGCGGAATCCTACCGTCTCCTGGAGCGGAATACTACCGTATTCTGAGGCGGAATCCTACTGTCTCCTGGGGCAGAATCCTACCGTATTTTACGCGGAATCCTACCGTATTCTGGAGCGGAATACTACCCTATTCTGGGACGGAGTCCTACCGTCTTCTGAGGCGAAATCCTACCGTATTCTGAGGCAAAATACTACCGTCTCCTGGTGCAGAATCCTACCGTATTTTAGGCGGAATCCTACCCTTTTCATGGGCGAAATCCAACCGCATTCTGGGGCGGAATCCTACCGTCTTCTGGGTGGGAATCCTACCCTATTCTGGGGTGGAATCCTACCATATAATGGGGCGAAATCCTACAGTCTTCTGGCGCAGAATCCTGCTATATTCTTGGCCGGAATCCTACCGTATTCTGAGGCGGAATCGTATCGCGTTCTGAGGCGGAATCCTACCCTATTCTCGTGCGGAATCCTACCGTATTCTGGGGCGGAATACTACCCTATTCTGGGACGTTATCCTACCGTCTTCGGGAGCGGAATCCTCCCTCATTCTGAGGCGGAATCCTACCGTCTCCTGGAGCGGAATGCTACCGTATTCTGAGGCGGAATCCTACTGTCTCCTGGGGCAGAATCCTACCGTATTTTACGCGGAATCCAACCCTATTCTGGGACCGAATTCTAACGTATTCTTGGGCGGATTCCTACCATCTTCTGGGCGAGAATCCTTCCCTATTCTGGGACGGAATCCTACCGTATTCTGAGGCGGAATCGTATCGTGTTCTGAGGCGGAATCCTACCCTATTCTCGTGCGGAATCGTACCGTCTTCTGGGACAGAATTCTACCCTATTCTGGGACGGAATCCTACCGTCTCCTGGGGCAGAATCCTACTGTATTTTAGGCCGAATCCTACCCTTTTCTGGGGCGGAATCCTATCCTATTCCAGGGCGGACTCCTACCGTCGTCTGTACCAGTATCCTACCCTATTCTGGGACGGAATCCTACCGTCTTCTGAGGCGAAATCCTACCGTATTCTGAGGCAAAATACTACCGTCTCCTGGTGCAGAATCCTACCGTATTTTAGGCGGAATCCTACCCTTTTCAGGGGCGAAATCCAACCGCATTCTGGGGCGGAATCCTACCGTCTTCTGGGTCGGAATCCTACCCTATTCTGGGGTGGAATCCTACCATATAATGGGGCGGAATCCTACAGTCTTCTGGCGCAGAATCCTACTATATTCTTGGACGGAATCCTACCGTATTCTGAGGCGGAATCCTACCGTCTCCTGGAACGGAATCCTAACGTATTCTGAGGCGGAATCCTACCGTCTCCTGGAACGGAATCCCACCGTATTCTGAGGCGGAATCCTACCGTCTCCTGGGATAAAATCCTACCGTATTAGATGCAGAATCCTACCTTATTCTTATACGGAATCCTACCGTATTCTGAGGCGGAATCCTACCGTCTCCTGGAACCGAATCCTACCGTATTAGGGGAGGAATCCTACAGTATTCTGGGGCAGAATCCTACCGCATTTAGGCGGAATCCTACCCGATTCTGGGGCGGAATCCAACCGAATTCTGGAGCGGAATCTTACCGTCTTCTGGAGCGGAATCCTAATGTATTCTCAGGCGGAATCCTACCGTATTCTGATGTGGAATCCTGCCGTCTCCTAGGGCAGAATCCTACCTTATTCTGGGGTGGAATCATACCGTCTTATGTGGCAGAATCCTACCCTTTTCAAGGAGGGACTCCTACCGTCTTCTGAGACGGAATTATACCTTATTCTGAGGCTGAATTCTACCGTATTCTGAGGCGGAAACCTAACGTTTCCTGGGGTCCTACCGTATTTTAGGGCGGAATCCTACCGTTTCCTGGGGCAGAATCCTACCGTATTATAGGTGGAATCCTATCCTATTCTGGGGAGGAATCCTACTGTATCCTGATGCGGAATCCTACAGTATTGTGGGCCAGAATCCAACCCTATTCTGGGGCATAACCCTACCGTATTTTAGGCGGAATCCTACCCTATTCTGGGTGGGAATCTTACCGTATTCTCGGGCGGAATTCTACCGTCTTCCGTGCCAGAATTCTACCGTATTCTGGGACGGAATCCTTCCGTCTTTTGGGGAGGAATCCTACCGTATTTTGGGCCAGAATCCTACCTTATTCTGGGACGGAATCCTACCGTCTTCTGGGGCGGAATCCTATCGTATTCTGAAGCGGAAGTCTATCGTATAATGAGGCGGAGTCCTACCGTCTCCTGGAGCGGAAGCCTACCGTATTCTGAGGCGGAAACCTACCGTTTCCTGCGGCAAAATCCTACCGTATTTTTGGCGGAATCCTACCCTATTCTAGGGTGGAATCCTATCGTATTCTGGGACAGAATCCTACCCTATTCTGGGACGGTATCCTACTTTCTTTTGGGGCGGAATCCTACAGTATTCTGAGACGGAATCCTACCTCATTCTGGGGCGAAATCCTACCGTCTCCTAGGGCAGAATCCCACCGTATTTTACGCGGAATCCTACCCTATAGTAGGACAGAATTCTACCGTATTCTTGGGCGGATTCCTAATATCTTCTAGGCGAGAATCCTACCCTATTCTGGGACGGAATCCTACCGTCTTCCGAGGCGGAATCCTATCGCGTTCTGAGGCAGAATGCAACCCTATTCTGGTACGGAATCCTACCGTATTCTGGGGAGGAATCCTACCATATTCTGGGACGGAATCCTACCGTCTTCTGGAGCGGAATCCTACCATCTTCTGTGGCCGAATCCTACCGTATTCTGAGGCAAAAACTTACCGTATTCTGAGGCGCAATCCTACCGTCTCCTGGAACGGAATCCTACAGGATTCTGAGGCGGAATCCTACCTCATTCTGAGGCGGAATCCTACCGTCTCCTGGAGCGGAATGCTACCGTATTCTGAGGCGGAGTCGTACCGTCTCCTAGGGCAGAATCCTACCGTATTTTACGCGGAATCCTACCCTATACTAGGACAGAGTTCTACTTTATTCTTGGGCGGATTCCTAATATCTTCTGGGCGAGAATCCTTCCCTATACTGGGACGGAATCCTACCGTCTTCTGGAGCGAAATCCTACGGTATTCTGTGGCGAAATCCTACCGTCTCCTGGGGCAGAATCAAACCGTTTTTTAGACGGAACCCTACCCTATTCTGGGGCGGAATCCTACCGCATTCCAGGGCGGAATCTTACCGTCTTTTGTGCCAAATCCTACCCTATTCTAGGACGGAATCCTACCGTCTTCTGGGGCGGATTCCTACAGTATTCTTGGCCAGAATACCACCTATTCTCTTGGGCAGAATCCCACCCTACCATCTCCGGGAGCGGAATCCTACCGTATTCTGGGGCGGAATCCTACCGTCTTCTGGACCAGAATCCTACCCTATTCTGGGACGGATTCCTACCGTCTTCCTAGGCAGAATCCTACCATATTCTGAGGCGGAATCCTATCGTATTCTGACGCGGAATCATACTGTCTCCTGGGGCAGAATCCTGCCGCATTTTGGGTGGAATCCTATGCTATTTTGAGGCAGAATCCGACCCTATTCTGGGGGAGGGGGGGGGAACCCTACCCTATTCTGGGGCGGAATCCTACCCTTTCTGTCGCAGAATCCTACCATATTTTGGGGCGGGATCCTACAGTATTCTGGGGCAAATTCCTACCGTCTTCTATGGCAGATTCCTACCATCTTCGAGGGCGGAGTCCTACCGTATTCTGGCGCAGAATCCTACCGTCTTCTGGGGCAGAATTCTTCCGTATTCTGGAACGGAATCCTACCATATTGTTGTCGGAACCCGTACGTTTTCTTTGGCACAATCTTACCGTCTTTGGGGAAAGAATCCTACCACCTGCTGGTGCAGAAGGAGACGGTAGGAAATCGCTCGAGAAAACGGTAGGATTCTGCACCAGCAGACGGTAAGAGTCTGTCCCCATAGACGGTAAGATCCCGCCCAGAAGATGGTAGGATTCTGCCCCAGAATACGGTAGGATCCCGCCCCAGAAGGTAGTAGGGTTCTGCCCAAGAATAGGGTAGGATTCCGCCCCAGAATAGAGTAGAATTTCGCCCCAAATATGGTAGGATTCTGCCCCAGAAGACGGTATGATTTCGCGTCAGAATAAGGTAGGATTCCGTCCCAGAATAGGGTAGGATTGAGCCCCAGAATACGCTAGGATTCTGCATAAGGAGACGGAAGGTTATCGCTCCAGAAAACGGTAGGATTCTACGCCAGCAGACGGTAGAATTCTGTCCCAAAGGACGGTAAGATTCTGCCCCAGAAAACGGTCCGATACCGTCCACAATACTGTAAGATTCTGCGCCGCAGGAATTGGGTAGAATTTCGCCCCCGAATAGGGTAGAATTCCGCCCCAGAATAGGGTAGAATTCCTCCCCAGAATATTAGGATTCCGCCCAAAATACGCTAGGATTCTGCCCAAAGAGACGGTAGGATATCTCCAGAAAAAGGTAGGTTTCTGCGCCAGCAGACGGTAGGATTCTGTCCCCAAAGACGGTAAGATTGTGCCCAAGAAAACAGCCGGATTCCGCCCAGAATACGGTAGGATTCCCCTCCAGAATACCCTAGAAATCTGCCCCACAATACGGTACAATTCTGCCCCAGAATACGGTAGGAATCCGCCCTAGAAAATAGTAGGAATCCGCCCCACGAGACAGTAGGATTTTGCCCCAAAATACGGTAGGATCCCAACCCTGAAGATGGTAGGGTTCTGCCCAAGAATTGGGTAGGATTCCGCCCGAGAATGGGTAGTATTCCGCCCCACAATAAGGTAGGATTCCGTCCCATAATATGGTAGGATTCCGCCCCAGAATACGCTAGGATTCTGCCCAAGGAGACGGCAGGATATCGCTCAAGAAAACGGTAGGATTCTGCGCCAGCAGACGGTAGAAATCAGTCCCCAAAGACAGTGAGATTCTGCACCAGGAAAGGGGCGGATTCCGTCCACAATACGGTCGGATTCCGCTCCAGAATAAGGTAGAATTCTGCTCCAGAATACGGTAGGACTCTGCGCCAGAATACGGTATGATTCCGCCTTCGAAGAAGGTAGGAATCCGCCCCAGAAGACGGTAGAATTCTGCCCCAGAATACAGTAGGATCCCGCCCCAGAAGATGGTAGGGTTCTGCCCTAGAATAGGGTAGGATTCCGCCCGAGAATAGGATAGAATTGCCCCCAAAATACCGTAGGATTCTGCCCAAGGAGACGGCAGGATATCGCTCAAGAAAACGGTAGGATTCTGCGCCAGCAGACGGTAGAAATCAGTCCCCAAAGACAGTGAGATTCTGCACCAGGAAACGGTCGGATTCCGTCCACAATACGGTCGGATTCCACTCCAGAATAAGGTAGAATTCTGCTCCAGAAGACGGTAGAATTCTGCCCCAGAATACAGTAGGATCCCGCCCCAGAAGATGGTAGGGTTCTGCCCTAGAATACGGTAGGATTCCGCCCGAGAATAGGATAGAATTGCGCCCAAAATACCGTAGGATTCTGCCCCAGGAGACGGTAGGATTCCGTCCCAGAATAGGGAAAGATTCCGCCCCAGAATACGCTAGGATTTTGCCTAAGAAAACGGTAGGATATTGCTCCAGAAAACGGTAGGATTCTGCGCCAGCAGACGGTAGGATTCTGACCCCAAAGACAGTAAGATTCTGCCCCAGAAAACGGTAGGAATTCCGCCCACGATACAGTAGGATTCCGCTCAAGAATACCGTAGAATTCTGCCCCAGCTTAGGGTAGGATTCTGCGCCAGAATACGATAGGCTTCCGCCCTAGAAGATGGAAGGAATCTGCCCCAGAAAACGGTAGGATTCTGCCCCAAAATACGGTAGGATCCCGTCCCAGAAGATGGTAGAGTTCTGCCCTAGAATATTGTAGGATTCCGCCCTTCCGCCCCACAATAGGGTAGGATTCCGCCCTAGAATAGGGTAGGATTCCTCCTAAAATACGGTAGGATTCTGCCCCAGGAAGCTGTAGGCTTCTGCCTTAGAATACGCTAGGATTCTGCCCAAGGAGACGGTAGGAAATCGCTCCATAAAACGGTAGGATTCTGCACCAGCAGACGGTAGGATTCTGTCCCCAAAGACGGTAAGATTCTGCCCCAGAAAAAGATCGTATTCCGCCCACAATACGGTTGGATTCCGCTCCAGAATACGGTAGAATTCTGCTCCAAATAGGGGAGGATTCTGCGCCAGAATACGGTAGGATCCCGACCAGAAGATGGTAGGGTTGTCCCCCAGAATAGGGTAAGATTCCTCCCCAGAATAGGATAGGATTCCGCCCAAAATACGGCAGGATTCTGCCCCAAGACACTGTAAGATTCCGCCCTCGAAGATGGTAGGAATTCGCCCCAGAAGACGATTGGATTCTGCCCCAGATTACGGAAGGATCCCGCCCAGAAGATGGTAGGGTTCTGCCCCAGAATAGGGTAAGATTCCGCCCCAGAATAGGATAGTATTCCGCCCAAAATACGGCAGGATTCTGCCCCAAGAGACTGTAAGATTTCGCCCAAGAAGACCGTAGGATTCTGCCCCAGAATACGATAGGATCCCGCCCCAGAAGGTAGTAGGGTTCTGCCCAAGAATAGGGTAGGATTCCGCCCGAGAATAGCGTAGGATTCCGCCCCAGAATAGAGTAGGATTCCGCCCCAAATAATGTAGGATTCTGCCCCAGAAGACGGTATGATTTCGCGTCAGAATAAGGTAGGATTCCGTCCCAGAATAGGGTAGGATTGAGCCCCAGAATGCGCTAGGATTCTGCCTAAGGAGACGGAAGGATATCGCTCCAGAAAACGGTAGGATTCTACGCCAGCAGACGGTAGAATTCTGTCCCGAAAGACGGTAAGATTCTGCCCCAGAAAACGGTCTGATACCGCCCACAATACAGTAGGATTCCACTCCAGAATACGGTTGACATATGCCTCAGAGTACTGTAAGATTCTGCGCCAGAATATGTTAGGATTCCGTCCTAGAAGATGGAAGGAATCCGCCCCAGAATACGGTAGAATTTTTCCCAAGAATACGGTAGGATTCCGCCCCAGAAGATGGTAGGGCTCTGCCCCAGATTAGGGTAGGACTCCGCCCCAGAATATTAGGATTCCGCCCAAAATACGCTAGGATTCTGCCCAAAGAGACGGTAGGATATCGCTCCAGAAAAAGGTAGGTTTCTGCGCCAGCAGACGGTAGGATTCTGTCCCCAAAGACGGTAAGATTGTGCCCAAGAAAACAGCCGGATTCCGCCCAGAATACGGTAGGATTCCCCTCCAGAATACCCTAGAATTCTGCCCCACAATACGGTACAATTCTGCCCCAGAATACGGTAGCAATCCGACCTAGAAGATAGTAGGAATCCGCCCCACGAGACGGTAGGATTCTGCCCCAAAATGCGGTAGGATCCCTACCCTGAAGATGGTAGGGTTCTGCCCAAGAATTGGGTAAGATTCCGGCCGAGAATGGATAGTATTCCGCCCCACAATAAGGAAGGATTCCGTTCCACAATATGGTAGGATTCCGCCCCAGAATACGCTAGGATTCTGCCCAAGGAGACGGCAGGATATCGCTCAAGAAAACGCTAGGATTCTGCGCCAGCAGGCGGTAGGATTCAGTCCCCAAAGACAGTAAGATTCTGCACCAGGAAACGGTCGGATTCCGTCCACAATGCGGTCGGATTCCGCTCCAGAATATGGTAGAAATCTGCTCCAGAATACGGTAGGATCCCGCCCCAGAAGATGGTAGGGTTCTGCCCGAGAATAGGGTAGGATTCCGCCCGAGAATAGGATAGAATTGCGCCCAAAATACCGAAGGATTCTGCCCCAGGAGACGGTAGGATTCCGTCCCAATAATAGGGAAAGATTCCACCCCAGAATACGCTAGGATTTTGCCAAAGAAAACGGTAGGATATTGCTCCAGAAAACTGTAGGATTCTGCGCCAGCAGACGGTAGGATTCTGACCCCAAAGACAGTAAGATTCTGTCCCAGAAAACGGTCGGGTTCCGCCCACAATACAGTAGGATTCCGCTCAAGAATTCCGTAGAATTCTGCCTCAGAATATGGTCGGATTCTGCGCCAGAATTCGGTAGGTTTCCGCCCTCGAATATGGTAGGAATCTGCCCCAGAAGACGATTGGATTCTGCCCCAGAATACGGTAGAATCCCGCCCCAGAAGATGGTCGGGTTCTGTCTAGATTAGGGTAGGATTCAGCCCCAGAATAGGGTAGGATTCCTCCCCAGAATATGGTAGGATTCACCCCAGAATAGGATAGGATTCCGCCCCAGAAGACGGTAGGATTCTGTCCCAGGATATGGTAGGATCCCACCCCAGAAGATATTAGGGTTCTGCCCCAGAATAGGGTAGGATTCCGCCCGAGAATAGTGTAGGATTCCTTACCAGAATACAGTAGGGTTCTACCCTAGAATATGGTAGGATCCCGCCCCAGAATTTGGTACGATTCCGCCGCAGAATAAGGTAGGATTCCATCCCACAATAGGGTAGGATTCCGCCCCAGAATACGCTAGGATTCTGCCCAAGGAGACGGTAGGATTTCGCTCCAGAAAACGGTAGGATTCTACGCCGGCAGACGGTAGGATTCTGTTCCCAAAGACGGTAATATTCTGCTCCAGAAAACTGTCGGATTCCGCCCACAATACAGTAGGATTCCGCTCCAGAATACGGTAGAATTCTATCCCAGAATACAGTAGGATTCAGCGCCAGAATACGGTAGGTTTCTGCCCTAGAAGATGGAAGGCATCCGCCCATGAAGACGGTAGGATTCTACCCCAGAATACGCTAAGATCCCGCCCATAAAGATGGTAGGGTTCTGCCCCAGAATAGGTTAGGATTCCGCCCGAAAATAGGGTAGGATTCCGCCCCAGAATAGGGTAGGATTCCCCCGCAAATATGGTAGGATTCTTCCCCAGGAGACGGTAGGATTCTGCCTCAGAAAAAGGTAGGATTCTGTCGCAGAATAGGGTGGGATTCCGCCTTAGAATACGCTAGGATTCTGCCCAAGGAGACAGTATGATAACGCTCTAGAAAACGGTAGGATTCTGCGCCAGAAAGCGGTCGGTTTCCGCCCAGAATTCAGTAGGGTTCCGCCCTAAAAGATGGTAGGAATCCGCCCCAGAAGACTGTAGGATTCTGCCCCAGAATGTGCTAGGGTTCCGCCCCAGAAGATGGTCGGATTCTGCTCAGAATAGGGTAGGATTCCGCCCAAAAATATGGTAGGATTCTGTCCCAGAATAGGGTAGGATTTCGCCCCAAATACGGTAGGATTCTGCCCCTGGATACGGTAGGATTCCACCTCAGAATAAGGTAGGATTCCATTCCCGAATACGCTAGGATTCACTCCAGAAAACACTAGGATTCTGCGCCAGCAGACTGCAGAATTCTGTCCCCAAAGATGGTAAGATTGTGCCCCAGAAAACGGTCGGATTCCGCCCACAATACGATTGGATTCCATTTCAGAATACGGTGGAATTCTGTCCCAGAATACGATAAGATTCTGCGCCAGAATACGGTAGGATCCCGCTCCTGAAGTTGGTAGGATTCTTCCCCAGATTAGGGCAGGATTCTGCCCCAGAATAGGGTAGGATTCCGCCGCAGAATTAGGTAGGATTCCGCCCAAAATACGGTAGGATTCTGCCCCAGGAAACGGTTGGATTCCACCCCAGAAGACGGTAGGATTCTGCCCCAGAATACAGTAGGATCCCGCCCCAGAAGATACTAGGGCTCTGCCTCAGAATAGGGTAGGATTCCGCCCGAGAATAAGGTAGGATTACGCCACAAATATGGTAGGATTCTTCCCCAGGAGACGGTAGAATTTCGCCTAAGAATAAGGTAGGATTCCATCCCAGAATAGGGTAGCTGACGTGCCGTAGTGCAGGCACCAGTCTGGTGGCCCTCCTTTGAACATTTTCAACCAACTGACAGTCCCTAGCATATCTCGGGGACCAGGCGGGGTGACAGCACTCTAGACGGGGAAGCACTTCACTCTTGAAGATCGTTACGAGGGACGGACCGTCTAGATATCTGAACGACCTTCTTATAAAATCCTAATAATTTATTTGCCTGATTTACCTTCTCGCAATGGCCCGAGAACTTCAGCTCATTGTCAACGTACACACCTAGGTCCTTCACACATTGTCTCAAATAGTGCAGTTTTGTCGTCCCGTTGGGACCTATGATATGCTTCCTTACCGTTGGTACGCCCCAGGTGCATCCTCGTATACTTCTTGACATTGAAACTCAGCAGCCTCTTCTTCGAGCATTCTTGGAGCTCACAGAGATCTTTCTACAGCTCTTCGCAGTCTGCTTGGTTCTTAATTTCCCGAAATAACTTGGCGTCATCCGCAAACATTTGTATGGAGGAATGTACAGCGTCAGGGTTGTCATTTATGAAGCAAACAAACAACAGCGGGCCCAATACACTGCCCTGTTGTACCCCACTTGACGGGCACACATGATTATTTCGTGCCATTAATCACCACACACTTCTTGCGGTCATGGAGAAAGTCTCCAATCCATGCAAGGACATTAATCCAAATCCCGTACCCTTCCAGTTTAATATTCAGCCTTTCGTGGGGTACACTGTCGAAAGCCTTGGCAAAATCTAGGTAAATATTGTTGATATTACCACCCTGTTCCAAAATTTGTGTCCAAATATCCAGTACCTTGAGTAATTGTGTTAAGCAGGAGCGCTCCTGCATAAAACCGTGTTGGCAACCATTTACAAGGTTATTTCGTAGTAGATGTTCCATCATGGCATCTCATATAATGCTCTCAAGTACTTTACATACTATGCTGGTTAGGCTCATTGGTCTATAGTAATTCGTGGAATGACGATCGCCTTTCTTGAAGGGAGGACTCACATAAGCCATTTTCCTATCACTGGGGACCTTTTGTTCATCCAGGCATTTACAGAAAAGGATCTTCAGGGCCTCAGCAAGCTCGTTGCACAACCCCCTTAGCACTCTGGGATGCACCAAGTCAGGGCCGGGACTCTTATGAATCTTTAGCTTTGACAGTATATTTCTTATAACCTCTTCTGTGAACACAACGTGGGTCAGTGCTGTGTCGAGCCGTCTGTCTTCAAACACAGGAAAATTAATCGCATTCTCTCATGGGAACACCAAGGAAAAGAAGCTGTTCAATGCCTCAGCTTTGTCCTGGTCACAATCTGCATAACTACCATCTTCAAGCCTCAAGTCAGATACAGTAAAAGAGCCAGCCAGTGTACATCATGTTAGCCTGCTGCCTCCATGACCCTGGTAGGGCCTCTGGGGGTAAAACCCCTTGTAGGGCCCCTGGGGGTACAACCCCTGGTAGGGCCCCTTGGGATGGCACCTCTGGTAGAGCCCCTGGGGATGCCACCTCTGCATACTGAAGTTCAGTAATGGAAGCTGCTGACACCTTTGTTCCTGCCTGGAGTCGTCTTATTTTGAAAAGATCCTTCATCCGGTACTCTATGTCCACCCCGCCGGGTAAGTTGGCTTGGGACGAGTAAGGAAGGCAGCCAAGAAAATGGAAAACAGAGTTGGCGCCAATACACATTCTTGTTCTACCCCCGTTTGAATGGGGAAGAAATCAGACTGGGTGCCATTGTGCAGGACACTGCCGTTCATGCCGCCGTGGAGTTGCCTCACAATGGCGATGAATTTTGGTGGGCAGCCAAACCGGCCGAGGGTCCACCAGAGGGCTTCCCTGTTGACAGAGTCGAAAGCCTTGATTAGGTTAATAAATGCCATGTTTAGGTCACGACGCTGTTCTCTGCACTTTTCCTGTATCTGGCGGGCAGCAAAGATCATGTCAATGGTACCACGTGATGGTCTAAAGCCACATTGAGATTCTGGGAGGAATTTTTCCGCCTAAGGAAGTTGTCGGTTTAGGAGGACTCGGGCGATGATCTTGCCAGCAACGGACAACAGCGAGATCCCACGGTAATTGTCACAGTCTGACCGGTCTCCATGCAGTAGTACTGCATTGCAGTACTATACGAGGCACTGGCAACTCAAGGCACGCCGAAAGGAGCCATTTCACGCCTTTACAAACATATTCATTTAAATCAGTTGCTGTACACATCGGCTAATGAAAATCAGGCTATTAGCTTAAATAATGTTTTGAAGATAAATTTTTTAAACTAATCAGTGCTCGAGCTTTCAAAGGCAAGAATTAAAGTGATGTCAAGTACTCAGAACGGCAGTACATTGTGGGCGGAGCTTCTAAAGCCCCGTCCACATGATCGAGCAGTGCCAGGCGGGCTTTGCCAGTTTACCTGGCAAAGCCTGTGTGTTGTTGAACACACGGGGGTGGTTGGCTCCTGTGGCTAGTAGGTGGTCGGCAGTGGCGGGTGCGGTACGATCTCCATGGTGTGTCGCAGGAGTAATCGCCGGGCAGTTAAAGCAAAGAACATAGCGTTGTGTACTATAATAAATGCTTCTATGTGCAAAAAGAAGAACCAAATGCAGAAAAGGGAGTGGTTAGCTCGAAGAAAAGTATTGGGAAGTCATGCCACGATTTTACGTGAACTGCAAGATGGACATGAGCAAGACTTCACCAATTACATGAGAATGGACCCCAACACATTTTACAAACTTCTAGCGAAAGTGGAACCATATATAAAAAAAACAGGATACCATTATGGGGGAGAGTTTATCTGCAGAGGCTCGTCTAGAGGCAACACTCATATGTTTTTCAACTGGGTGCACCTACACGTTACTTCAGTATAGAACGAGGATATCAAAACAAAATTTGTGTGGCATAATACCTGCAACTTGTCAAGTCATGTATGAAGTACTCAAGGAAGACTACTTGCAGGTGAGATTTGTAGTACATAAAAATTCATTGAATAATGTTAGAATTATGATATGCAAAGACAGGAAGCTATGGGACTAGAGTGAGGAGAGCGGCAGGAACGAAGAACACACACGAATGTCCTCATTACACAATACATAAACAATCTCCCGTTTATTGTCACGCCAATAATGTACATTGCATAAGCTTATTTGGTTATACACTGGACATCTGGACCGAGCTGGGAACATATACGTATCACATTTGCAGTACTTAACTCAGGTTTTACAAAGTGCGATCATACGTTCTGTCAGTCTCTGTTCATACCTCACCGACTTGAGGACCCCGACCCCCGAGGTCAGCGGTGGCGTAGTGATCAGCTGTTTTTGACAGTCACGTGAGGTTCCAATAATAACACGTGTCTTGTATTGCAGGCTTGTGTAATGTTGAATATTAATGATAATATTATAGGAATGTCGGCTTTCCGGTTTTATCGATTATTAATAATGAAAATATTAATACATAATATTTGTGAAGGGGTCCCAGGGTCAACTCGTTTGTCTGGCAGAGTCGTCACTCCATATCCGGCAACAAACTATCAGGCATGTGGACCATGATTTCCCTCAACGACGGGCACGGGCACTACGCTGGTTTGCCCGCCAATTTTGCCGGAAACGGGCATTTAGCGCGTGCCTGCCGGGCACGGCTTGATCGTATGGACGGGCCTTAACAGAGGTACCGAGATCTTGGAGATAAGACCAATATTCTTTCAGAGATTAATTACTTCTAAAATATAAAACTGATAATATCAAAACAAACATCAGATATGGCGATTGGGAAACAAAATGATCTAACTTCAGTAGCAATTGGAAACTCGCGCAGTCCCCAAGGACGATGTCATGATACATCACTTCTACTGGTAGAGTCTACACTGAACTTATTTGGTAATTTTCTAAAAGTAAATATAGTTGAAGCTTTCAACATCACTCACAAGGGATCTTGAATGTTTCATCTGTAAGTAGACATTTCTAACTTAATGTAAAACACATGCATCCCCTCTCAATTTCAAATCTCTGAAGATCAAGCGAGATTCAGAGATAGTAAAGTCTCTGAGGAACCCAAGAGAAACGGGGGTCTCAAATGGTGGGCTCAATAAAGAAGTAACATCTACATGGGTTATTGAGTGTAATATGAATCATTCGATTTCACGTTAACTAGCATGTACGACCGTGGTCAGTACACAATGTCCCGAAGTCTAAATAAACCAAGTCTACCCTAGCACACTACCTTTGAGTTAGTCACTTAAACTTCTCGAGTAATCATTATTATGATATTCCTACTCTTATTAAAAATTATTATTATTATTAACAATCTTCTTCCTATCTCTTATTATTTATACTTCAATTTTTTGCTAGTATCATTGTAAAAGCAATCGAGTAATCATAGTCATATGGGATAGCTATTTACTGGAGAGGGGCAGAAGGAATACAAGAATTTTATAGATTGGTCAAAGAAAAAGATAAAAAATTTTAATGGTTATAATTATCTTCATTCTCTCCCCAAGCTATTACAGTAAATACAAGTACAGTATATATGTGTAGAGGCTTTCAATTTATCAATATGGCCACTCGATATATTACCCATGACTAGGCTATACAACAGTTTCAAGCAACAAATAGGTACTTCTCTCCACATCCGGTTTCCTGGTCGAAAGTTAGACTTCAGGAAATTTAAACCTGCCAACTGCTCTCAAGTATTGCCCTTACTCCTGATGCTTACCGAACTATCAGAAATAAGAGTAACTCAAGCAACAAGAAATGCCAGGCGTAGCTATTACACAAATAAGCTCCAGTCAATATTAGGCAACAGTACGAAAACCCAAAACATCATCAATTCTATTCACAACAGGAACACTCAACCTTTGCCCCCCCCCCCCCACTCAGTTTTTATGATAAATGATTCAGTTGTAACGAAACACTCATTAACAAACTACTTCAATGGCCATTTTATCAATGTTGACAAAAATCTTGCAGATAGCATCCCTAATCACCATGAGGAATTTAGAGCCTACCTGCAAAACAGACAGGAAAATGAGCTGTTCTTATTCCCTGTCACAGCAGATGAATTACTGGCCATCATACAAATGTATCACACTCGACAGTCACTCTTACAGCAATTAAAGGTATCAGACATTCCTTAGAACAATCAGGACTCTATTCCCTGAACTAATTTGGTTTAACATCTTTTAACACGAAGGAAATTTTTTATCAATGTACAGTCCTTAACTAGAGCGTTTACAGGGGCTCAAATATTTCACAAATGATTACAAAGATATATTTGTTTAAATGTGGTTTTAATAGGATTCCATAGCATGTTTACCAATACGAGTTTCCTTTTGTCGGATGTAAACGAACAGTGAAGCCACAACACTGCACAAAACCTGAAAAGCACTAGTGATGGGGACTACATATTTGTGGTTCATAAAAAAACATTCATTAGACCGAATATATTTGTAGGTTTAACATAAAATTACATAAAAATCAAGGTTCCGACTTTAAAGAGGTAACATACAGAGCATCCTCGTGGTGCTCGGCTTATGGTCCATCATCCTCGTGGTGCTCGGCTTATGGTCCAATATAAGTATGGGGGGTAAGATAGGGATCGTAGAAGACTTCTTTGTCACAGTTTAGTTGCTTAGGAGGAAGAGCTACGCCCCGCATCACCAGCCTAGTGACGAGGATGGTTTGGTCGTCTCTGCCCAACAGTACGTAATGATCTGGTAGCTGTGGGAACCTCTGGCCTGGTGTGCTCAGGCATAGCACCCACTGCACTCTTGGTATACACTCTTCACTGAACACTTCCAGCTTTTCTCCTGAAAAGACAACCTACATGTATTATGAAGGAGAGGATAGAGGAATCATTGGTCCTACTCAACCACCTTATTGGACCCTTCAAGACGTCCTTGTACACTAAGTCGATGCTTAACTTATGTAAGGAGGGGGAGACAACCCCCGAGAGTTGATGACATACATACATACATGTAGTTAACATACATACATACATACATGTAGTTAACATACATACATACATACATACATACATGTAGTTAACATACATACATGAAGTTAGCATACATACATACATACATACATGTAGTTAACATACATACATACATACATACATGTAGTTAACATACATACATGTAGTTAACATACATACATGCAGGTTGATAACATACATACAATTGATAAAATACATACATGTAATTGATAACATACATACATGTAGTTGATAACATACATACATGCATGCATGCATGCATGTAGTTGATAACAAACATACATACTTGCATGCATGTAGTTAGTTGATAACATACATAACATGCATGCATGTAGTTGATAACATACATGTAGTTGATAACATACATGCATGTAGTTAGTTGATTACATGCATGCATGCTTGTAGTTAAATGATAACATACATGCATGCATATAGTTAGTTGATAACATACATGCATGCATGTAGTTAGTGGATAACATACATGCATGCAGTTAGTGGATAACATACATGCGTGCAAGTAAGTTGAGAACATACATGCATGCATGTAGTTAGTTGATAACATACATGCATGCATGTAGTTAGTGGATAACATACATGCATGCAGTTAGTGGATAACATACATGCATGCATGTAGTTAGTTGATAACATACATGCATGCATGCATGTAGTTAGTTGATAACATACATGCATGCATGTATGTAGTTAGTTGAGAACATATATGTAGTTGATATGTATGCAGGGGGAAAATATATAATTATGTAGCGAGACAACATACTGTAGTTAAGGTAATGAGAAGATCATTGATAAATGTGTACTACGTAAATGATTGTACAACTAAACTTATACTAAAAAATATTAGTGTGCACTTACCAAACAACTTGTACACCAAAGGGAATACTTTAAGTTGCACAGCTATAATAATGGTTGATCCACAAGCATCATTACCAGCAAAGAAAGCTAACAACGTCGCCGAGGCCGCTAAGCGACGGCTGTCCACACAGATAACCGTCTTTGTATTCAGATCCACAGCATAGAGCTGAAATATTACCATTGTTAAAGTTAGTATAGTAAACGGCTCGCCAACCGTTAAAATAATATCCATGTTCCTTCCAAACATTGTTAAGTACAGTAAGATCACAAAAGGTAAAAGCAGATGCCTTAAAGTTTCTGGAAGACATGTTGGATATTCTTAATAGTATCTAAAATGAGGGCGGACTATTTTACTACAATTTTATCCTTTTTTGCTACATGTTAACTTGCTAATTAGTCGGTTCTGTTAGGCACCACTGGCAAGTACTGGGTATGTATCTATGGATGGGTCTGAAGAATTTTAAAAGGACATTGCAACTCCTGTTGTCTAAGCAGGATTGTCAAAATCCTTCGCCCATTGTCCCCATGTTACTATTGACCTAACCCTGGCTCCTCTCCCCAATTAGGCTCGCGCATCCCTTGGCCCAACTGCTTCATCCATTCTCGCCACAAGCATATACCATCTCAGCCTGTCTATGCAGAACTGCCTATATTTAGCTTTCATCTACCTCTGAAGAGCCTCCTGTCCTTCAGTGTTGCATTACACACCCACTTCCCCATTCTCATTTCGGCTCACTAAAGTCTACTTAGGTCGTCTTTAACTACCCAGGTTTCGCTGCCATGCTGCATCACTTCTCACACCAGCCACATACATTCAGTTTCACTTTGAGTGAGGTTTCTCTTTCCGTCAGATTGTTTTTCAAATGAACATCCGTAATTACAGATACAAAGTCTTTAACCTACAAACCTCCAGGTCATACTGTGGTCCCATGCACAGGTCTCTGACCACAGATAGGACGAGGAAGACCTTCCCTGCCTGCTGGAACATCACCCCATCCACAATGTGTGCAGGGAACTCTAGGTCGTCTCCAAACACACCGTTCACCGCCACCTTACCAGAGCGTCCGTGGGCCCAGAACAGGACTCCTCGTACATCCGTTATTGACACGGTTGCAGCGAGACCTGCCGTAACACCAAGGTTATTAAGACAAATCATGGAGTTACTCATAATAGTAAAATTAATTCTTTTAAAATCTCTTCCAAGGTATTGATTACTAACTTTTTTTGTTTTTTAGGTGTTCAGATAAACTGCCATATTTGTGACCAGCCGCACTAGCGATATCAGATTATCAAATGGCGAGGACCTCATTTAGTGCTGTAGATACTATCTTCAAGAGAAACTGACGCACCATGAAACATTGTCCCATTTAAGGTTTCCAGAAGAGCATGAAACGCAGGACTATCGTTCCTGCGGACTAAATTGAAGGAACTGGTGTCATGGTAGCCTCAAGGTTCTCCATGTTGAGCATTTTCTTCAGACGGCTTTATTTGACTTCGCTCTGCTCGAGAACTAATTCCCATCGACCATTCTCCCACCTGTACGATAATGCCGGGAAAATGGGTTTAAGGCCATCCCCATCTACCCTTATATTTTATTATAACTGGCTTCCCCACTTTCCAAGTTCAGTTTTCTTGGAAGGATTAATTTAAGATAATTTAACTAAATTTCAACTAGTGATCAGTGAACATATTAAATGGAGACTTCGGTTTCTAATAATGTTTAGATAACTGTTTATACGTGTCTCAAGTCCCCAAAACGTAAACAATGTACGAGAGAAACCCACAATGGCAGACAATAGGCATTTCTTTTCGTACATTTTTATACTGTAATACTTAATGGTCATATTAAACTAACACTGATCATAATTAGTCTCCACACTTTACTGGTCATTTAACTTTCCTGGTGCATTATTTACACTCTCCCATGGCAGGATAAGAAAAAGAATAGACACGGATCCTTCTCACTTACCTACTATTCCAGGAACATTTTCAATCTGGATAAGGAATCCTGTCTGTACATCGAACCTGTAGACAAGGGTGTGGTTGATGGTGTGCAGGAACAGCTGTTGTGTTCCCTCACCCAGCAATACTGTCGACACACGTTCTGCAGCAGGTAGCTCCTGGTGCACCTGCCCCCATGTCATTTAGAATTATTGGGAGACAAAACGTGAAACTTTTGTTACCTCAAATTTCACCTCAACATTAATTTATAATTTAAGTTTCGTCGACTTATATTCAACAATAAAAGTATCTATAGTACGGGGTTTTTTTCAGCTGAGAAAAAATGCCCAGCCCCCTCCTCAAGAGTTGAGAGCTGTTGCAAACCTGTCCGATTTTGTCGGGAGTATTGATGTATTTTTAAAAGTTTATTCATAATGACCGTTTCTGGCGAAAAAGATATTTAGCCAAGTTATATAAAGATACATACCTTCATTATTTCAAACAGGAGCACGTAGGAAGCTTATCAGAAGTATTGTACGTGAATTAACAAACTCGGAGTAGCAAATTCACGCTTTCGGAGGATGCATTTAATACTCATTTTTACCAACAATAAGGCATACGAAGACAAATTACATTATGCAAAAACATTTTAAAAGGAGAATCATCGAAATATTACGACCGTTAGCAGAAGCGGGAAAAATATGTAGTAGTAGTTGGCAGTCATATTTCCCGCCTCTGCTGACGGCCGTGTAATATTTCAATGTAATTCTATCTTTTAAAATGTTTTTGCATAATGTAATTTGTCTCCGTATGCCTTAGTGGGTAAAAAGGAGTATATTAAATGCATCCTCCGAAAGCGTGAATTTGCTGCCCCGAGTTTGTTAATTCACGTACAATACTTCTGATAAGCTTCCTACGTGCTCCTGTTTGAAATAATGAAGGCGTGTATCTTTATACAATTTAATTAAATAACTTTCTCCGTCACAAGCGGTCATTATGAATAAACTCCTTAATGAATCATTACCGAGGACAAAATAAGACAGGTTTGCAATAGCCAATCATCTCTTAACTCTTGAGGAGGAGGCGGGGCATCTTCTCTCAGCAGGGGAAAAAACGCGCTATAGTAACGGTTTCAAGGATACAATTCAATGTCTTTTCCTCTAGTCTAGACCAAATATCTTGAAATGCTACACAGGAAAATTACCTCTACGCTGGAGTCCTCTCTGACCCGCCAAATGACACTGTTGTTTCTCGTACAGGTATTACCGCGAGGAGACCCAGCCATTGCTAACATCACCTGAAGAAGAACAAGTTTAGTCATTTGTAATAAAATCGACGTTTTTCTTCCTTCTACGTGAATAACAACGTTAGAAAAAAGTAGAGCTGTACTGACCTCATCTCTACCCTCCAGGTAAAGCCATTGATGAGAGTATCCAGAATTAAGAATGATCAACACCTGCATCAGCTGCGGTGTGACGGGGTCAAACACATACATCATGGAGTCGCAAAGTCCTCCCTCCCACGTCATCACCACATAGGTCTTGTTGAATGCCTGATGTTGACAGTTTAAATGTTTTTATAGATGTATACAGGTTGATCAAACTAATGTTAAAAATATCAATTTACAGGTATACCAAACTAATGATAAAACAGGTTTATTTCCTCCACTAAATATCCAGTCTGACATTAAAACTTTGCCTGGAAGGATGTGGAAGAATGTCTATCATAGGGTAGTTTTATTTCACCGACGGCAGTAAAGTAGTCTCCTTCGTATATAGAAGACTGAAGTCGTTCATGCAAGATAATGATCGGGCCACACATAACCTCATAATCTTTCTGGGGAGGAATGTTCACACGTGTCAACCATAAAATTTTCACAAGCAAATTTTATTGGATTTATTTTTCAAAGTATTGTCAATCCGCTACACTGATTCCATGCTACTTTATTCTGATGCCATTGACGTAAAATGTTAACCACCAGAAACAAATATCCAAACAAACCTTCACTTGTTCAGTTTTATTGCTGTATTGAGCGAGAACCGCCGAAGTCTGCCTGTACAGGTCCTCCACCGTGAGATAGTCCACCTCTCCTACCACAACTAGACCTTGCTGTTGTGGTAGAATACTTCAAACTTTAAAAATGGTGTTTATATATGTTATACAACCAAAAACAAGTTTAATCACAGTGCGTCAATCAGAGCACTCCACGGTAATGTCAAGAGCCAATTGACGCGGAACCATGCAGTTCTATTCGCAGTACATATTCTTCCTGCACAGGAAGTGAAGGAGATTAACCCCAGTGACTTTGTGGCTGCCACAATAATGAGTATTTAGAGCCAAGTAAACCCCGTAATTTATCCGATTTTTTTTTATATTTATTGACAAGTAGAATTGCGAACCTAATAAGGAGTTTAAATATCTTGCCTAGTTGTTCAAAGTAGTAGTTTAAATATCTTGGCTAGTTGTTCAAAGTAGTAATTTAATATACGTAAGAGCAAAACAGCAGCAAGGCAGTAGTTCCTGTACACAGCGTAGTTAAAACGTTAAATAATCCAAATACTTATACACGCTTAAAAAGTAATTGGGAAACAAGCGCTTTCTTAACATATTCCAACTCACCTTTAGGATGATCCTTGCCTGGAACACCAGTTTACGGCTCAGCTGGGAAGCTTCGTCAACAAACCAGGCGTTCTTGTAGAGATCAAGCAGGTTGACACCATTGACGATACCTGTGGTGGTACTCAAGCTGCCCACAACTAAGGGGCCACTGAAGATCACCAGGGCTGTTGTGGCAATAATTAACGGATCAGTTTTTAAAAGACTTTTCTACAACACCAAACCTTTACAGTTACTGAACAAAAAAAAAAAAAAAAAAAAAAAAAAAAATTTTTTACGAGACCATACCAAATCCAGCCATCAATGGGTCGACCAGCAGTGCATAAACCCGTTCCAATAGTTCAGTCTCTGGCGAGTGAAGTGATTTTGGCTTGTGACCGAACTAGGGACACACAAAGTTTCCACAACATTGCTACCACACCAAACCTGTTGTAGGCGTGATCAAGAAAAGATTTTAAAGACATTCATACCATTTCACCAGACCAGGCCTCGGGAAAAAAAAAAAAAACCTACGTTAAAGGTTTTACTCCTCTGCACTTCCACGTTTACAACGGACTGAGGATTGTACATTTTCAGACATCAAAGATACAAGTTCCGCAGATTATATTGCACACAGACCCGTGCATTATATTGCACATAGCGCTCTAAATGTACTTGATTATAACCTACGAAGATTTCTATATTATACGAAATCTTTATACGATAATACTTCAAACCTGTTCCACCCCAAAACGGAAATGCTAGGTTCTGTTGTGCATTCAAGAAAAATATCTTTAATTTTGACTCTGTCTCGTCTTGTTGCACTGTAGGGTGTGTCATAGGAGGGAAGATCAGCTAAAACTAATGGCCCATCACTTTTTTGGGAGATTTTAGTGCATATAAACAGAAAATAATTTCAGTTTCAATATTTTGCAACCTTTTACAAGGTAAATTTTAGCGTGAAATTTATCGAAAATCTAACGTACAGCTGCATTAGTGCATTACAATTAAATAGTGAACATTGCTTTCTAGCTTCATTCTTTAACAACCCAACTAACAATATTTTTTTCTGTTTCAGATTCTGATGCATTTATAAGTTGATAATATTTGCGATGGCTGCTTGTATCAGGACGAGGAACCAAAAATCCAGCCATCTCAGTCACTATCTTGGGTCTGGGAGAGAGCTCCTGAAGTCGGAGTTGCCTATATTGAGAGATGCTTTGAGATACGGTGTTTTAATCAGGCAAATCAGTGAAAAGAACCAAAGAACTTACACAAACAAAGACATTGCCAGTGATATGACCAAAGCTGTCTTGGCACAGTACACTCTGGCTAACGCTCAGTTCAAGCCTCCAGTCATAACAAGTCAGAAGAAGATTAGTGAGAGACTGCTAGCCAGTTGGGAAAAGGCAAGAGATATCTCTCTTGGGAGAGGAAAACTTGCAGTTAAGGACAGCTTTGCCAAGCAACTGGACCAGTTATTTGACATAATTATTTGCAAGTGCCCAATTGTTCTCTGTCCTGAGTTTGGATGCGATCGTGACTGTAAATCCGAGGCCCACATCTCCTGTATTTGCAAGCGTGAACTGAAGATTCCTGTGATCGAACTGGCATTTGTCAAAGCACAGAGAGAGAAGACTGGCAGTATAGGGGCTCTCATGATTTCTAGCCAAGATATTCCGGAGTCAAAGAGACAGGAGGCTGTCACAGAGAGACAGAAGAGGAGAAGAGTTGCCGAGGAAAAGAGACTTGAGAAGGCCCAGGGTGAAGTGAAAAAGGCCGATGATTGGAGTCAAGCTGATTCAGAGTTTAATGACTTCCCCATGGCTGATCCGAGTGCTGACCAGGAGAATGGTGACTTTGTCCCTAACCCAGAAAATAATGATCCCAAACCTTCCAGGCATAAGATTCGAAATAGGAAAGATATCCCGAGCATAGCTCCGGCCAGCATGCGACACCATACTGGTCTCAGAGAAACTGCAGAGATAGCAACAGCTGCCTGGATTGACGGTGGTTTGATAACACCTGATGATGTTCACCTGGTGATAGATCATAACAAAGTAAGGAGAGCTCAGGAGAAACTTGTCAGTAACCTAGAAGGGGAGTTTGATAAGGGGATAAGAGAAAATGGAATCAATTGTTTGTTCTTTGATGGGAGAAGGGATGACACTAAAGTGTTCATGAAAGTTGGAGATTCTGACAAGTTGTTCCCTGCCATGGTGGAGGAACACTACTCCTGCTGCAGTGAACCAGGAGGGAAGTATTTGGGGCATTTCACTCCAGAGAAAGATGACATCAGGAAACCAGCTGAGATAGTGGCAGATAACATTGTGAACTGGCTCAGAGAGAGGAACGTAGACCAGACCCTGCAGGCCATTGGAGGGGACAGCACCAACACGAACTCAGGGTGGCAAGGGGGGGTCATACAGTGGATAGAGCGGAAGATTGGGAGGAAGCTGGTCTGGATTGTTTGTGACCTCCACACCAACGAGTTGCCACTCAGACATCTGATCCAGGAGCTGGATGGCAAGACTCTTTCAAACAACAGATGGTCTGGTCCTCTTGGCAAGATGCTGGACTCTGCCACTGAGTTAGAAATAAATTCAAGCTTTGAAAAAATCACAGTTGGCCCTCCACTCGTTGAGCTTGCACATACTGTCATTGACGACCTGAGCACTGACCAGTACTATGGTTACATGATTTGCAGTGCCATCAAAATTGGGGTCATGCCTGATAGACTTGCTTACCTGCAGATAGGTCCAGTCTCACATTCTAGGTGGCTCACAACGGCTCTCAGGTTCTGCAGAATTTGGGTCGCTCATCATAAACTGAAAGGGAACCAGCTTCATAACCTGAGACTTATTGTCCAATTCATCGTGAGTGTCTACTTGCCGAATTGGTTCAACACCAAGGTCAAGTCATCGTTCTCTGAAGGTCCGAGGCATGTTCTCTTCCAGCTTGAGCTCTTGAGGAGTCAGCCAAGGAAGGTTGTTCAGATTGTGGAGCAGACTGTGAGGAGATCTTCCTGGTATGCTCATCCCGAGGCAGTTCTGCAGACAATGCTCTGCAGTAAGGATGAGGAGGAGAGAAGAGTGGCAGTCAAAAAGATCTTGGATATGAGACTTATGAGAAGATCTGGGCATGACGAATCAGTTGGTGACGATTCCTTCAGGGTCAGGAAGACTCCTGAAGTCAATCTAGGTGCCAAGACCCTCACTGATCTCACAGATCTGGATAACATCCAGGCTGGCAGTGAGCCCCCTCTTACCTGCAGCCTCACCAATGTTCAAGTCAGAGCTTTCCTGGACAACCCCATGCATGTCCCTGCCTGGCCCTCACACACCCAGAGTATAGAGCGTTGTGTACAGCAAGTGAGCGAGGCCAGCAGTCACGTGTACAGCCAGGAGAGGAGGGAAGGCTACATCCGAGCTCAGGTGGTCAGCAGGGAGGTGATGAGTAGAAACAGAAGCAAGAAAGACATGTTCTCTATGGTGTGCAGCAACACCGGGTCGTAGTAGTAAAACCGGTTTTTGTATTTGATGATTTTGTTTTCTAAAGGAATATTAAATTTAATAAATGTGTCAAGATCATTCGTTTCACTATTCTGGATCATTTTCATCCTAATAAATTAACCTGATACATTTACTTTACTTTAAATAAGCTATTTAGTGGTGTTGGTAAAAGGGTGGGAATACTGAATTTTCATAAGATTTCAAGTTAAAATTTACCTAGCAAAAAATGAAAACTTTTCAAATCTGAAGATATCACATGATTCTGCACATAGAACTACATCATTAATACCATGTTGCAGCCCTATGACCAGTTCCTCACCTTCTATCTCGGCGGTGGTGTTGAGGAGGATTGTCTGTTCTACGAGCTTCACCCTCACACTGCCGCCTGTCACGCCAGTTACCTCCACCCACTTCATCACCTCTATATCTCCCGCCAGCGTCACAAAGCCAGTCACTGTTTGACCACCCACAGCCTGAAGAATACAATACAATGAAGCTTCTATTTAAGGGATTATATGGAGAGGAATCCATTATTTGGAGGTTTCACTGCGTTAAATTACCTAATAAACAATTTTTACATACAGTCGCTTAAAATATCTACATGTATACAGAATTGTGTTGAGAATATATGAACGGACGAAGCATTTTGACAATCCTACAAAGACTACAGGAGCTAGCGTTCATTCTGAAATTCAACCCCCCCCCCCCCCCAGAACAGATAGGTTTTGGAGCAACTGCACTAAAGGTTTAGTACAACTGTGTGCTCTTCCCCATATTGATCCTATGCATATTCACGCTTCAGGCACTCACTTGTTCCCTCTTACAGGAATATACATTACTCAAAAATTATATTTAACTGCCAAAACTATACGAACAGAAAATATATCTAGGTTAGTTATGTTACGCTAAACAGGTTACATCTTACCCTCATGGTCACCCTCGCTTCAACAGGTAGATACCAAGTGTTGACCATACCGTCCACGATCACGTCTGCAGTTGCCAAGTCCCCGAAGGTGACTTTAATCGGTATGGTTTGGTCCGTGGTGGTAGTGAAGTAGTCAGTCTCCAGCACCAGGCCATTGAGTGTCACTGCTCCCACTTGTCCCATAACAGCCACCAGCTCCATAAATACCTTCGCCAAATAGAACATCACGTCGTTAGCCGCTTGACCTCTTGTTTAAGTTGCTAATCTAGTTCGGTTCTTTGCCAATTTAACTAGTAGTAGTTTCTGTGCCAGATTGTCTTAAATAAGCAGTGCACTTTAGTTAATATTTCAAACTCGGTTTAAACTTAAGGAGTAACATTCTTGCACCATAGACTTGGGATTATGAAAATGAATACAAAATTACTATAGGTTCACCGTGGATGGCTAGGTTGAGTAAAGGAAAAAGAAAACAAACTTATTTCAAGTGATGGAGGCGACAAATTAAATACGGCGATCTTGAAATTATCGGTGCACCTGGTATATGTATCCCAATGTGTAGTTCACAGTACATACCAGAGAAGACTGGATAGCCTGATCATCCAATAGGCTCACAGCATCTGCCAAGAGCGCGCGGTAGTCCACGCCATCTATTGTACCCTGATGAAACAGGAAGTGAATATTAAGACGTTGCAGGTTATTGTACTTTATTATATGACCTGGGAACTAAATTAAGGTTCAGAACTCTGAACTGGCAGAGGGGTGAACACATGATCCATCCAGCCAGAGATCCACTCACCTTCAGGATCAGTACAGCTGCCGTGACCGTCGGCGCTGTAACGGTTCCTTGTACGGTTATAGAGTCAAGATGTTTTGGAGAATTCTTCAGCACCAAGTGACTTAAATAGTCATCGAAATAAACTCCATTCACATAAGCGGCTTTAATGTTCTTTAAGGTGGTGGTGGTGGTGGCTGTGAATGTTTTGGTCCCAGTGACTGTGATGGAGGAGTCATGGAGCCTCACAGCGTCCCTCAGACGATCAACAACATTTACAGAATTCAGGGAGTCACCAAGCAGTAAGTCCGTTATATTGACCAGGTCGTGGAAATTTACATTACCTGTAATACAGTATAGTCTATTATAAAATACTAATAGAAGTTCATTAAAAAATTTACAACTAATCGCAATGTTTAGGACGGTCTTTTACTGCAGAAATAAATATCTAAGCACAGAACTTAAATACATGTTCTTATAAGAATTTAATTTCAGATATACTACATGCTCCAGTCTTGGCCATCTAAACCCATATACGTCACATGAACACAGCACCGTAAGACAATCGCCGTGCCCCCCCCCCCCCCCAAGTAAGATATCCTTGACTCGTGTTAAATATGCACTAACAATGCTACAATCTGCCATTTGAATCACTTTAATATTCTCTGTAAATGTTATGGTAATTTGATGGCTAGTAAATTTTAAAAACTGCATTTTTGTATTTACGGTTCTGTACACATAAGCAGCACTTAGAAAATGTTTACCGATTAAAAAGTCGTCTCTTCTCCTTAATGTATTCGACATCAGCTTCTTGAGGTCCACGTCGCAGTAACGACCGATAAGGTGAACATACTGCTCGGCAAACAAATTGTAGAAATTATAGGCGGCGGAGATGACTTGGTCTGTGTGGAGGGTAAACAATTGGGTGGCCAGGTCGATTCCATTGGTGGTCTGTGCGCTGATGTCACCCCTCACACTAAACCCGCTCTGGAAAGTCTTCTTGCCTGTCAGTAGTGGAAAGTATGGGAAAAACAAAGTTCCGAAATGTAAACATAATTGATCACTCACGTTAATGCTAATCGAATCTTTCCCTTTCCTTCGTTTTACTGTTATTTATAATCTCGACAACCTTACTGCTACTACTATATAATCTTTACTCCCTTGAAAAGCTGGAACAGCCTCTACACCGCTGTTATGACACCCTAATATCTTATTCAAGGTTACACAACCACTGGCCTCAAGATTTGTGCTAATGAAAGGGAATCTGTACTGACCTGTTATAAACTGTAGTGTTGACATGTCTTTGTAGACAGCGTCGGCACTCAGTTGGACGAGATCAATACCATTCACGAGCCCGCCCACAAGCACATCACGCAGCATCACCAAGTTTCCCCACGTGATGTAGCCGCGCAGGTAGTTGTCAGAGGACAGTTTAACAGCACGGACGCTTATATCACTTATGTTTATCCCGTTGGCACCAACCATGTTTGTGGTGGTGACAGAAAGCTCAACGTGGAGTTGGGAGAAGATCAAATTGCCAGATCGTGAAGACGACACATCATCTGTGACCAGGTTGTCCTTTAGCTGCTGGATATCATAATTGTTGATGTAGACGGCAGAGAGAAAGACAAGTACAGTGACTGTCCCCTCAACATTTAACACTCCACTGAAATCTTCTGGAGAATTCAGTTTTACTCTTCTCTTGGCCAGCTGAGAAATATCAATGGAGTTAACGGTGTAACCTTCAAACATGTTTATTGCGTAAGTTTTTACCGCACTGAACGTGGCAGACCCGAGAATCTGTGGAGAGCTGAAGTTTTGATTTCCACTTTTTGTTACAACGTTAGAGAAATCCAGATTATTGATCTTACCGTTGACGTCTAGATCACCGGCAGTAACTGTCTTGCTGAAAGTCAGTCTCCCTCTCACCACCTGCCCCTCCTTGTCTAGGTAAAAGGCGGAGGCGGCTAAATGGCCCACGTCAACACCATCTGCACTACCAGTCACGGTCAGATATTCAAAATAAACGTCATTTTTCAACACAACTTCTCCAGAGAAGATGTAGACCCCAGTAGTAGTTACCAAGTCGTCGAATTTTTCTCCATTAAAGGTATTTATGAAAGTAGCATCAGAAATGGTGAGTGCGCTGGCGAAGTATTTTCTTCCAGACATCAACACCACAGAACTTTCATCCGTATAGATAATATCAGCAGCAAGATGAGCAAAGTCGATTCCATTTACCTTCCCGCGGCATTGGAGAGAAGGTGCCTGTACCGGTTTTTTAAACTCTACATTAAATTTCCAATCGGTTAATTCAGAGAGCGATAAACCCTTCGTCAACAAATCTAGGTTCACTCCGTCAATTATCGATGTAGCGATATCCAAGTTGCCCTTTATGTCAATACCGTGAGTAAATATCTTTCTGCCAGTGAGGTATTGTTTCGTGTTTAGGGTCACCATTCTGGAGATATCCAGACCATCAACAGTACCTCCGGCATCCAACATCACAGATCCGAACTGCACCTTCGAAAATCTCTTTGGTCCAAAGTTGAGGGTCGTGTCTGTACGGACGGGAAAGTGTGCAGGGAAACTCTCGCCGTTGATGTTGCCAGTCACCGTCAGGTCCCCATTGATGTGTACAGTGGAAGGCACTGTCAACTTCCCATTCATTTTTACACCACGATTTTTAAACACAGTTGTAGCCATGAAGTCCTCGACGTTTACCCCCATCATCTCCATGGCTTTGAGGCTCCCGACTGTCACTTTACTGAGGAAGTAAAGTGAACCCAACACTGTCCCACCGCTGACCCGTAATGTGTTCCTGTACAGACGATCCAGATCAACCCCACTCGCCATATTTGTCATTACTTGCTCACGGTCCCCCGTTAAACCTTTCGTGAAGGTCGCATGGCCTGAAAAGAAGAAATATTGAATATCGGAACTTTCTAAAACCCGTTCTATTATCTAAAATTGAACGAATTAAAAAAAAAGAAGAGCTACCGACGCACCGAGCACAATAACGTCAGACAAAAGCATCACGTCCTCGGAAAAGTCTATCCCGGCCACAGTGCTGCCATCTGTCATCACAATGCTGAAGGCCACCAGTGTTGAGAAGGTGGCACCTGCTATATTCTGGTAGCCCGTTGTAGTCACTAGATCATTTACAGGCACATCGTCCAGTTAAGGGGTGTCGAGCGTGTTTACCAGCAGGGTGTTGAAGGTCTTCCGGCCAGTTATTTTGCGTAGGTCAATGCGTCTGTATCAAAGAAGAAATAAAAAACTAATACGTCTAGTTGTGTCGACTAACAACATTGGCGAAGCAACATTTAAGAAGGACTACTTTTACTGTTCAAGGGCGGATCCAGGGGGAGGGGTGTCCTGAGGGTCCGGACCCCCCCCCCCCCCCCCACTTTTCACAAGAAAATTCCAATACTTTTTCTTTAATGCAGTAGACTTGTACTCAACGTATTTGTATTGTAAATTATAATTACTATGGACTTCAGAAGATCTCCTATAAAGTGCAGTGTTTTTAAAAGGCCCCAAAATGCCCAGAATATTGGTCCGATTTAAACAAAAAATCGGGGACTTACAGCCCCCCCCCCCCCCCCAAAAAAAAACAGCTGGGTGGGTTCGCTGTGCCCGCCATGCCCCCTCCCCACCTTCAAAGTCTTTGACCTCTTGATATTCCTGGATCCGACCCTGCTGTTCTACAAACATCCAAACGTACTTAACAACATTATTGATATTTTTCTCCAGATGAACCGAGGCACCGGAGCCATCCAGGGAATGGTCAACATCGAAGCTATACACAGTGAGGGTGTCTAGGTGTAGTCCGGCGGCACGCACAGTCTTCACACCACCGACCACACGCGACGATCCCTGGGCCGGCACAGCGTCTGTACAGGCGACAACACTAATGGGAATTCAATGATATTAGGGTCATGGTCACAGTATTGCTTATATTTTATGAACGACAACACTTCATGTTACACTCAATCGTCCATAAAAACAAGCGGTTTTCGCAAGTTATCCATAAGCACGGTCTCTCCCGACCAGATCAAAGAAAACGAAAATGACGTCATAATTTGTGCTGCAAGTTATTGAATGTGGAGATTGGAATATTGAATTATTCACAAAAATATGTAGCAGTATATGTCAGCATATAACGGAGGTATTCAAGGCTATTTGAGATTATGTTGAACGCTTGAATTTTCTAACTATTCCTTAAATTAACAGATCTGAGCCAATGAACAAGGTCCAATTTTTCAGTGGGAAATTTATTATGGTAGTTTTTTTATAGTAGTTGAGCATTGACACATTTGACAAGATCCATGAAATAAAACTTAGTTTACCAAGGAAGTTTTGTTAACTACTAAATGCATTCACAGATGTTTGTTGGGTCAAGATGTCACGGGCCATACATGTCACGAGTCGAGGATGTTACTCGTTTCCTTGCTCTGGTTCGTCTCAACTATACCATAAGCAGTATAGAGAGAGAGTCTTAAATCTCCACACACTGATTCACCATGTTAATTACCACACAGATGCAACGTGTCCCAGTCTGAAACGCGAGACACCAAGCTAGAGTCCGCTAACTCGGGGTACACGGTCGAGTACATGTGGGTTTCAGTACACAACCAAAACGTCCAAGTCCCCTAAAAATCCATTAATGACTTCCTTCATTGTTCCAGGGTCACCTATTGAAAGGTTTCAAAATTATGCTTCAACGAACTGACTGACTGACTGACCATCCAGGGTGGAGGCGATTGTGATAAGCATCGTGTGTAGCTGATACAGCATATCGCTGTAGTGAGCCAGGGCCCTTAACTGATCCCTGTAGGTGGTGTAGCTGGCACCATCCAGCTCCGTGCCATGCAGACCCATACTTGATGCTTCCAGACCTGACGTAATGAATGCCTGAGAAATTAAGAAATTATTTGAAAAAAAAGTATGTCGCGCAAAGACTTTGTGCAACTATTATTGAAGTCTGATATAACGTCCAAAAAGTTCAATAGTACAGATGTGATTACGAATCCCCGAGACGTCCACACCATGTAGGAGAGTAAGGGAGCCTGTGATGATGACAGGTCCAGAGCCCTGGCCGCCACCCTCGCCACAGTCCAGGCTGTCTGCCAGTTTCCCTGCCGCTGCCTCCACCTCCTTCGCCTGCCGTGCATATTCCTCCTGAAGCAGCCAGCAAAAGGTTTTCCTAAATATTTATTCTATTGTGGTGTAAAATATGCTGAATCACAACAAAACCGGGGGTCCATGAAAACTCCTGTGTTGCACACCTATGCAATGAGACAAAATCTCACATGAAGAGGTAAGTTAGGAGGTTATAGTAGAATATTATAGCGAGAGGAAATGGTAGCGTGTCTCGAGGGTGTGATGTCAACACTGTATATTAACACAGGCACAGTACAAGTGTAGTATATAAAACACCAATGCGTGTTACAGCTTTATTTTACTAGTTTAATAGGGGGATTAATGTGAGGGGGTTCGTACACAATTTATGATAGACTATGGTATTCTCGTATAACCTAACCTCACAATTAGAATGGGCACTTCACCAAGTCGATCGTTGGGGAGGTTCGGGATCACTGCACTTCTACCGTCTACACAGCCAGCACTTACTGTTACACGTTGAGTTGACAGCACTCTGTCGATGGACCCGGCTGAGACTTCGTTACACATAGTGGCGGGCTTCTCTCGAGCGGGACTGGGGACGTGGTAGCTGGCCCTTCATGAAAAAGTCCAAAACACACACACACACACACACACACTCTCTCTCTCTCTCTCTCTGGGAGGACAGGGGTGGGCAACCCTTGGCACGCGTGCCAAACATGGCACGCTAACGGCTTCTTTCCGGCACGCGAGACCGGGGTTCACCTCAATAAAAAAAATCCTTTATATGGCAACCGCATGCCGCCTTGGCGGCAGCGGGTGGAAGGATTGTTTTCCGTTCTGTTGTTAAATAATTAGCCATGCGGCCAGACGTGGTGTGACTCCTTTACCATCATTAATATTTTATATATTTTTTCGAGTTTTGCAGTTTCGCCAAGAATTTATCGGTTAGCAAAATCCAAGTTCAGCTATATGAATGTTTAAATTTAATTAAAAGAAAAATAAATATTACACCAAGATCTGTAATAATTATCTGGCTATCAGAGATTGCATTAAAAACATTATATCAAAAGTCAACCTCTTTTAGATCACTGGGTCATTATATGGCACATTAACTTAAAAGGTGTCTTAACTTTCATGGAAGGGAACATGGCTTTTTTGCTCAGTGTCCCATAAATGTCACATGCATATCCGTTCTCTCTAATCATTGTTCCTCTGGTGGTGAATGTGTGAAGTGTGAACCAGCAAAGTAAACATAGTCTCATAATAGAAGTAGCCTTACTGATGAAACTAGTAGCGCATGTATATCTCTCAAGGTTACAAAATATAAACCGGATATAAATTATCTATCATCAGGGATGCAGCAGCAGAAGTCTCATTGATTCTAAATAAAGAAAAGGTTCACAATTATTCGTTCTCTAATTTTCATTTGATGTATTCTGTTAAAAATATTAAGGATTCGCTTTTGTTTAATATAATACAGTGTGTATTTTTGTAGGTAAAATAACTTTTATATTTTCTCCGTAGTTTTTATGCATCATTCATAAAGGATTAAGAATCAATAAAAGAATATCTTTAGTTTTATATCCTTTTATTGTGTTTTAGTCGAGTAAATCGATATTGAGCTTGGTATTGTAATGTACTGAAAAAAGTTTACAAAAACTAATGGCTGAATGATCTGATAAACAAATCAAAAATATTGTTTACTCTTTTGCCGATGCTAAAAACAACGTCTTTAAATTGTGTGGATGTATATGACAACTAGATTTACACTGAAATGCTAATATAAAACATCCACGCTAACAACAGGGAAGAACCACCACTAAGTAAAAATTCTGTCACTAATTTTTACATTCATTCAATATCCCATGATTTATAAAATCACTCTTACAAAACTCTCTGATTTTACCACCCCGGTGTGATTTCTGATTATTTGAAAAGGTTCTCCCATTACGTAAAAGATACCAAATAATATGTGACCCGGAAATTTTGGTTGGCACGAGAGAAAATTTTGTATCAAAGATTTGGTCGATTTTGGCACACACACTCAAAAAGGTTGCCCACCCCTGGACTAGGACGTCCTATATATTGGGAGGCGAGCCGTCAGGTTGAGCTAATCAGGGGGGGGGGGGGGGGGGGGGGGGGCGGGCGGCGAAGGGTCTCCTTACATTTGCCCTCGATAATGTAGTGTGTCTGGACTTCTGTGGTGTAGGTTATTGTGTATATTGGGAGAGAGTCGGCCGGTGCCTTCTTACATGTCTGTTGGGGCCATGTGACATGGGAGGGGAGCCTGGCTGATTTATAACCCTTGGTCAGCCGCGAGAGTTACCCTACACTTGACCCCCCTAATGTCGGGTCAAGTCTGGACTGTTTCTGAGATGTAAGCTGTGGTCTGACAACCCATCACTACACCTCCCGCCAAGACCAAAGCTTTCATGCTCAGAGAACTGATGACACATTTTAAGTAGACGGTAACATCATGTGCAGTACCTAATATAGTCCCTGAGGCGATAATGCATCCTTACATTTTACAAATTATATCACTAGAGATGTATGTTTTTCTACTGGCATAGTTTGATCTGACAAAGCTTTCTATACCTCCCGCCAAGATTAAAGCTTCTTTGACAGGAGAAAAAAATAAAATACATACACAGTAAGTTAACAGAGTGATCTAAAGATCCTTCATATCTAGCATAGTGTCAACGCAAACTTGCAAATCATATTCTACAAACAAAAACAGGTGTTACATTGCCTAACCAGGCCGTGTCAAAATAAGAATTCGTCCCACTCAGTAGTATGTCTACAACATTGCATTTGGTAATACAAAACATTGATCAAATGAACTCATAGAAAAAGTGACTAATCTTTTTAAAAAAAAACATTCTTTGTAGTACATGATAACAAAAATCAGAGAATTAAATACAAAATACAAAATGCTCCTACTTCACATGTTAGGGTGTTATATCTTTTTAATGTACATCAACAACATCAGTACATTTGTTGGGTCCAGCATGGCTCAAGTCCTCCATGCAGCTGGTATCTGAAAATAGGGAATGCCCGCAGCACAACGGCGGTAGTCGATTGGTCCTTCTGATGATCCACCTTTTCATCGTCGACTTTCTTCTGATGTCAGCACAGGACGTCTGCCTTCTTTCGTCACATAGCACGTCTGTCTTTCTTTAATACCGCACCTTGTATGTTGTCACCACATCTGACTTCTTCACAATTCCTCCTGGTTTCTATAATATTCCAGATGATTTTTCTGTTCACCTGCGCTTCCTCTATGTTTAGAGCATTTTCATATTCCAGATGAATTTTCTGTTCATCTGCGTTTCTTTATACATCTTCATTTTCATATTCCAGACGATTTTTCTGTTCACCTGCATTTCTTTATACATCTTCGTTTTCCGTCATATTCCAGATGAAATTTTCTGCTCCATCTGTATTTCTGCTCTGCAACATCATCATTTTCAACATATTTCAGACGATTTTCTGTTCATCTGCCGTCGGCCCCCTCCGGCAGGGATGAAAGCCGGTCCACTGCTTGGGCTGTCGTCTCCTTAGATGACTGTAAGGCAGGTTCAGCGGACCAGGGCTCGCCCTCCGTACATGAGTGTCGGCGAGACCAAAGACCGTCCTGTCTTGCACAGTGGTGAATCCCTCCCTGGCTGGGGTCACCAGGGTTCGTTGTGTGGCGCTGCATTCCACACTCCTCAATTTCCTAGAGTAGAAAAATATAAAATCTTCTTAATCCTAGACCAGGGAGGACTTGAAAGAAGTTGGGTGGTGTGTGGTGCTGCATTCCTCACGCTGCTTCTCTTCTTATATGTGCTGTGGTCGGATTCCGGCTAGCCATGGGGCGGTACTGTGTGTGACATTTGACAAACAATCCGAAAGGGATGATGGATTAGTTGGAAGTGTATCCGTAAAGAAAAACAAATATTTACTTTATACATTACGTCAATGTTTGGCAACTATAGTTTCCATCACGACAATATTCTCATTAGGCTGGGTCGGGGAGTGAAGCTCTGCTCACTACATTGAATATTATTTATCACTACGCGTCAAAGAGTACATTACAAATCATACTAGCATAAGAACACACTGAATGAAGCTCTGTGATTATCGCAATATTAAGTAACACTAACCACCGATTTCGAAGCATAACTCACGGGACAAAACATATGGGGATTGGTGGTCACACTGGAACACCTCTAGGCGGGTGGAGGCGGGGCGGGTGGAGGCGGGCGGGTGAGGTGGGGCGGGTGAGGCGGAGTTAAGTGTAGTGGGGAGGAGCCGAGGCGTGGTTGATAGGGCCAGGCCGGGGCTTTGCGGGGCGGGGCGGGGAACGGAACGGCGGGGCGGGGCAGGGATGGGAGGAAGGGTAAGGAGGGTGAGGTGAGGATTAGGACAGGGAGGAGGATGTAGGTTAAAAGACATGTTAAGTTATAACAGTTAGTACAGACACAGCTTTCATCACTGAAACACAATTTCTACGTTCAACACTGACCAACAATCAAACTGCACTTGGGCTACTGAGAATGTCACAGATCGCGGGGGACACTGAGAAATCACGTTAAGACACTGAACATATTTCTAGAAAAAATTCGCGCATACCACGACGAGACACTTACTCGAGCTGTAACGTTGACACGCTAGGACACTTTTCATGCTACTATGCAGGAACTCCTTATCAGGCACTTTCGAACAATACTCAAACAACGAGCCAGGTGTTATGGCTAAATGAGGGAGGGCATGGGTTTACGTTAAGTACACTGTTACCAATAACAAGGGACAAGGAGGGCGTGAGTTAACGTTATAGTACGCTGCCACCAATATAATGTTAAGAATGCAACCACCCTTGTACTGCCTGCTTCGTCAAGATAGTTACGAGATTACTTCAAAAGATTCTAACTATCGCTGTGCTGAACACTAAAGGGAAGAGGCGTGAGTTTTATGTCAAGTGCGCTGCAACCATTGTAATGAGACGAGGAGGACGGATTAACGTATAGTTCGCTGTCACCTATAACAAGGTGAGGAAGGCGTGGGGTAACGTATAGTTCGCTGTCACCTATAACAAGGCGAGGAAGGCGTGGGGTAACGTATAGTTCGCTGCCACCAATATAATGAGACAAAATATTCACAAGAAGATGATTACATATAGGTAGAATACTGATAGTATAAGAGTATAAAAGAGAGGAAGATTTTGGTAGCGTGGCCATGATAGTTATTTGAACTAGACTTTCACTTATCGTATCTTATACGTCAATACACATCTATTACGTCTTAAGGGCGACTTCTCAAACACAGCTTCGTTACAACTCTTTATTAATTACGAACATGACATGGACACATTAGTAACACCTTCTATTGAAGTTACTAGGACATTATATTACGTTACTAGACACTCTGATTCTCGGACACGAACATGAAATGAATACACTTCCCACGTAAGTAACTCATCCCATGGAAAGCTCTGACAAAAACCCACGTGACCTAGGGGAGGCCTAGCAGGTGGTCCTGGGTTGTCTCTATGGGAGACTGCTTAGCTGGGCACCGGTGTGTCGAGGGCAACTCGCTCCTGACCGGAAGCGACTTCTCTCGAGCAGGACTGGGAACGTGTAGCTGGCCCTTCTTGGTTACAAGACACTCTCTCTCTCTCTCTCTCTGAGGGAGGACTAGGACGTCCTATATATTGGGAGGCGAGCCGTCAGGTTGAGCTGATCGGGGGGGGGGGGGGGGGGCGGCGGCGTAGGGTCTCCTTACATTTGCCCTCGCTAATGTAGGGTCAGGTCTGGACTTCTTCTGCGGTGTAGGTTATTGTGTACATTGGGAGAGAGTCGGCGGGTGCTCTCTTACATGTTTGTTGGGGCAGTGTGACATGGGAGGGGAGCCTGGCTGATTTATAACCCTTGGTCAGCCGCGAGAGTTACCCTACACTTGACCCCCCTAATGTCAGGTCAAGTCTGGACTGTTTCTGAGATGTAAGCTGTGGTCTGACAACCCATCACTACACCTAACATGGCATTACAATATATTTATACAATGTGGGGACTAGTGGAGAAGGAAACGATAAGAATAAAGGAGGCACACTAAATGTTGGGACGATAATGTAAAGATACAGAGTTATCCTTCCCAGATTTAGGAATAACCGCACTATTGCCACTTTCCACCCAGACAAGAGTACACCTTCTGTTATAGTCTGTTGGAGCATTATCAAGTCAGATGGTTTGAATTTCACAGATGGTGCATGCGCAAGGGAGGACTGGAGGCCTACCTGGAGACTGGTCATTGTGTCGTGGAGGAGACGGTTCTGCATCAAGATGGGATCTTTGAGAGGCACGAGAGTAGCTTGCACACTCAAGGTCGTTACTCCATTAGTGCTATGTACCACAACCTGGAATGATTGTCCAAGTTATGGTACCTCCTCGTGAACACTCCACTCCCACTCTACTATACTATACCATACTATACTATACTATCCCGTACCACTCCCACTATACTATACTATACTATACTATGCTATGCTATACTATACTATTTCTATTCCATTCTATCCCATCCACTCGCACTATTCTATTCTATTCCACTCCCGTCCCTTCCATTTTCCATTCTACTCGTCTTCCGTACACTTGAATATTATCTTTGTGTGGAATCAATTATTCACACTTCCCTCACCTGTGCTGGCTGGTCACCTGTGCCCAGATCGACGTAGCCGTTCTCCCAGTTGACGACGCTAATATCCAGCGTGGTGGTGTAGATCGAAAATTATATAGAGACACATCCGTTCAATGGAGGTTTCACTAGCTCAAGGTCGTAAAGTCACTATATAGATCTAATTAAAAAAATAGTTAATGAAGTTTTTCTGTCTAGTAAATGTCCTAATTTGTCTTCATACTTAAGAGCCAACATAACTTACCACCTGCGCCGCCCAAGCCGTCCCATTCCATGCCAACACTATCAGGTTCTTCTCGTGGCCAGTCAGCAGAACGACCTCGTTCCTACACGTCGGTACCTACATAAACCATGATTGTTTATTAAATTAATGTTTACAATAGTTGTCTTATTACACGATGACAACGTTAGAAGTACAGTCACCCACTAAAGTCCTGTCGCCTCTCCTGAACCACGAACACTCAAATCCGGAGCATTTATGGACAAAATTGCACGTATCTACTACTTCGGGTTTTAAGTCTGACGCCTGTATTATTAAACAACATCTTCCCTTGAAGGGGGTCGTCGTGTTTCAAACAGTTTTAAACTAAATGAGTCCCGAGGGACACCGCAGTGCAGTACTTAACGGGGTGGTATGGCGGTAAAATTAACTAATTCCCATATTATAAATTAATTTTATTGGAATTAGTTAATTTTACCGCCACACCACCCCGTTAAGTACTGTAGTGTCCCTCAGGACTCCTTTAGTTGAAAACTCGGGTTGAAACACGACGACCCTCTTCAAGGGAATGTGGGTTAATAATATGGGCATTAATCTCTGGGTTTGCGGAACAGCAGGAGACAGGTGTTGAGCGGAATTGTACAACTTCACATTTTGTGTTAAATGTTCATCTCACCCGGACAAGAAAAAAGGCTTGAAAGTACGGGAGGCCATGAGACGGGTAAAATTCCTGGATGGTCTCGTACTGGACGCCGGAGAGAACGTAGATTCTGGAGAGTGAGTGACTCACCACCAGCAGGACGTGCTCCAGCCCCCAGACGTAGGTAGTAAACAACTTTATCTCCTCAAAACACCACCGTCTGCACCAGCCCCATGTGGAACTCTTGCCACGCGTCCTCCTGCTCACGGAACATGTACAAAAAAAAAAAAAAAAGATAAACTGGAGTAACAGGTAAAATTTTTCAATAGATCTTAAAATTCATCCCTCAAAAAAGAAATGAATTGCCTCCCATCTTAAAAAATGCCAATCCTTTATCTTGATCAAAAGTGGAATTTTGATCGAGAGGCTAAGCGATCTAGCAGCCACCTCCGTTGTGACATTCTTAAGTTATTTGTTCAGAGTTATTCGCTTTGATATTGATATTGTGCCAGTGATGGATGGGACCTATTTTTGGAAATGTGAACCGGTTGCCGCTTGATCAAGTTTCAAACAAGAAATAATCAAACGGAACGAAATTAGAATTATTTAGACCTGGAGACTAAAGGGAAACATTTAGGGGAGGAGGACTGACCGACAGGGAAGGGGAATAATAGGAAAAGCGGGATCGCTCACCTTCAGTTCATACAATAGGAGGTTGGCGTGTTTGAGTACGCCTACCATTAGGCGTCCGGTTACCTCCCAGGTCTTCATGGCGCTGCCGGAGCTCTCCCAAGGCAGTGTCAGGCTGCAACACCACAAACACACATTGCAACAAACCTGCCTCCCCCTGTATATACCCACCACCCTGTATATACCAACCTTAATGCACCGCATGCCAAGAAACGTCTCAACAGTCACCTACCCGACAGATAAAGTGTTCTGGGTTACTCTCTAGCTGGTACCTACCGTCTTTATTAGCTGCAACCCCTCCGCGTCCTGAGAGAGAGAGAGAGAGAGAGAGAGAGAGGAGGAGAAACAGTAAAGCAGTCAAACTATGTCAGCAGTCGAGTCTACCCTAAACTTTCTGTCCTCAGTAGCTACAATTTTTGCCAGTTTTATACTCACTATTTTAAAGAAGGATATAGTGTTGCCTTTAGCAGATACGAGCACTTGCTGGAGCCCCCCCGTCTCTGCCACGTCGTCCAAGTGGTACTGCAACCCTACTGCAGCATCCAGTTCCAGAGGACGCCAGTCTGTTATGGGCGGTAGTAGTCAAGTTTACAACACATCACATTGTATTAGTTTACGCCAGTCTTACAAGGGGCAAGATAAAAGCAATTAATAGGGTTTCAAGGTCAGAAAATGTCGAGTATTATTAAAAAGATAACTGCCACATCCACAAACTCTTTAAAGCTACTCTAAACTAGCTAAAAAAATTGTGAACTCTGCATCAATATCCTAATTTAAAACTATACATAAAAAATTAAGGTTTTCGCGAGTCCTTACTGGCAGCTTGGCAAGCGGAAACAGAGGACTCCAGGCCACACTCAACACACGTGTCCCCAGAGTGACCATCAGCTTGTTTACACAGACACCCGCCAGGGGAGCAGCAGGCACAATTCTGACAAACAAAGCCGTATTAGGTAAACCATGTACGAGATATTCAAGCATAATTTTGTTGAAGTCAAGTGTTGCCAGAGGTCATTTTATGGTAAGGCTCTTCCTTTTACTACTGGCTTAGTTCATCAACTGTTGTTCAAACGTGTGATGCTTAAAGTTTTAGCCATAGAAGTCATTACAGAAAATCTAAACACAAGTGACAACATTTACGGTTTACATTTTAGTAACCGATGTCCTAAGCAATTAACCTCACCAGGTGATGGGTAGGATACCCGATTAGCAGATTACACATTGACGGCCGTTACTTTTTTGTAATAAACTTTTGGTCAACCTTGGTCGGGTTAGGTCTATCGAGGTCAAAGGAACAAAGTCAAGTCTAATGTAACAAACTGGAGAAAAGTCAACAGTTGATGGACGTGATGTGTGGCCTTGTACGGACCACGGTTGTACAGTAGCTAAAACACTACCTGTACATACTTTGTGGAGAAACATTACAAGACCATGGACAATAAATTTTGGAATGCGAGGGCTGTAACTAGTCACATAAAATTTCGGAGCATACAGACCCTCACCTGCACAGATAGTGGTTTTAGCTACTGTACAATACATGCTAACGTAAAATCAGACGATTGATATTACGCTCAATAGCTCACAAAAACGTAGCTATAACTTCTTTATCGAGTCCCCCAGTTAAGACCTCCGTTTCTCACCACTTACGTACGCCCGAGTCTTCCGTTTTCTCTCCTGTGCCTCACTGATATTTCTTAATGCCTCATTTCGTGTTCAGAGATTTTAAATTGAAGACCTATGTTTCGCATTAAATTAGATACGTCTACTTACAGATGAAACGTTCAAGACCACTTGTGTGTGAAATTGAAAGCTTCAACTATATTTACTTTTAGTAGAATTTTCAAATAAAGTCAGTGTAGAGTTTGCGAGTAAAAGTGACGTATCATAACATCGTCCTTGGGGACGCCGCTAGTATCCAACTGCTACAGAAATAAGATAATTTTGTTTCCCAAGCACCAGAGACTGAGGTTTGTATTGAAATTATTGTTAGTTTTGTATTTTAGAAAGTAATTAATCTCCTGAAAGTATGTCGGTTTTATCTCCAAAATCTAACGGCGAAGGCTCAGTCACTTGTTAAAAGCTCCGCCCACAATGTACTGCATTACGAGTACTTTACTGTAATTCTTGCCTTTGAAAGCTCAGGCAATGATTAGTTTTGAAAAGTTAATCTTAGAAAATTAATAGAAGCTCACAGCCTGATTTTTATTAGCCAGTGTACAGCAATTGATGTAAATGAATATTTATGTAAAGGCGCCACCTCGTACGTGCCCGAGAGCCAGTTAGCCTAGAACAGGGGTGGGCAACCCTTGGCACGAGTGCCAAACATGGCACGCTAACGGCTTCTTTCCGGCACGCGAGACCGGGGTTCACCTCAATAAAAAAAATCCTTTATATGGCAACCGCATGCCGCCTTGGCGGCAGCGGGTGGAAGGATTGTTTCCCGTTCTGTTGTTAAATAATTAGCCATGCGGCCAGACGTGGTGTGACTCCTTTACCATCATTAATATTTTATATATTTTTTCGAGTTTTGCAGTTTCGCCAAGAATTTATCGGTTAGCAAAATCCAAGTTCAGCTATATGAATGTTTAAATTTAATTAAAAGAAAAATAAATATTACACCAAGATCTGTAATAATTATCTGGCTATCAGAGATTGCATTAAAAACATTATATCAAAAGTCAACCTCTTTTAGATCACTGGGTCATTATATGGCACATTAACTTAAAAGGTGTCTTAACTTTCATGGAAGGGAACATGGCTTTTTTGCTCAGTGTCCCATAAATGTCACATGCATATCCGTTCTCTCTAATCATTGTTCCTCTGGTGGTGAATGTGTGAAGTGTGAACCAGCAAAGTAAACATAGTCTCATAATAGAAGTAGCCTTACTGATGAAACTAGTAGCGCATGTATATCTCTCAAGGTTACAAAATATAAACCGGATATAAATTATCTATCATCAGGGATGCAGCAGCAGAAGTCTCATTGATTCTAAATAAAGAAAAGGTTCACAATTATTCGTTCTCTAATTTTCATTTGATATATTCTGTTAAAAATATTAAGGATTCGCTTTTGTTTAATATAATACATTGTGTATTTTTGTAGGTAAAATAACTTTTATATTTTCTCTGTGGTTTTTATGCATCATTCATAAAGGATTAAGAATCAATAAAAGAATATCTTTAGTTTTATATCCTTTTATTGTGTTTTAGTCGAGTAAATCGATATTGAGCTTGGTATTGTAATGTACTGAAAAAAGTTTACAAAAACTAATGGCTGAATGATCTGATAAACAAATCAAAAATATTGTTTACTCTTTTGCTGATGCTAAAAATAACGTCTTTAAATTGTGTGGATGTATATGACAACTAGATTTACACTGAAATGCTAATATAAAACATCCACGCTAACAACAGGGAAGAACAACCACTAAGTAAAAATTCTGTCACTAATTTTTACATTCATTCAATATCCCATGATTTATAAAATCACTCTTACAAAACTCTCTGATTTTACCACCCCGGTGTGATTTCTGATTATTTGAAAAGGTTCTCCCATTACGTAAAAGATACCAAATAATATGTGACCCGGAAATTTTGGTTGGCACGAGAGAAAATTTTGTATCAAGGATTTGGTCGATTTTGGCACACACTCAAAAAGGTTGCCCACCCCTGGCCTAGAATATAAGCGTGGGCGAGGGAGAGTCACTTTTTTTTATGCTCTCTTCGTTACACAAGTATGTAACGAGTGCGGGGAGAGGGAAGGATTCGGTACGGGGGAAGGATGCGGTGTCACTGAACCATGTACAGTACGATGTAAAAAGTAGTTATTTGAACAAGAATTATTAATGTAATATATGAAATCTAGCATATAAACTGCATTAGCCAATGAAAATTAAGGAAATCTCTTCACCCCCCCCCCCCCTCCACTAGCGCCATAGCTGGACGCAGGGTATAATTTTTTTCTCAAGATGGGAATACAAACAAAAACTCTTAACCAATATAACATAATACTAATCAAAAACCAGGAGAATTAAATTGTATAGATATTTAAGGTTTGTTTGGTCATATTTGGAATTAATATGCTATATTTAGTGAAGTTTAGTCTTAGTTTCTGTTCAGAAACAACCACCGTGTGGTACCATCTAGAGTCGTGTTGGCCGCCTCGGCTTGGGAAATTTTATGTCAAAAAGAGAAATTTTGAGGGCGCTGCTAGGGTAATTTGGCAGAGTAGACCTGGCAACACTGCTAATAGCACACTCCATTTGTTGCATTATACAATAGTGAAGGAGCCTGGTGTACTAATCTCAATCATGTGCAAAGTAACTTTTTTTTTTTACATGATTATGGATAATTAGTAGAAACATAATTGTCCCAGGTTGAGTATTGAAACCAGTAGAGTTACATAAAATGTGAGTGAACCATCAACGTGTACTCCCAACTGAGATCTGGTACAAGTTCCACGTTGTTCATTCAGAAATAAAGATATAATTAATGTAATAATATCTGTGCTATTAGCAAGTGAGTAAAATGACCATCTTTGTTAAAGTAGTAATATAATACCCTTGAGGTATTAAATGTTAATCGAAGATCTATTTTGTTACTTCTCATTAAGACATAGTTGTCAGTTTGTGTCAGTGTTACAGTAAAGTAATCCTTGATTGAACTTTTTTTTTGTGGATAAAAGTTCAAATTGTCATCTTCACATTTAATCTAAATAAATATTGATTTGGTATATCGTGAGTAACACCGCTCCTTCCCTTCTAACAATTGCCCAGAAAATAAACACTAACCCACGTGCCTAAAAGCGCATTACCTAACAGTTATAAGATGTTATATTCCAATAAAAGCTTGGGTGGTGGCAGTCTACCGTGTTAAGTATAATAATTAAACCAAAAGGTGTTAAAGAATGATGGTTTTCCCAGATTAATTTATTGAATAGTATAGAACTAATCACAGCTGAGAGTAGAAAATGAAATATACACAAGCTCTGATAAATACTGAAAGGAAAATTTAAACAATAAAATAGAAAGAATAATATATGGATATAGAAAAGAAAGGTAAAGATTATTCAAATACCAAACTAAATAAAAACATTAAAAGAAACTTAGAAAATAATTTAGAAAAGAATTAGCAAGTAAAACGGAAAACAAGATATAATTAAGAAAATTAAAAGAGGTTATACGAGACAAATAACTTGGAACCATAACCAGAGAAATTAAAGAAAGTGATGGTTATACCAACAGAAAAGACCGAAAAAAAATTAAAAAAAAACTCCTCTTACGCACACGTGTTAATAAGAATGAAAAAGTTAAATAAACTTATTTATTCTGCCCTCCCTCACAGCCTCGCCAAGTGAACACGGAATTAATGAACGTGGTGTAGTCTCACCTTCGAGTTGTCCAGGTCACATAGGCATCCCGTCAACGTCGCCGTCCAAGGACTGCGTACCTTCACCGTCTCCATCTGACCCCGCTGTGGTAACACTCCCCAGCCTACGTCACTCTGAGAATTAAAATATGAATAAAAAATACTTTACACCCGTCTCCAATCCCTGCTAACACAATATAAAGTAACGTTTCAAAATGAATTTACACGTCTATAAAGCACATAGCAAGTCGGTAGGAGTACCTTCATTAACCCTCACCTTTGAACTATGCAAGGTACCTCTTAAGATAAAGTTTCACAAAAAAACCATAACGGATTTTTTTCGGTGAGGGGGCTTAAATCTACAGTTTGTGTTGACTTACGAATGTCAAATGGCATTTTGTATTCTGAATTCAGTTAAAACTAATTTTTTTTTTTTTTTTTTTTTTTTTTTTTTTTTTTAAGCCCACCCGGGCACAGGTCACTGACCCCACATCAGGGCCTGGTAGAAACACATGAAGGATACCGGGAGTTGCATCATACCTCGTATTGAGTCTCCAAGTGAGTGCTCCAACTATCAGTAAACTTCGTCATGTTCCGCTATATTTGCCAGTTACGTTTTACAACTCAATTCGGATTACAAAATACCATTATTAACCTTTGTACGTCAACACCAACTGAAAAAAACCTGTCAACTTGAGCAGAAAAGTTTTGTATTTAGACCCTATTAGAGAAAAGTTCAGGATATGGTCTACAAATTACTATTCCCAAAGTCAAGACCTCCCTGGTCCATGTAGGAAGCAGGAGGTACACTGACCCGGCAAATGGCGGGAAACTGGTGCAGGTTGAGATGAAAGACGTGGGTGATGTCGAGAGACCCCAGGCTGCTCCTCACGTTCACAGACTTCACCTCCACCACTGCCACGAGGGGGAAACAGTTTAGTGCAAGTTCTCTCTAACAAATCTCATGCATCTGACTTTATTCGTTGTCGACCGTTCAGAAATTTGACAAACGGTCTACGAAGTTATTCGTACAATTTAAGGTAATAAATCCTTCATTTTTAATAAATCTTAGCTTACGAACGGTGCCGATAGACAAGTGTTAAAATTATTAAACTATGTGTACAGGTATAGGCTATACTGTACCTTGACTGACCTGAGAAACCTGTTCTCCAGATTAAATCACTTTTGGGCTACACGCGATTGTCCCAGATGAACATGGTGACATACGACCATTTTTTGCCATTTAGGAATATTTGAAGATACAAAACTCCTAGACGGGACGAATTTACAATACGAACATTATTTACTTGGCGTAGGAGTTATAGTCCCCCACTACACGAAGTTAACGAGCTTTTGGACAGTTGTCGAGGAATAATGCAAGACAGGACAACTCGTCAACTGCAGTGGCTAATCATAATCCTAGAACAAAATCGGCGGTCAAATTTTACTTATGCTCCGGTCTGTTTGGATATCAAAAGTAAGTTTTTCCGATGTTATTGGGGGAGATTCGAACGAATTTAACATTCTTTTCATCCGGAAATCTATAGTTTTTGAGATACCACCACCCCCCCACCCCAGCATTATGATATGCCTTGCTCGAGGATTTGTGGACAGTTACGAACCTTAATATGATTGTCTCAACTGAGGTTATGGGTAGAATATCAGATAACAGTGCGTACATTATATAACAGGTTATATAAGAGTGCCAGGTTACTCACTTTCCCTCTCGTTAATGGTATTGAAAGTGTAAGAGTGCCAGTAGTCAGATACCAGGGTAGGTATGGCAAGGTAGTCATCGGGTGCCAGGGTAGGTATGGCCGGTTGGTAGTAATACTCGTGGCTGGGCTCCACAAAGTTCTTGCGTCGTTGTCTGCTCAGCGTTTGGAGGGTTTTCTCGTGTTGTCCAAGGTGGATTTCATATCTGTGGTCTATGTATGTCTGTAGAGCCTCCAGTCGTGACCGTAATTCTTTGTCGAGCTGTGGGTTAGAAAAGACGCCAAAAATTAGCTTCAGAAATTCTTTCAAAAATGCGGCCATTTTGTGACACGCGGTATAAGAAAACTAGTTAAAGTAATCCAGTGTAATACAGTGTGGCTCCCTTAAACACCTTCATAAAACACTAAAGTTACCAACCTCCTCTGTGCCGAGACTATCGATAAGAATTTGAGAGGTGTCCAGGTCGTTATAGGTTAAAGCTGCTGCTGCTGCTGTTTCTGCCGCCACCCACACCACCACCCACACCAACATCATCCTCGCACACACTGTAAAAAAAATAAAAAAATGCGCAAATAACACGAAGAAATAACTACAATGCCAGAAATATATCCAGTTGTTTAAGAGAGAGCGAAAAAAATGTTTCCAGTTCATCACCTGTTATCACTGCTTTGTTTGACAGTTCGGTCTTGTAATATTGTAGTGTAACAGTTCACCTGTCTGGTCACACCTTACACTACTGAACGAACGATCACTATTGCACACCAAGTCACCTCACCTCTCTACCAACCTAGGAATTGGAGAAGAGATAAACAAATGAACTGGGTTTTTCACATGAGTGGCCATGTATGTCTTATTGTCAACGTCTTCAAGGCTCTCTGGCGGTGATGTATTAACCAATATCATTAGAGAAAACGGGCCTTAGAATTTCAGTGTTGTTTCGAAGTCATTCTATTGTCTTAACTTTTGTCTCGTAGCTGAAGTAAGACGGAAAGATTCTTGTATTATAATTCCGGTGAAAAATTTTATATACGAAACTATAGAGGATCCAGACCCGGCAACTGATGTTCCAGGAAAAAATACTGAAGCTCTTGTTATATGTCCTCGATAATCTCAACACCATTATCGAGAATCCTTGGTTGTCAGAGGCTAAAGAGACATAGTGATGTGTTACAGTGAAACTTTCATATAGCGGACTTCTCTCTCCATATAATCCGATAGATGGGGTTTCAAGTTTAATGGACCTTTGATATAACGGACTTTCATCTCTCTATTGTCCATTAAGTAGAGGTATCACTGTATATTTTAACGTATAATAACTTTAGGGTGACGGGGGGGGGGGGGGGGGGAGGGAGCTTAAAGATTGATGATAACATAAGAGTCTACATCTTCAAGTTGTACTCGAGTGTGCACTGTAAATGTTACTTTCAGTTTTAGTGAACGTTGATCAATTTTATTTTTCTCACACTGAACCTTGCGTGCATCTGTTGGCACGATGCCGTGAGCTCTGGCATCCTCACTGCTGATTCACCCACTAAGCAAGTGTAGCTGTGTACCGTACTGTACCATACATATGGTGTAACATACCGAAGCTGTGAATGTATACACTGATGGACGATACTACCGCCACCAGCGGCATGCGCAAAAACTATTAGGTTACTAGTTAATATTTTGGTGACAGCGGTTATGGGTCAAGGCTGGTGCTCTAGCTGGTATTTGATGTAAGTGTTAAATGGTCGTTTGACCATTTGGAGCGAGTTTATCCATAAAATGCTGCATAAACACCTTCTCGGGTGGTGCTCCTCAAAACCTTTGTATTAAAACTATTGTAGGGTTTCGTGATATAATGTTGTCTAGCACTCAGGATGGATGGAAACTCTAAGGTGGTGGTTTTCTTATATAATATAAGTTATATGGTAGACAGTCTGGTGCTGGAGATGCTGTGTGGTGAGGAGCTGCTCAGTAGACACGTTCGGTGAGTAGGGTGTTGAAGGAGGTAGATGTGCAGGAGCTTAGTTAGAGAAGATGTTGCCTGTTGCTGGCCTCCAGGTTGAATGAGAACGGGACAGCGAGGAGCTTGCTTGGAGGAGGTGTTGCGTGTTCAGGAACCGAGAGCAGAATGAATCTCAATGGAGAGACAGAGCTTATATACACAGCCGCCGGAAGTAAACCGTGGGAAGTTGCCGGTCTTTTGACTCCGTTGCTAGGGAACGGTAGCAGCTGGTGGCTGGTTGCTAGGATACTGTGGCATCTGGTGACGCCCCCTCCGCCCCCTGGGCCGCTCTTTTGGTTGCTAGGGAAGACGTAGCAGGTGGAATGCGGCTTCGCAGTTGTAGGGGAGACGTCCACTACAATACTCCCCCTCCCCTCCCGGCGCGGCGGGAGGCTGGATGCTGTCCGGGTTGTGTCCCACACATAACACATACCGGGCAGGTGTATGTACGACTCGGCCGCTACGTGTAACAACTCCGTCTAGTGACACAAAACCTGTGGGAGAATTAGGAGGAGAAAGAGGGTTTGGGATTAGAGGAGGTTGTGCAAGCAATGGTTGTTGTGCTCCTGCTGCTGCAGGGGCTGCGTCAGGAGGAGGGTCCATGGCAGGAGCAGGTTCTATGATAGATGCAGGTTCTATGTCAGGAGGAGGGTCCATGGCAGGAGCAGGTTCTATGACAGGAGGGAGGTCTATGACAGGAGCAGGTTCTACAGCAGGAACAGGGTGTACATGAGGGTGAAAAGAGGGTGCCCAGAAATGTCGATGGCGTGGTGTTGCTGCCGGTGGTAACTGCGGGTAGACTGGTGCAGGCGTAGTTTGTTGATGGTGCTGCTGGGCTGGGGGCCCGACGGGTAAGGTGGCCGGTTTGACTCGGTCTATGCTGACGGTGTCATGTCTGCCATTCCGGATAATCGTCAGGAACTTTGCTGAACGGGTAACCACCTGGAAGGGTCCATCGTAGGGGCGTTGTAATGGGTTGGGGTGAGCATCATGCCTGACGAAAACATACTCGGCTGTGAGTAGTGCAGGAGGGATGTGTTCAGGGCGCCGAGGAGGCTGGCGTGGAGCAGTAGCTCTGAATGCAGAAACTGCTTGTCGTAGCTTTTGGAGTAAGTCGTGACGAACAGCTGGAGTGGTTTGGTTGGGATCAGGAGGGAGTGAGAAATCCCCGGGTAGCCGAAGGGGCTCGCCTTGTGTAAGATCTGCTGGGCTACAGTCCATATCCTCCTTGTGTGACGCACGGATGCCGAGGAGCACTAAGGGAAGCGCATCAGTCCAGCTGTAAGGGTCGTGCTGTGCCTTGAGTGCGTCCTTCAGCTGCCGGTGAAAACGCTCTACCATACCGTTGGCTTGAGGGTAGTATGCTGTAGTGCGTTGTCTAGACGTGCCGAGGAACTGTAGGAGGTGCTGCCAGAGTTGTGACTCAAACTGTACTCCTCGGTCAGTGATTACGGTTGCGGGGGGGCCAAAACGGGAAACCCAACCAGACATGAAGGCGCGGACAATAGTCTCTGCTGTAGCATTGGGCATGGGAATTGCTTCTGTCCACCTGGTGAAACGGTCGATGCAGGTGAAGATGTAGGTGCTACCGTAGGATGATGGAAGAGGTCCCACGATGTCGAGGTGTACTACTTGAAAACGTCCTTTGGGAATAGGGAAGGTTTGTAAGGGGGCCCGTATGTGACGATGTATTTTGGAGGACTGGCAGGCCAGGCACTGGGCAGCCCATTTCTTAGTATCAGACTTGATGCCGGGCCAGACGACACGTTGCGTGAGGCACCGCTGGGAGGCCCGCACACCCGGGTGGCTGAGACCATGGATGCGGTCGAAAACAGCGCGGCGGTGGACGTGAGGCACGAACGGTCTAGGCTGTCCACAGGATAAGTCGCACCATAATTTTATCTTTGTGCCAGGAACAGGGAGTTCTTGGAGTGTGAGGCCTGAGGGGGATGTCTTGTATGCTGCCAGGTCTTCGTCTTTCTCTTGAGCCGCGGCTAGCTGCCCATAATCAATGGGTGGAGATGAGGGAAGAATGTTGGATATACAACGAGAGAGGGCGTCGGCGATCTCGTTGTGGCTGCCTTTAATGTGTTGGACGTTGCTGGATAACTCCGAGATGTAAGCCAAGTGGCGCAGGACACGAGGTGTATGTGACTGGGAAGCTGAAGCGAAGGCGTGGACGAGGGGCTTGTGATCAGTGAAGATGGTGAACTGACGGGCCTCGAGGAAGTGCTGGAAATGTTTGACAGCCAGGTATATGGCCAGGAGTTCTCGATCAAAGGCGCTGTACTTGAGGTGTGGTGGTTGAAGCCGTTGTGAGAAGAAAGCAACTAGCATGAGAATTCCGTTGATCTCCTGCTGTAAGACGGCGCCCACTGCAGTAGAAGAAGCGTCTGTTGTGAGAGTGGTCCGGGCGTTAGGTGCGGGGTGGGCCAGGAGGGTGAGGCGTGTAATGTGCTGTTTGATCGTGGTGAATGCCGTAGTAGCCTCTTGAGTCCATACGAGAGACTTGTGAGACTTCTTTGGGCGTCCCTTGAGAAGGTCGTGTAGGGGGGCTAGGACGGTGGCAGCTTTGTCAATGAAGCGGTGGTAGTAGTTGACTAAACCCAGGAATTCTCGGAGTTTCTTCGCCGTTTCAGGTTTGGGGAACTCCCTAATCGCGGTTATCTTCTGTGGTAGGGGTTGTATGCCACTGGGCGAGACTCTGTGACCGAGGAAATCGATGGCCGAGGTTCCAAAGACGCACTTAGCAGGATGAACTTTCATGTTGTTGTTCTGCAGGCGTTGGAGAAGGAGTTGGAGGTGGTGGCGGTGCTCGGCAGGCGTCGAAGATGCGACGAGGATGTCGTCAATGTAGACGGTGACAAAATCGAGGTCGCGAAGCATATGGTCCATGTACCTCTGGAAAGTCTGTGCTGCATTGCGTAAGCCAAAACTCATGAAAGTGTACTCGAAGAGTCCAAACGGAGTGGTGATGGCTGTCTTCTGGGTATCTGCCGGTGCTACTGGGATCTGGTGGAAGGCACGCTCCAAGTCGATCTTCGAGAAGATAGTCTTGCCATGAAGTTTGTGGTGAAAGTCCTGGACATGCGGAATAGGGTACCTGTCAGGTTTGGTGACGAAATTCAGGGCTCTGTAGTCGCCACACATCCTCCACTCGCTGGGTGTTTGCTTAGGAACCATGTGAAGAGGCGATGCCCAGGGACTCCTTGAAGGGCGAATGATACCGTCTTGCAGTAGTTTGTTGAATTCTACTTTGGCTGTGTTCAGGAGCTCAGGGCGCAGGCGGCGAGGGCGTGAAAAGACTGGTGGTCCTTTGGTTTCGATATGGTGGAAAATTCCCGATGTAGGTGGTGGGGGTAGGGAGACTCGGGGTGAGAAAAGCTCCTTGAATTCGTCGAGCAGGGAGGAGAACTCGTTGGAAGGTGCAAGACAGGTGATAGTGTCAGTGTGTCTGGCACGAGAACCCTGGATCTTGCGTGCTGTAGGCTCATGGATGAGGCATAGATGACTTGGTTTGACGCCGAGCTTGTAGAAGGTGAGGAAGTCGAAACCAAGGATGGGTTGAGACACGTCTGCTATCACGAATAACCAACGCAGAGTCTTGGGCAGACCGAGGTCTAAGGCGAGGGTGCGTACGCCGTAGGAGGCGATGGAGGTACCGTTGGCAGCGAACAGGTCATAAGAGGGTTGCTTTGACTTGTCTTGTAGTGAGGGAGGGATGGGGCTGACCGATGAACCTGTGTCGATGAGGAACTTCTTGCCGCAGGTGCGGTCGGTGACGCGCAGTAATGAGACGCCTGAAGGGACGGAGGCTGAGACGTCTACCAGCCTCCGGTGTTGCCGTTTCCCGAATAGGTGCAATCGGGCTCAGTTTCGAGCATTGCGGCCGAAAGTCTGGTGATACCAGCAGAGGGTATATTTGTTGTGCTGGGGGCTGGCTGCTGTGCGTCGGAACTTGTAGGGCGTGGTGTGTGAGTCAGGAACTGGCGCAGCAGCGGGTATGGAGGAGCAGAACTGCTCAATGGTATCCATCCTGCGGTTCAAAGTTTGCAACAGGTCCTTGATGTCTTGTGAGGTATTGCTCGGCTGAGGGGTGTTGACCCGGCTTACAAGTTCGGTGGTAGGTACTGGTGTGACCGTGGCGGCAAGGGGTGCAGCAGCGCACTCGTTGAAAATTCTGTCTGCCGCGGTTGCATATAGTTCTGGTGTCGTAGAGTAATCTACTGCGGACAGGATGTTGCGTACTTCTATGGGTAGCTTTTGTGCGTGAAGGTGGCGCAGGATAGAGTCGGGGAGTCTGTGTGACGGGAGTTCAGCCGACACATCTCCTCCCAGAGACGTCCCGGGGTTGAGTTCCCGAGGGAGATAGAGAATAGATCTTGCAGGAGATTGAGGCTGGTCTGTTGATAACGCGTCTTCAAGGCATCCCACAGGGTAGCGAATTTGTTGTCATCTGGAGGGTTGGAAATGGTCTGTGAGACCCGCGTGGCGACTTCCGTGGGCAAGGCACAGAGCAGGGCGCCATACTTTTGCTCGTCAGTCGCTTGTGAGCCGACGAGGGCTGCTTCCACATGATCTAGTCAGTCCTCGACGTTGTGGTTGAAAGTCGGCAGAGAGATCCGTCCGTCCTCCATCCTGTGTGAGTGCTTTTTTTCCGGGGGTCACCATTTGTAGAGTTTCGTGATATAATGTTGTCTAGCACTCAGGATGGATGGAAACTCTAAGGTGGTGGTTTTCTTATATAATATAAGTTATATGGTAGACAGTCTGGTGCTGGAGATGCCGTATGGTGAGGAGCTGCTCAGTAGACACGTTCGGTGAGTAGCGTGTTGAAGGAGGTAGATGTGCAGGAGCTTCGTTAGAGAAGATGTTGCCTGTTGCTGGCCTCCAGGTTGAATGAGAACGGGACAGCGAGGAGCTTGCTTGGAGGAGGTGTTGCGTGTTCAGGAACCGAGAGCAGAATGAATCTCAATGGAGAGACAGAGCTTATATACACAGCCGCCGGAAGTAAACCGTGGGAAGTCGCCGGTCTTTTGACTCCGTTGCTAGGGAACGGTAGCAGCTGGTGGCTGGTTGCTAGGATACTGTGGCATCTGGTGACCCCCCCCCCCCCCCTGGGCCGCTCGTTTGGTTGCTAGGGAAGACGTAGCAGGTGGAATGCGGCTACGCAGTTGTAGGGGAGACGTCCACTACATTATCCTTATACCTTTTCACATAAACAAAGACCTTGGCGCCTACAAACACACACGCACACACACATATAGGATCTTGACACACACACACACACACACATAGACATTATACACATAAATCTACTCACACACTATATAAATGCATACATTATACACAAACATTACATACAGTACACACAAATACACGTGCCCTATGTACATATTGTACATCCATACACGCATACATGAACTATATACATACAATATATGCACACATACACTAAATACACACATATGATTTATATATAAATACATATACACACTGTATTCGCATATACACTATTACATATATACGATACATACACAAATACACACACATGCACTTTATACACACATACACAATATACACATACAATCATACACTACATAACTATATACATACATACACAATATACACACATACAACCATGCACAATATACCAGGGAAAAATTCAGGAATATCAAAGAGGGGGGGGGGGGGGGAATCCAAGACGTTGTGGGTGGGGGACCGGACCATGGAGAGTACAGCGAGTCCACCCAGCTGAAAATTATTATTTATTTATTTATTTATTTATTTTTTGTGGGGGGGGGGGGGGGGGCACTGTAAGCTCTCTCGCAATTTTTTTTAAATCTGACCAATAATATGGGAATTTTGAGGCCATTTTGAAGCAATGCACACTTGATATTTGGAGATATTCTGAGGTCAATAGAAATTGCTTTTTACTATACAAAAAAACAGAGTACAACACTGCATTAATGAAAAGGCATTGGTATTTTCTGATGAAAAGAAGGGGGTCCGGACCCCCAGACACCCTGGATCAGCCTTTGTATACACTATATACACACATACACGTCCTTCACGCTGCCTGGGGCCCCCATCTCTCTCTGTACCTACGCTGTTATTAGCGACCTGTACCACTCACTCCCGAGGCCTTATGGTGATCGTCTAATGTATGATGTGGAGGATCAACTGGTGTTGTAGTTGTTATTATGGATCAGCTGGTGTTGTAGTTGTTATGGATCAGCTGGTGTTGTAGTTGTTATGGATCAGTTGGAGTTGTAGTTGTTATGGATTAGCTAGTGTTGTAATTGTTATGGATCAGCTGGTGAAGTAGTTGTCACGGATAAGTACTGTTGGTGTTGTAGTTGTTATGGATCAGCTGGTGTTGTAGTTGTTATAGATCAGCTGGTGTTGTAGTTGTTATGGATCAGTACTGTTGGTGTTGTTATGGATTAGCTGGTGTTATAGTTGTTATGGATCAGCTGGTGTTGTTGTTGTTATGGATCAACGGGTGTTGTAGTTGTTATGGATCAGCTGGTGTTGTAGTTGTTTTGGATCAGCTGGTGTTGTAGTTGTTATGGATCAGTAATGTTGGTGTTATAGTTGTTATGGATCAGCTCGTGTTGTAGTTGTTATGGATCAACGGGTGTTGTAGTTGTTATGGATCAGCTGGTGTTGTAGTTGTTATGGATCAGCTGGTATTGTAATTGTTATGGATCAGTACTGTTGGTGTTATAGTTGTTATGGATCAGCTGGTGTTGTAGTTGCTATGGATCAACTGTGTGTTGTAATTTATGGATCAGTACTGTTGGTGTTGTAGTTGTTATGGATCAGCTGGTGTTGTAGTTGTTATGGATCAGCTGGTATTGTAGTTGTTATGGATCAGTACTGTTGGTGTTACAGTTATTATGGATCAGCTGGTACTGTAGTTGTTATGGATCAGCCGGTGGTGTAGTTGTTATGGATCAGTACTGTTTGTGTTGTTGTTATATATCAGTTGGTGTCGTAGTTGTTATGGATCAGTACTGTTGGTGTTGTACTTGTTATGGATCAGCTGGTGTTGTAGTTGTTATGGATCAACTTTTGTTGTAGTTGCTATGGATCAACTGGTGTTGTAGTTGTCATGGATCAGTACTGTTGGTGTTGTAGTTCTTATGGATCAGCTGGTGTTGTAGTTGTTATGGATCAGTACTGTTGGTGTTGTAGTTGTTATGGATCAGTTGGTGTTGTAGTTGTTATGGATTAGCTGGTGTTGTAATTGTTATTATGGATCAGCTGGTGTTGTAGTTGTTATGAACCAGTACTTTTGGTGTTGTAGTTGTCATGGATCAGTACTGTTGGTGTTGTTGTTATTATGGATCAGCTGGTGTTGTAGTTGTTATGGGGCAGTACTGTTGGTGTTTTAGTTGTCATGGAACAGTGCTGCTGGTGTTGTAGTTGTTATGGATCAATACTGTTGGTGTTTTAGTTGTCATGGATCAGTACTGTTGGTGTTTTAGTTATTATGGATCAACTGGTGTTGTAGTTATTATTTATCAGCTGGTGCTGTAGTTGTTATGAACCAGTACTTTTGGTGTCGTAGGTGTCATGGATCAGTACTTTTGGTGTTGTAATTGTTATGGATCAGCTGGTGTTGTAGTTGTTATGGATCAACACTGTTGGTGTTTTAGTTGTCATGGATCAGTGCTGCTGGTGTTGTAGTTGTTTTGGATCAGCTGGTGTTGTAGTTGTTATGGATCAGTACTGTTGGTGTTGTAGTTGTTATGGATCAGTTCTGTTGGTGTTGTAGTTGTTATGGATCAACTGGTGTTGTAGTTATTATGGATCAGCAGGTGTTTTAGTTGTTATGGACCAGTACTTTGGTGTTGTAGTTGTTATGGATCAATACTGTTGGTGTTGTTGTTGTTTTGGATCACCTGGTGTTGTAGTTATTATGGATCAGCTGGTGTTGCAGTTGTTATGGACGAGTACTTTGGTGTTGTAGTTGTTATGTATCAGTACTGCTGGTGTTGTTGTTGTTATGGATCAGCTGGTGTTGTAGCTATTATGGATCAGCTGGTGTTGTAGTTGTTATGGACCCGTACTTTTGGTGTTGTAGTTGTTATGGATCAGCTTGTGTTGTTGTTGTTCTGGATCAGCACTGTTGGTGTTGTAGTTGTTATGGATCAGCTGGTGTTGTAGTTATTATGGATCAGCTGGTGTTATATTTGTTATGGATCAGCTGGTATTGTAGTTGTTATGGATCAGTACTGTTGGTGTTGTTGTTGTTATGGATCAGCTGGTGTTGCAGTTGTTATGGACCAGTACTTTTGGTGTTGTTGTTATGGATCAGTACTGTTGGTGTTGTAGTTGTTATGGATCAGTTTTGTTGGTGTTTTAGTTGTTATGGATCAACTGTTGTTTTAGTTGCTATGGATCAGCTGGTGTTGTAGTTGTTATGGATCAGTACTGCTGGTGTTGTAGTTATTATGGATCAGCTGGTGTTGTAGTAATTGTGGATCAGTACTGTTGGTGTTGTTGTTGTTAAGGATCAGCTGGTGTTGTTGTTGTTGTTATGGATCAGTACTGTTGGTGTTGTAGTTTTTATGCATCAGTACTGTTGGTGTTGTTGTTTTTATTGATCAGCTGGTGTTGTAGTTATTATTGATCAGCTGGTGTTGTAGTTATTATGGATCAGCTGGTGTTGTAGTTGTTATGGACCAATACTGTTGGTGTTGTTGTTGTTAAGGATCAGCTGGTGTTGTTGTTGTTGTTGCTATGGATCAGTACTGTTGGTGTTGTTGTTTTTGTTTTGCTTACATAGCAAATCTTATAACAAGTTATCAAGGAGCGTTTATGTCAAATTCATTTTTTTTAATAAGTTTCAAAGGAATCTTGACTGTGATGTTTCTTGGTGTTGGTAATTATGAACGTCAGAAAATCAGAAAAGTTTATATCAAAACACGATTAAGTTAACTAGATAAGCGATTAGTTACCTCAATATATCAGAACATAATGAGAAGCGTAAATCCTTCTTTTGTTTCTTAATATTTACAGAAAGCGTTTAATGAACAGGCCTTGTGATAATCATTAGAAGATGCGGTCCATGGAACTTCCAGAAGGTAAGTATTGTATAATGACAAGATTTATTTTCTCGGTGTACCAATTCCCTCATTTAATATGTCTCTCGCAGTGTTCATGGATCTGTTTTATTATTCCTCAGAGCTGATGCCATCTAGAGGAATCATTTATGATCCTGTTAGAACAGCAGAAAACATGTTGCTATCTGTTCCCATACCTTATAAAATATACAACATGGGCAGTCAGTAGCCTTTGTTTTGGAAAGTATCATGTTTTTACTCTGACTTTGTCATGTCGTGGAGTGGCAGCATCAGACATCGTCATGAAAATACATAAGTTTTCCTCCCTATGTGTATTTATAATGTCTGTGAATCGTGGAATCTCTTTTAGTGGATTTTTTGGCATATCCTTAACGCCTGAACCTCAACAGTGTAGCGATGACGAGTTAATTATATCATTAATCTCTCGTACTCACGCACATCTACAGAACACGTAAATAACTCCTTGTAGTCACGAGACAAAGGAGGGAGGGAGATGGGTGCCTCCTGCCTATGGTAGTTTCTACACCAGACATTATTACGCAAAAAACCTAAATAATGGTAATTACAAAACCCCAGAGTCAGTGTGTTTGGATATGGGCGATGAAGGTTAATATAGGGGAAGGGAAATGTGGTTATCTTACCATGGTCAACGAGACATTCTCAGCTGAAAGACGACTGGTATATAAGCCGCGTCTCACGATGTCTCGTCACACACATCCTCTCTAACCCTCTCACGATGAACGGTTACGAGTTCGATAACGTGGCGCGGATTCGTCCGGACACGCCGACCTGCCCCAAGCAACTAAATCTCCTAGTTCTCCAGAAGTTCTTTGTAGCTAATGGGATCTTGGGAGTCACCAAGGTGGAGCGTCTAAAGCTCCATGGAGACATCAGGATCACCTTCGCCGAAAAGGGCATGCCCGCCCAGCTCGCGGAGATTCCTGACATCAACGGCATCCCATTCAAAATGATTGCCTACATGTGGGACAACTTGAAGCTGGGAGTTATCTCCCACGCCGAAATTGCCCACATGGACCAAGACGAACTAAGCGAGCTCCTCCAGGGGCAGCTCCAAGTTGTAAAGATGCTGTCCGACACCACTGCCCTTGTCGGACACCACACCACCTTACCCGAAGAGGCTCAACTGGCGTGGGTAACTGTGCCAGTGAAGCCCTACTGCAGACCGAATCGGTGTTACAAGTGCCAACACTATGGACACACTGTAAATAAGTGTGAGGCGCAGGAGGACACCTGCTCCAAGTGTGGCAGCCCTGGACACCGCTACACGGTCTGCCCCAACGAAGAAAAGAAATGCGCTGCTTGTGGTGGCCCACACTCCTCCGCCGACCGGAACTGCCCCAGATGGAAGGAGGAGTGCAGGGTAGCCAAAGTTCGCCTCGAGAAAAAAATGAGCTACAAAGAGGCCCTCCTTGCTGTACGCTCTCAAGAAAAGAAAAAACCAGCACAAAAGAAAAACCAAAAAAAGAAAAACCAAGAAAAGAAAACTGTCGAGAAGACGCCCACCGCACAAAACCAAGATCACCACGTGGCCCGTGAAGCTGAAGCCCACGTGGTCAACCTCACCGCCTCTGACTTCTTCCACACCTTTGAGAGCCCATCTCTCGTGGAAGATGAACAACAAGACCCAAACACAAACGAATGGACATTCCAAGAAAGCAAGAAGAGGAGAAGAGAGAGAAGAAAATCGACCCCAAGCTAAGAAGACCAAGACATCTTCTCCACACAAGAAACCAAAACTCATTCAAGCCGCCCAAGCACTGAACATCCATTGCCCAACCCAACCGCGCTGCACCTGACGCGTGACCAATCGCCGGCCTGGCCTTGTCTTGTCGCCTCCCAGCTGCCCCCACCCCTGAACCCCTCACGCAAGCGATGTCTAGCCACCGCATCTGTTCTCTCCTTCTAAAATTCACTTCCATCCTCTCTTTATTCTTCCTCTGAACCTCCTTCCCCCCTGTCACTAGCATTTTTCTGATTCTTCTGATGTCTCGTCAGTCCTCTCTGGTACACCGCAACAACAACAACCAACTATACAAGGTAAACACTTGTAACTCTGTAGTACACCGAATGGCTGTTGTACATTATATCACAACATCCTGACATTTCGTTGAATATATTTGAGTCCTTTTATCTTAGAGCAAAGTGATAGTCTCTTGTTGTTGAGAATGTCTTTCCTTAACAGTAAGCCAGGTTGCTGCTCGCTTTGATTTACATTCATTTCTCTGACATACTTCTTTCTTTCATCCATCTGAAGATGAATGGACATCTCGTCATCGCTCTTGCCGTCGGCGCTGCCGTCGTGGCCCTAACAGACAGCACTATTCTGTTGGCCGGCACAGGAGTCACGGTGAGCGCGGCGGGCCTGGCAGCCGGCGCCGCAGTTGTGGGCGCCCTGGCTGTGGGAGCCGCCGCTGCTGTAGCACTAGCGCGCCGCGGCAAGAGAGAAGTCGCGTCCTGCCTTCCCTTCGGTAACCCGGAGCTCTACTTCTCCATGGCTGCTAACTCAGACTTCCTGGACTGTGGTCGCCGCTTTGTGCGCGAACTGGAGGCCACTGCTGATGGTAACCTGAGTGAGGAAGAGATTCTCATCCGAAACCTCTTTGGGTGAGTACTTGTTGTTGTTATTAGAACTGGACAGACTCTCTCTCTTCTCCATATGACCCACAATATTGTCTTATACTCTTTGGTAACTTGTTTTATGACAATGTTTATGCTTCATCACGCCTCTGAGGGAAAGTAATTATTGCCCTCTCCAGGAGAAGAAACTCCGCTGTCAACGGAACTGCAGGAACTTTCTTCACTATGGCCGGCAGCGTCGGTGCCATCAACGGCGTCGCTGCCTGTGCCAAGGCCTTCTCCACCTGTCCCTTTGACAGGAAGACCATCTTCTTGACATTCAAGGAAGCACAGAAGGCTCAGTAAATCTATAAGTTTTCCCTTCACCCGGTCTGACGCCCATAGACCCAGGAGGACTAGGTTGTTCGGGCGTTAGTGCCACCTATAGCGGCCGCGACAAGACCAGAGCCAGGTGTGTCGCGGCTCAACATGATCTCCAGCGTGTGGCAGTCTTACTGCGTCTACTGTATCTATCATTATTGAATAAATATTTTGATAACATCTTTTGTTTCAAACTTATGCCTGTATATATGTTAACCAGTGTGACCCTCACTACCATACATGGCAGGTTTTCTGCGGGTACTCTGGTTTCCTCCTGTACTAGCACTTTACAATAACATTATAATTATTTTAAAACCAGAGAGAAATTGTCTGGTCTAACTGTAGGAATCATGTGATTAACCCTTTAAGTCCTGAAGAGTTTAATAATCGTACTCAAAGGGTTAAATCATCATCATCATTATCATCAAAGGGTTAAATCATCATTACCAAAGAGTGCGAGGGTAATTTACCATTAAAAGTTTCATGCTGGGAGGTGGGGACACTGTTGTAAGATGTCACCCTCGTCGGGTGTGACTTCCAGTTCACACACCAGACGGAGGCCGCAACCGAACTGGTCAGCGTTGGCGGCAAGGATGAGGAAGATGTCGGGGTTGTCGACGGGAAGGCAAGACTCGGTAGTGTCTCACTTACCTCGTTTGGCCGCGGCCGCCGCCAGCACTGCCCCGCCCAGCACCAGAGCGCCCGCAATGGCCGCGACACCCACGGCGGCAGCATCGGCGCCACCTGTCCCCACGGTGAGCCCAACGGTTCCCACGGTAGCGGCACTTTCCAGGAAGAATATGACTTGGCAGAAGGGCAGGAGGGCCACAATGGCCAGTGGCAACAGAATAGTTAAATGCATTTTGATCTGCTGGCCACGAGGAAGAAAAATTCATTAATGTTTCATATTATCATATATAAATACACTAGACTTTTATTGATAAACTTTCGAAACAAAACCCTCCAATCTAGAGCTGTGTAGTTAAAAATTTGAAGCTTCTAATGATAACATTAAGTAAACCTGAGAAGAAAGCTCCTTGAATTATACAGTAAACTGGTGTACAGATACAGAACTATACGCTAAGAAAGTTCAATGACAGTATGTGCAAGCTCAACGAGTGGAGGGCCAACTGTGATTTTTTCAAAGCTCGGATTTATTTCTAACTCAGTGGCAGAGTCCAGCATCTTGCCAAGAGGACCAGACCATCTGTTGTTTGAAAGAGTCTTGCCATCCAGCTCCTGGATCAGATGTCTGAGTGGCAACTCGTTGGTGTGGAGGTCATAAACAATCCAGACTAGCTTCCTCCCAATCTTCCGCTCTATCCACTGTATGACCCCCCCCCCCCTTGCCACCCTGTGTTCGTGTTGGTGCTGTCCCCTCCAATGGCCTGCAGGGTCTGGTCTACGTTCCTCTCTCTGAGCCAGTTCACAATGTTATCTGCCACTATCTCAGCTGGTTTCCTGATGTCATCTTTCTCTGGAGTGAAATGCCACAAATACTTCCCTCCTGGTTCACTGCAGCAGGAGTAGTGTTCCTCCTTCACCATGGCAGGGAACAACTTGTCAGAATCTCCAACTTTCATGAACACTTTAGTGTCATCCCTTCTCCCATCAAAGAACAAACAATTGATTCCATTTTCTCTTAGCCCCTTATCAAACTCCTCTTCTAGGTTACTGACAAGTTTCTCCTGAGCTCTCCTTACTTTGTTATGATCTATCACCAGGTGAACATCATCAGGTGTTATCAAACCACCGTCAATCCAGGCAGCTGTTGCTATCTCTGCAGTTTCTCTGAGACCAGTGTGGTGTCACATGCTGGCCAGAGCTATGCTCGGGATATCTTTCCTATTTCGAATCTTATGCCTGGAAGGTTTGGGTCATTATTTTCTGGGTTAGGGACAAAGTCACCATTCTCCTGGTCAGCACTCGGATCAGCCATGGGGAAGTCATTAAACTCTGAATCAGCTTGACTCCAATCATCGGCCTTTTTTACCTCACCCTGGGCCTTCTCAAGTCTCTTTTCCTCGGCAACTCTTCTCCTCTTCTGTCTCTCTGTGGCAGCCTCCTGTCTCTTGGACTCCGGAATATCTTGGCTAGAAATCATGAGAGCCCCTATACTGCCAGTCTTCTCTCTCTGTGCCTTGACAAATGCCAGTTCGATCACAGGAATCTTCAGTTCACGCTTGCAAATACAGGAGATGTGGGCCTCGGATTTACAGTCACGATCGCATCCAAACTCAGGACAGAGAACAATTGGGCACTTGCAAGTAATTATGCCAAATAACTGGTCCAGTTGCTTGGCAAAGCTGTCCTTAACTGCAAGTTTTCTTCTCCCAAGAGAGATATCTCTTGCCTTTTCCCAACTGGCTAGCAGTCTCTCACTAATCTTCTTCTGACTTGTTATGACTGAAGGCTTGAACTGAGCGTTAGCCAGAGTGTACTGTGCCAAGACAGCTTTGGTCATATCACTGGCAATGGCTTTGTTTGTGTAAGTTCTTTGGTTCTTTTCACTGATTTTCCTGATTAAAACACCGTATCTCAAAGCATCTCTCAATGTAGGCAACTCCGACTTCAGGAGCTCTCTCCCAGACCCAAGATAGTGACTGAGATGGCTGGATTTTTGGTTCCTCGTCCTGACACAAGCAGCCATCGCAAATAATATCAACTTATAAATGCATCAGAATCTGAAACAGAAAAAAATATTGTTAGTTGGGTTAAAGAATGAAGTCAGAAAGCAATGTTCACTATTTAATTGTAATGCACTAATGCAGCTGTACGTTAGATTTTCGATAAATTTCACGCTAAAATTTACCTAGCAAAAGGTTGCAAAATATTGAAACTGAAATTATTTTCTGTTTATATACACTAAAATCTACCAAAAAAGTGATGGGCCATTAGTTTTAGCTGATCTTCCCTCCTATGACACACCCTAATCCTTAATAACCCCTAACCATGTGACAGCAAAGTATTAGTAATATGAGATGCTCAGCGTCACTGAATGTAAATAAAAGCATTTATTGATCTGATTGCCTTTTGAATTAACACACAACATTAGAAAACCTTTTAAATAATTATTATATTAATAACTAGTAAAAAAGCCGCCCTCCGCGCTGCTCATCCGCTTGGCCACGGTAGGACGCCACCCTCCGGGAGGCTCCACATTATCTCACTGTTCAGTCCCCAAAACTTCTTCTTCCACCAATAGTTCATGAACGGTGTATGTAAGTTCCACCAGGTTTTTCACTGCAACAGTACAGCAAATTATATTTTTTAGCATTAAACTGTTATTATTTTATTGTCTAATCATTACTACATATAACACCACCCATCATCACTACATATAACACCATCGATCATCACTACATTAACACCACCCATCATCACTACATATAACAGCATCCATCATCACTACATATAACACCATCCATCATCACTACATATAACACCATCCATCATCACTACATATAGCACCACCATCACTACCATCACTACTACCACCATCATCACTACCACCACTACTACCACCATCATCATTACCACCACCATCATTACCAATACTATCAACCAGTCTCTGCCACCACCACTATACCACAAAAATGTCGCTATCACCATCACCACCACTACCACAGTCACTACCACCGTTACCACCACCACTACATATAACACCATCCATCATCACCACATATAACACCATCCATCATCACTACATATAACACCACCCATCATCACTACATATAACAACATCCATCATCACTACATATAACATCATCCATCATCACTACATATAACACCATCCATCATCACTACATATAACACCATCCATCATCACTACAGATCGGTAAAGTAGTTTCCGAGATTCTCGTGTGGACACACAAACAAACACAGACACAAACAAACAGACGTACTTCTTTGTTTTATATAGATAGATAGATAGATCATCACTACATATAACACCCCCCATCATCATTACATATAACATCATCCATCATCTCTACATATAACACCATCCATCATCACTACATATAACACCATCCATCATCACTACATATAACACCACCCATCATCGCCACATATAACACCATCCATCATCACTACATATAACACCATCCATCATCACTACATATAACACCACCCATCATCGCCACATATAACATCATCCATCATCTCTACATATAACACCATCCATCATCACTACATATAACACCACCCATCATCACTACATATAACAACATCCATCATCACTACATATAACATCATCCATCATCTCTACATATAACACCATCCATCATCACTACATATAACTCCATCCATTGTCACTACAGATCGGTAAAGTAGTTTTCGAGATTCTCGTGAGGACACACAGACAAACAGACAGACTTCTTTGTTTTATATAGATATAGATCATCACTACATATAACACCACCCATCATCACTACATATAACATCATCCATAATCACTACATATAACACCATCCATCATCACTACATATAACACCATCCATCATCACTACATATAACACCACCGACCATCACTACATATAACAACATCCATCATCACTACATATGACATCATCCATCATCACTACATATGACATCATCCATCATTACTTCATATAACACCACCCATCATCACTACATATAATACCATCCATCATCACTACAGATCGGTAAAGTAGTTTCCGAGATTCTCGTGCGGACACACAAACACACAGACATACTTCTTTGTTTTATATATATATATATATATATATATATATATATATATATATATATATATATATATATATATATATATAGATAGATAGATAGATAGATAGATAGATAGATAGATAACATTAGGCTAGGCTTTAAGATGTATATAAAACGCTAGATACGCCTCTTTAAGCACTCCGATGTAGCACTAGCTGTAGTGTATTGACGTGCGTGTATGTGATGCCGAGTGTCACTGAGGACGATGGGCAGCATCTCACCCTGACTAGGCCTACCAGTTAGGGTGTGTCAATTTAGGGGGTGAACTGGGTAAATTGAAAATCGAGTAATTTGGTAGCAATTTATTGTAGTCTTTAAGCATGCAAAACAATATTCTGGCATAAATTTTTTTTTATAATAAGTCCTACCTACATCAAATGGATTTTTAAATGTACATATTTGTGAATTTATAACATAACCAGCGTTTGCACACATGTTTCTGTTTCAAGTTTCAAATTATTATATTTTATTATCCGTAGTCTATTTGTGCTTTGATGTAACCTTCTCGCCTCTCGTGGCTGTAAACATGGCCCGCTGCTTCTGTGACCATTTTCACACATCTCTCCACACTTTGAGTGTGGGAAGGCCACTTCGGCACCTGCATTGGAGTCTCTTTAAGGTTTCTCAATTCTTGGCTAGTTAGACTTGTTGTCAATGGTGGCTCTAAGACTTCCAAACTCAAGTCAACCAATTCTGACAATTTGGTGGCATTGACGTTTATTGGGGGAACTTTTCTTGAATGAAACGAACAGTCTCCCAACTGGTCGTCATCTATTAACGTTCCTCTAATCTTTAGAATGACTTCTACAGCCTCGGTTCGGAGATTGGTACATTGACTGCAAAGCATTGCTTGCAAAACTGCTTCTGATCGAGCATACCAAGCGGACCTTCTTGCCACAGGTAACACGATGTCCCTCACTACCTTCCTCTGTGTTCTTACTAGCTGCAATTGAAACAAATGGTGATTGGGCCCATCCACCCACATAGGATTAAGTTTCACACTAAACCACTGGGGAAGATAAACTCCAATAATAAATTCAACAATTAACCTCAAATTCTTCAGCACTTTGCCCTTCAATTCGTGTTTGGAAATCCAAATCCTGCAGAAACGAAGAGCTGTAGTTAACCAACGGCTGTGACTGACAGGTCCAATCTCCAAGAGAGCCAATGACTGAGGCACTTCTCCTGATCTTATTGCTTGGGCAATACGATAAGCATAGGATTGATCTGTGCTGAGATCTTTGATGACTCCTTCAGACAACGCCGGAAGGGGAGGGCCAACTTCGACCTTTGGAAAGGTTGTATTTATTTCTAGTTGTGTTGCTTCATCCAGCATGATGCCAAGGGGACCTGACCACTTGTTGTTGCTCTTTGTAGGACCATCAAGTTCCTGGATGAGATGACGAAGAGGTAGCTCGCCTGTATGTAAATCACATACAATCCAAACAAGTCTTCTTCCTAGTTTTTTCTCTAAATGCGTCATTACACCCCCCTGCCATCCGGTGTTCACTGCAGTTGAATCTCCACCAACAGCCTGCAGTGAACTGCCAAGTCCTCTCTCCTGAACCCAACATAAAATATGATCAGCAATGACCTCTGCATGTTTCTTCCCTTCTACTTCAGTTTCGGGAGCAAAGTGAAACAAAAACCGACCACCAGGCTCAGAACAGACAGAGTAGTGTTCTTCTTTGATGAGACCTGGAAACTTTCTGTTCACTCCCTCTACTTCTAGCAAAACTTTTGTGTCATCTATTCTTCCATCAAACAAAAGACAGGAGAGCCCTCCCTCGCTTAAATCTTTTTCATGCTGATCAGATATTTCCTTCATTATTTTTTCTTGTGCTCTTCTAATTTTATTATGATCTATCACCAAAGATATATCCTCTCGGCTGATGAGGCCTGCATCTATCCAAGCGGCAGTTGCAATTTCTGCAGCCTCACGAAGTCCAGCATGGTGGCGAATACTAGCTAAAGCAATGTTTGAAATATTTCTTGTGTTGTATTTCATTTTCTTTGGTAAAGGTTCAGATGGCTCTTTGGAACTATCATCTGATGTTGCTTCCTGTTCATCAGGAGAACTATCAAAGAAGTGATAAACATCTTGACACAGCTCTTCCTCTCTTTGGATGGCTTCTTCACTCTTCATTTTCCTCTTTTGTTCCCTCTCTCGGATTTGTTCTCTCTTCTTGGCATTAGCAATCTGCTTCTTTGTTTCTGAATAATCTATTGAACCCATTTGCATACTTCCTTGGCCTTCTGTCTTTGTCCTCTGTGCCTTTATAAATTCAAGCTCTAAAACAGGGATCTTCTTTTCACGAGGACAACCACAATCAATGTGGGAATTATTTTCTCTCTTACCTGAGTGAGAACAGTTGGATTCAGAACATAATTGTATGGAGCACTTGCAGGTCAAAATGTCAAACAGAGTATCAAGTGTGTGCAGAAATTCATTTTTCCTGGCCAAGTTTCCTTTACCAAGTGATGTTTCAACTGCTTTGTGCCATAATTTCGTTAGTTTTAGCTCAATAGTTCGACACTGATTAATCACAGGTGGTTTGAATAGTGCATTAGCTTTTGTCCATTGATGCAGAAGAGGGACTATCATGTCATTTATGAGTTCTTTATCTGTATAGTTCCTTCTGTCCTTTGCATTTTTTTCTCGAAGGAGTAACCCTAATCTTAGCATGTCTCTCACTGTTGGAAGTTCTGATACAGGAAGCTCCTTCCCTTTACCAACTAGCAGGCTCAAGTGGGTTGACAACTGACTTCTTGTCTTCAATTTTGACATCTTCACACTATCTGACAAATAGAAAAATATTTCAATGTTTCATAATTCAATTGTTGTTTCAAAAAATATCAATTTGTTTATCAAAAATGCTGTAACAGAAATAACATAATAATTTCTTAGAAAATAATGTTTTATACAATGATATAAGTAACTGCGACAATCAATATGCCCTACTTACAATAATTAAAATGTAGAATTCGTCTGGTAGAGTAGGTGCAAGTGCAATGAGAGCAAACCACCGTCTATGATATCTAGAAGGAGAGTGAGCCGGGCGCCTTATCCTCACGCTTGGTACAAGTCAAAACAAGAATTAAACTGTCCCACCCGGAGAGCCTGTTCATGTTCATGTTCTGACATGCATATTGTACACAAGCTATAGAACCATAAAATACTCCATAATCCATATGCTTACATGAGATTAGTTAATATCAAGTGAATAATTCTAATCAAGTCTCATTAATTTGTTGAAATACTGATATTTGAAACTTTAAGGTATAATTGATGTAGATGAGGGTTATTTCAATTCATTTTTGTTTGCTAATCTCAAGTTTAGACATAAAGAGGCACAATATTTTGACTACCAAATTTGATTTTTAACATGTTGACAAAATTGACACACCCTACTACCAGTGCCAATGCTTGAATTTCACCATGTCTTGTATTCTGGCCAGCACACATACACTTTCTTTTATATCGTGACTTTATGACATATATTTACATACCTTAATTCTAAATTATATACAACAGTAAGTGTCTGGTTTGTCAGGCTCAGGCAAATTAATTTGGCTATCTCATTACCTCGAAACTGTAGCCGTTGGCGGTTTAGGCGCCAGCGCGAACAAAGGCCTTGGTTCTTGTCTTGGGTACATCCACTTCAATTTTTTCATAAGATTCTCAAACCATTGCTCTGTTCGTGGCTATTCGTCACAAAGGGTAACGATGTGTAAGAAGCTCACACTGAGGTACATATTTTCCTTGGAGTATAGTTTATGAGTCAATTCGAACACTTCACATAGGTATGGTACATTTATTCTTTTCCCAGATCATTGTTCTCATATATTTTCATGTGATACCCGAGGTAGCTATGGTTACTAATCGTACACAGACGTAAATATCATAACCTTCAGTTACGGTCACACTTATTCACTATTGTACACTAGTCCGCATCAATTGGGCCTTCTCAATCATCTTATAGTTACCTTAAGTTTTCCCCTAATACTGTCAGTATACACACTTACGATTATATGCACGGACACTGGTATAATTCGTACATAACAACGTACAGCATACCGTTTTCTGTGACATTCCCCACTAGCGCAGTGAGTTTGATGTTATGCAGCTGTAATATGAACCAAAAGAGATTATAGAGACCAGTACTAATGTACGCAGTACAATGAAAGAAACATGATATGTTAGTAAGTATTTACTCCAACTCCTATTGTTGTTTATGAAAGTCTGTAACCTACCCTACACTGAAGAATCATTGTTATAGATCAGCCCCTAAAATAATGTCTAAATAGTTCCCATTGAGTGTGAACTTCATGCATAAGTTGTTGAGTGGTCTTCCCTGGGTTGGTTCCGTGTGTTTACCATGCTAGCCCACATGTTCTCTATGAGGTTTATATCACATCCCCTACTGGGTAATTCGAATAATTCCAAATTAGAATGGTCAGCAAACCATTGCTGCACTATGTGAGCCGCGTGGCTCAGTTATTTATCTTGAACAAAAAATATCTGTTCTTGAAATGTGAAGTCTCACTCTCGCAGAGAGGGAAACAAAACTTCCTCAAGTATTTATGTATACTCGGCGGCGGTAAACCTTCTTTTCTATTTGACCGATATCCATCCATACCTTGGACACACACCTAACCCCACACGTAACAGGTGACATGGCCATTTTGCGCTTCTTCACAGATGTTTTCTTGAGCAAGTCTGAAATTGTGGAAATTAATTCAGTGAAGAAAAATACTATTTTTGACAAATAATTAAATAAAATGGATCGTGTTATACTTGGTATTTTTTAAATATATATATTCTTTAATTATTATATCCGTATTTTCACTTATATTATATGATTTTAATACATAATAGCAAATGTTCATAAGTAAAATATAAAGATCTCTAATTAACTTAAAAAAAACTCAAGTGCAAATAATAGGGCTGTTCTAGTCCTTAACCATTGATTCTTGGTGAGTTACTGGAGCTGGAACATGTAAGAGTTTATTGGGTTTTAGTAGCGAAACCCAAGTTGTCCTTTTCTTCTTTTACTTAGGAAAATATATTATATACAGTTCCAAGTGTATATCACCTTAACTTTATCACTATAGCTATGAGTGTTAAATGAGCACGGAGGACTATGTAAGTCCTGTTTGTGTGAGACTTGTAGTGATAATGCCCGGTCTAGCCGGCTTCTGACCTAGCATTTTCGGGCCCCGCCTCAAGGGTGGAACTTACCCATCATGTGATGTGTCCATGTCACCTCATAGCTAGTTGAAAGTTACAGGGGGTGATATGATTATATAAGCTTAATGTACTACCCCACATTTATATAAAGAATAAGTAGCTAATACAGGACGAAACTATCCAATATACTATTTTATTTTGAACTGCAACCAGGTTAAACCACTTTAGTCAATATAAATACAGAAAGATTGTAAAATTATACGTGGTATTAATCCTCCTCCAGCAATGTATTTTGCCGTGAGACAGCGAACGGAAAGTTTTTCATCCGTGAACATGGCTCGTCCCCAGTAACGCAGGCCTTCCTTTAAGTATTGTTCGGCGAACCTGTTAGTTGCTGCTTCTTATCAGGCGTCCTATGGTGAATACCACCTTCATAGAGTAGTCGTCTGACGGTGCGAAGAGTCACGTCTAGCTCCAGCTGCTCTCTTATGGATACTGCAGTGATTAATGGGTTATTATCAACAGCCTTCACCAGGCAAGATCTACTGGTAATCTGCTCTCCTATTGCACCCATCTTTGGTCATCCTCTCCTAGGGATTATGAGGAAACTTTCGTCGTGGCCCTCGACATCTCCAAGGCATTTGACATGGTATGGCACAAGTCTATTCTTTCTAAACTTCCCTTCTATGGTTTTTCTCCCCCACTTTGTTCTGTAATTTCTAGCTTCCATGGGAGTTGTTGTCGAGGGATCGATCTCTCGCTCTTTCTCTACCAATTGTGGTATTCCACAAGGTTCTATTCTTTCACCAACTTTCTTCCTTCTTTTTATCAATGATTTACTTCATACTACGACAAATTTGATCAATTCTTATGCTGATGATTCTGCTCTTCTCTCTACTTCACATTTTCTCCTACCCCCTAATTCTCAAACTAGATCTGTTTCTGGAGCTGATATCATTTCATCTATCAATGCAGATCTGTGCAGCATCTCCGAATGGGGAGGTAGAAAATTGGTTAATTTCATTAGTAATAAGACACAGTATTTACCACTTACGCTTTCCAAAATAGAAGATCACATTTCAGGATGCAATCATTCTGCCAAACTCTAAAATATATATGCTAGAACTCACCATTTCCTCTAAAGTGTCATGGAAGCCACACATCCACAACATTGCTAAAGCTGTCTCCCGAAGGCTGGGAATGCTGTACAGATGCAGTAATTACTTCACCCCTGAGCAGTTGCTTCAAATTTATAAGGGATTCGTTCATCCTAACTTGGAGTACTGTTCTCATATCTGGGGTGGCTCTTCTTCTGTCCAACTGTTAGAGTGGAATCAAAGGCATTTCGTCTTATCAACTCTCCTCCTTTAGTTGATATTCTTTCTACCTTTCTCTTTGCCGCAGTGTTGCTTCACTCTCTCTCTTTTACAGATACTTTAAAGGGCAATGTTCGGTGGATTTGGCATCCTGTGTACCGCCGGTAAGGCCGTCGACTCGTAACATTCGTCTTGCCCGCGATGCCCACCGTTTCTCTGTGGATGTCGGTCACACTAGAATAACCCGTTATAGTACATCCTTCTTTCCTCACACAGCTAAACTTTGGAATGCTCTGTCTTCTGTGTTTCCACACTCTTACATTCTGTCTCACTTAAAAAAAAATTGCTTTCCGGCATCTTCGTGGTGTAGATAAATATAGTATATTTCTCTTATATTTTTAATTTCTTTTTACTCTTATTTTTCACCCGCCAGGCCTCGGTTTGGATCGATGACCTGAGCCCGGGTGGGCTATTCCCCGAATAAAAAAGCCTCCCGTATTTGGTGGTCTTGTTCGTGAGTGGTCTTGTGGGGTGGTCTTCCCTTGGGGCGGTCACAGAAATCTCCACTTTCTTCTCACATTTTCAACCAAAAACTCACTGTTATTTTAGAAATGCCAGATTATGCTGTATTTGCACGTAAACTTTGGCCACTCTCCCTTATTCTGATTATCCTTCCTGGTAGAGCTTTTCTATTTTGCTGCTGGTTCATCTTGATTTCCATATACTTCTGGCCACTCATGTGTTTTGAGTTCTATCAATACCCCGGTTTCGAGAGAAGTGATTTCTCTCGAAACTGAAGCCAGAAAATATTGGATTTCAATACCAAACTGGCAAACTAGATGTTATTCAGGTTGATCCATTATTCCTTCCAAAACATGCGATGCATCTTTACAGCACAAAGGAAAATATGAGTTATAAGTGAGTTTTGTCTCATTTTATCGATACGTAGATTGTTGAAAATGCTACAGGTTAGCATTATAGGTTTTTACTAAAAGTAAATCGATTCATCACTTGATCGACCTTCACCACCACAATGCCTTCTATCTACCCGACTTCAAGCCTCACCCTCCCCAACATAAAATGCCATAAAACATCCATGTTACCATTCTTTACACCTGTGAGTAAGATATGTTCCTGGGGGGATTGTTCCAGCTTTCTTTCTCATACTGTGGTGATAATGCTCACTGAGAACCATATGTGTGCATGTGTAGATTATTGAAGAGAAGAACTACAAAAACGGGGAATTAGTGGACCGGCCAAAATTCAAAATAAACTTTAAACAGCGGTTTTTATTAATAGCTGGCACCCATTATCAATCAGTTTACAGTCAAGAGCCATAATGCGGAGGGCACCCTGCTCGAACGGGAGGCGAGTGTAGGTGGCCTTTCTGGACGACGGCTCACTGTGCTGGCAACGAGGCGACACACAAACGAACACACGCCAGGCGATAGTTTGACTAATGGTTGTTGCCGGTTCGACACCACGGACAGAGCTAGAGAAGCAAATAACACTCCACATGAATATTAGACTTTAATAATAATAATAATATTGAATTTGAATCTGATAAATATTGATATAGGTGCAATCAGCTGTGCATTTCCAAATCTGTATTGCCATTAATACCATAAAAAAGAAATTCATGCTAAAGCAAAGTTGCATTAATTGTAAGATCAATAACTGATATCACAAAGGCAATGTTGACAGGTAATATGTCATTTAAAGCTGGTGGTCGGAGTAATACCATTAGTATACTACTGTGGGGTTAGTGTCTCTATTTGGTACACCATACTAAGGTGCCCTGCTCTCTAGATTGTGACATGTAATATGACCTAAATATCTACGAGAATATTACATATAGATGTCCCTATAATACTTAATAGAAACATTTTTCACCTCATTTGACTGCTGGCCATTGTGTTATATACCAAAACTATGCCACATTTGATTATCTTATCGACATGACAACATAATGGGTGTCATCACAAAATGTAAACACAGGGGAGTAGAGAGGAGGACTGGGGAGAAAGAGGGGGTGGGTTTGTAGGGGTGCTGGAGGGTGGGAGATGGGTATGGCCAAGGGCGGATGGGATCGAGCAGGGAAGTTGGGGAGACCTCGGACGGGGATTGTGCGTGGGGTAGGAGATAAGGCATGGATGAAGGAAATATATTATCATGAATTGTGAAAATTGCATAAGCCACCCTGAATATACCAAAAGGTGTTTTCTTACGAAACGTGCTAAACAGTAAGGGTTGGCCTGGTGTCAAGCCACATTGTTACAATAGGATGTAAACTGAACACATGAGAAGCTTGACATTAAACATTATCACCTGTATTAAAAGGCTATATTTATATTCTTGAGTGTGAACACATTACTCTTTTAAATTATCTGCAAACCAATACAATCCCTTAGTTTACGTTTAGGTGTCATGTGTTTATACCAGCAATATTATGTAAAGTAGGCTGTGACTAACACACGAAGACACATGTTCATTTACTCGTCCCCAGTCGTTCATGTGACACCATCCTATTGTTATTCCACCGAATGGATGTACAGTCTCGTTCAAGATTCTTCGAACACTGCTGGAGACAGCTGGCAACTTAAGGCCGTTTGTTGACTATACTACGTAGTAAAAATAATGAATGAATGTAAAAGCGATCGGTGATTGGTTACTTAGTTCCCCGTTGCTTAATTTATGGTTGGGCTTTGTTGTTTCGTATTATATTATGCCTTTCTGCTTGTATATACTGTTAATTTGATTTTATAATGGATAGAGCAATGGGCCAACCTATATGAATTCATGTTTAGACAATAAAACATAAATAAAAATCGGTAAGTATGTTACAGAACATCATGCATCGGGAACAGCTGTGTGAAGACTGTTTATGAGGTTGCCTGTTTATCATTAATTTATACGAATATTATCTTCAAACGTTTAAGCCATTTCGGGTATTTATTCCAGTCGTATGTAACCGATGCCAAACAGACTTCATTCTAAAGATGCTGATTTCATGCAACACAAACTGCTGTTTTAATTCTCTGTGGGATTAAGCAGAATCATCTGTTCACTGCTAAGTGTGTGTGTGTGTGTGTCTGTGTGTGTCTTTGCTTGTCTGTGAAAAACAGTTGTATAAGCGAAACAGTATTATGAAGTTTATTTAATTAAATTATGTATTTTACACTCCCTGTGAGACATTGGAAATATAAATCTATATATAATGTTTTAATTGTTCTTCTATTTATTTATGTTTCAATTATGTGTCATAAATGGATACTATACAGTGGTGAACCAGTTTAAAAACAAGGTTTTTTGTGGGCATTCAATCAATCAATAATCGAAAGAAATGTAATTTGAAACATATAATAAGCTAAGTCTACTCAGATGACAATCGTAATGACAGTTGAAAGGTCTACAACGATACAATACATATGCTACAGTATTGGCTATACCTTCAGTACGTGTTATCGCTGCTGGCTTCAGCTACAGTACTGGCGTGTGATGCCATTAAATCTTTCGACCTGCGACCTCGCCAGATGTAGAAGTGTTTACAGACAAGTCCTGGTTTTGCTGAATGGACTGTCTTAGACTGGTGGCGGTGGCTGCCCGCTCCTCCATGAGACAGATTGCCCTCTCTAGTGATGCTGTGAAGACCAGGCTTCTCTTGTCCGAGAATTTGTGCTTGGACGATTTACGCAATACTGTTTTCTCTTGGAACACTATACTGATCTGCATTGACCAGCACTTGTAAGTACAGCCTAAGTGATGTGTTACGAGTTGGGGATTTAGAAACTGGTTTAGAATATAGTTAAAAGTATACCCAGATCCCACAGGCAACAACAATAAAAAAACTAAACAAAAAAGACAATCGGACTATAAAAGGGTAGACAAAGGATGCGAGTTTTTGTTGTGTATAATAGAGTACAATAAATTCCTTAACAAAATATCCAACTTTCTATAATTTACCCTTAACCATACTTAACTTAAACATACGCAATTACGCAACATGGGCTTAACAATATATACATATTTATACAACATACAACAATCTGAAACAAGTGGAGGTGGGAGGTAATACAGGGTTACAAATACTCAAGTGTGGTGCTGAAGAGTCTGACGAGTAGGGCTGAGTATTGAAGAAGATGGTAGGTAGTCACTGTGCCGTAGGTTTCCAGGATAGGTAATCCAAGTGTGGTCACTTCCCAGAGTGAACTGTACTCTCCTCGATCCGGAGCTGATGAGGAAGAGTTGGAGGAGGTGACGCAACAACCAGGATATAGAGAAAGGAAACCCGGAGTGGTGACTAAGACTAGTCATACTCGGGTTTCGTCCCTAGATGGCGTTGCTCAGTAGTGCTGGGTAGTTAGATCATGACACAATAGATGGCGTGGTTCGAAATAGATGACATACCCCTTGGTACTGAAATATTGTTGACTAATTACGCCTACTCGTTTCTGCTTAACCTGGAGTAATAAGACAATGCAGAATGAAGAGAAGCTAAGATTAATAGAGATATGAAATTTGTGTTATGTTTTATAAATTGTAATTAAGATAAAACTGTGTGAGACTAACTAATTATGTATCAGATGGATCACCTTGTAATATTATGAACGCCTTCTCCTCTGCAGGTTTTGACCACATCAATAAATATTGAATGTGACAAAAGACGGGTTTCAATCATTCCCTTCGACTTGCCTGTAACCTGAACGTCCTTAACTAAGGTGTTTACAGTCAAAACAAGTACGGGGGGGGGGGGGGGGCGTCGAAGGGAATTCTTAACTACCATGAGGAACAAAGGAACCAACAACGCCGGGAGTTTCAGCGTGGGACAACGTAGATCGTCATAACGTCAGAACAAGAAACAGTGACGTAGAGTGCCATGTGTTTGAGTGAAGTGGTCAAATATCTGAGGAGTTGTCATAAAGTTTCGGTTCCAGCGTACAGGGTTGGGAGTGTGTGTTTGCGACGAGCCAGCCCGCGCTCCCAGTGAACGAATATTCATTACACTCGGACAGTGTCGTAAGGTTTCGGTCCGAACAGACGGGCTGTTATTGTTCATTCTCGACAGGCAAGCCCACCCTCCCAGTGAGTAGACGCGCGTGTGTGTGTGTGTGTGTGTGTACACACCAGTGATCATAAAGAACAGCTGATCCGCCTACACCAGTGACGTACCGTGGTTACACTGATGAATCATGCAGAACACTTACATAGCATATAAAATGTCAAATAGAATATGTCCTCTCTCTAAATAAGATGTTGTCAAGCCATTTTAACATACAAAAAATTATACTAAAATATTTACTTATATTGAAATTCGGCTCTCCGAGAATTTGTAGAATTCTTATTGACACTAATATTGATATTGGTAGTTTATTTAGCCAGAAGAATGTTATCGCCGCTGGCTTTATCGTTGGTGTCAACAACCATGTGCCTCCCCACCCCACACGCGGCCTGTTACCACACCAGATGTAGCGACTGGGGGGGGGGACGGTGTTTACCACCGGGAATGTCATCGCCACTGGTGTAATTGCTGGCATCGCCGGGAGTGTTTTCACCCCTGGCTACAGCACTAGTATCAGTGCTGACGTTTTTGCTGCCTTACCCGAACAAAGATTAGGGGGTGAGCGGTGTTTACGGCGGCGTGGCAACCTTGGACTCTTTAACACCGGCAGTGTCATCGCTACTGGCGTAAGTCCTGGGGTAACGATCGTAACGACCTTCATATAAGACGTAATAATTTTTTGCCTGATTTACCTTCGTCTCGCAATGGCCCGAGAAATTCAGCTCATTGTCAACATACACACCTAGAACCTTCTCACATTGTTTTAAATAGTGCAGATTCTTCATGCCATGGGGACACATGATATGCCTCCTCACCGTTGGTACGCCCCAGGTGCATCCTCTTACACTTCGTGACATTGAATCTCAGTAGCTATTTTTTCGATTATTCCTGGAGCTCACAGAGATCCTTCTGCAGCTCTTCACAGTCCGCTTGGTTTCTTGATTTCCCGAAATAACTTGGCGTCATCGGTAAACATTTGCATGGAGGAGTGTACAACGTCAGGCATGTCATTTATGAAACAAACAAACAACAGCGGGCCCAATGCACTGCCCTGTTAGGGTGTGTCAATTTAGGGGGTGAACTGGCTAAATTGAAAATCGAGTAATTTGGTAGCAGTTTATTGTAGTCTTTAAGCATGCAAAACAATATTCTGGCATAAATTTTTTTTTATAATAAGTCCTACCTACATCAAATGGATTTTTAAATGTACATATTTGTGAATTTATAACATAACCAGCGTTTGCACACATGTTACTGTTTCAAGTTTCAAATTATTATATTTTATTATCCGTAGTCTATTTGAAAGTAACCAATGCCTTCATACTCTCTTTGCTTTGGTTTCTTGTCATCAGTAGTCTGCTTGCTATTTGTGCTTTGATGTAACCTTCTCGCCTCTCGTGGCTGTAAACATGGCCCGCTGCTTCTGTGACCATTTTCACACATCTCTCCACACTTTGAGTGTGGGAAGGCCACTTCGGCACCTGCATTGGAGTCTCTTTAAGGTTTCTCAATTCTTGGCTAGTTAGACTTGTTGTCAATGGTGGCTCTAAGACTTCCAAACTCAAGTCAACCAATTCTGACAATTTGGTGGCATTGACGTTTATTGGGGGAACTTTTCTTGAATGAAACGAACAGTCTCCCAACTGGTCGTCATCTATTAGCGTTCCTCTAATCTTTAGAATGACTTCTACAGCCTCGGTTCGGAGATTGGTACATTGACTGCAAAGCATTGCTTGCAAAACTGCTTCTGATCGAGCATACCAAGCGGACCTTCTTGCCACAGGTAACACGATGTCCCTCACTACCTTCCTCTGTGTTCTTACTAGCTGCAATTGAAACAAAAGGTGATTGGGCCCATCCACCCACATAGGATTAAGTTTCACACTAAACCACTGGGGAAGATAAACTCCAATAATAAATTCAACAATTAACCTCAAATTCTTCAGCACTTTGCCCTTCAATTCGTGTTTGGAAATCCAAATCCTGCAGAAACGAAGAGCTGTAGTTAACCAACGGCTGTGACTGACAGGTCCAATCTCCAAGAGAGCCAATGACTGAGGCACTTCTCCTGATCTTATTGCTTGGGCAATACGATAAGCATAGGATTGATCTGTGCTGAGATCTTTGATGACTCCTTCAGACAACGCCGGAAGGGGAGGGCCAACTTCGACCTTTGGAAAGGTTGTATTTATTTCTAGTTGTGTTGCTTCATCCAGCATGATGCCAAGGGGACCTGACCACTTGTTGTTGCTCTTTGTAGGACCATCAAGTTCCTGGATGAGATGACGAAGAGGTAGCTCGCCTGTATGTAAATCACATACAATCCAAACAAGTCTTCTTCCTAGTTTTTTCTCTAAATGCGTCATTACACCCCCCTGCCATCCGGTGTTCACTGCAGTTGAATCTCCACCAACAGCCTGCAGTGAACTGCCAAGTCCTCTCTCCTGAACCCAACATAAAATATGATCAGCAATGACCTCTGCATGTTTCTTCCCTTCTACTTCAGTTTCGGGAGCAAAGTGAAACAAAAACCGACCACCAGGCTCAGAACAGACAGAGTAGTGTTCTTCTTTGATGAGACCTGGAAACTTTCTGTTCACTCCCTCTACTTCTAGCAAAACTTTTGTGTCATCTATTCTTCCATCAAACAAAAGACAGGAGAGCCCTCCCTCGCTTAAATCTTTTTCATGCTGATCAGATATTTCCTTCATTATTTTTTCTTGTGCTCTTCTAATTTTATTATGATCTATCACCAAAGATACATCCTCTCGGCTGATGAGGCCTGCATCTATCCAAGCGGCAGTTGCAATTTCTGCAGCCTCACGAAGTCCAGCATGGTGGCGAATACTAGCTAAAGCAATGTTTGAAATATTTCTTGTGTTGTATTTCATTTTCTTTGGTAAAGGTTCAGATGGCTCTTTGGAACTATCATCTGATGTTGCTTCCTGTTCATCAGGAGAACTATCAAAGAAGTGATAAACATCTTGACACAGCTCTTCCTCTCTTTGGATGGCTTCTTCACTCTTCATTTTCTTCTTTTGTTCCCTCTCTCGGATTTGTTCTCTCTTCTTGGCATTAGCAATCTGCTTCTTTGTTTCTGAATAGTCTATTGAACCCATTTGCATACTTCCTTGGCCTTCTGCCTTTGTCCTCTGTGCCTTTATAAATTCAAGCTCTAAAACAGGGATCTTCTTTTCACGAGGACAACCACAATTAATGTGGGAATTATTTTCTCTCTTACCTGAGTGAGAACAGTTGGATTCAGAACATAATTGTATGGAGCACTTGCAGGTCAAAATGTCAAACAGAGTATCAAGTGTGTGCAGAAATTCATTTTTCCTGGCCAAGTTTCCTTTACCAAGTGATGTTTCAACTGCTTTGTGCCATAATTTCGTTAGTTTTAGCTCAATAGTTCGACACTGATTAATCACAGGTGGTTTGAATAGTGCATTAGCTTTTGTCCATTGATGCAGAAGAGGGACTATCATGTCATTTATGAGTTCTTTATCTGTATAGTTCCTTCTGTCCTTTGCATTTTTTTCTCGAAGGAGAAACCCTAATCTTAGCATGTCTCTCATTGTTGGAAGTTCTGATACAGGAAGCTCCTTCCCTTTACCAACTAGCAGGCTCAAGTGGGTTGACAACTGACTTCTTGTCTTCAATTTTGACATCTTCACACTATCTGACAAATAGAAAAATATTTCAATGTTTCATAATTCAATTGTTGTTTCAAAAAATATCAATTTGTTTATCAAAAATGCTGTAACAGAAATAACATAATAATTTCTTAGAACATAATGTTTTATACAATGATATAAGTAACTGCGACAATCAATATGCCCTACTTACAATAATTAAAATGTAGAATTCGTCTGGTAGAGTAGGTGCAAGCGCAATGAGAGCAAACCACCGTCTATGATATCTGGAAGGAGAGTGAGCCGGGCGCCTTATCCTCACGCTTGGTACAAGTCAAAACAAGAATTAAACTGTCCCACACGGAGAGCCTGTTCATGTTCATGTTCTGACATGCATATTGTACACAAGCTATAGAACCATAAAATACTCCATAATCCATATGCTTACATGAGATTAGTTAATATCAAGTGAATAATTCTAATCAAGTCTCATTAATTTGTTGAAATACTGATATTTGAAACTTTAAGGTATAATTGATGTAGGTGAGGGTTATTTCAATTCATTTTTGTTTGCTAATCTCAAGTTTAGACATAAAGAGGCACAATATTTTGACTACCAAATTTGATTTTTAACATGTTGACAAAATTGACACACCCTACTGCCCTGTGGTACCCCGCTTGTGACAGGTACGGACGATGATTTCGTGCCATTAATCACCACACACTGCTTGCTGTCTTGTAGAAAGTCTTCTATCCACGCTAGGAAATTTCCCGAATTCCGTACCCTTCCAGTTTGAATTTTAGCCTTTCGTGGGGTACACTGTCGAAAGCTTTGGCAAAATCTAGGTACATATTGTCGAGATTACCACCCCGTTCCAGAGTATAGCTGCCTACTACCTACTACCTGACAACAACTCTTAGGAAACAAAATATCACCGTTTAACATAAGACTTCAAGCTTATTAGAAGAAAGGGACTGGTAACAACTATAGCACCATCACATAATGGGAACACCACAGCCGATTACAATGAACACGTGGTAACAATACGCTATATTCACAATAATATTAAATTGCGACATTCGCTCAAAGGTTATTGAGGATTTACAGTTTGTATACGAAGACTATTTCTCTGTTTCCTTAATTAAATTCACCTTAGAAAAGGACGCTTTGCATCAACAGTGGACGTCAGAAATGACAACACTTCCATTGCTAATGTCCAAAACAATTATATTTTACATCTCCCTCTTCATTTAAAACGCTAATAACAGGTTTATAAAATTGCTGACTCTTTTGGTATGAAAATATACCGCCAGTCTCCACAACTTACTGTTTAGTTCGAATCTTTTCTTTATTTCCTTACACACTACTACTACTAGAAATCTCTGAACCACATCTTCGTTAGCGTTCATGCTTATCTTATAATGCTCTAGAGACTAGCCTGTGGAAGGTGGCATGTATTTGCGATCCTGAATATATCTGTTTGACTGGTACATATAGGGAATCATCGGTTGGATCAATACCATACATTTGGAGTTTGACACACTATGTAAATGGCAAAAGGATGCAGTTGACATATGCTTTACGGATTAAATGCAAAGTTGGGGCTTTACTCTAAAAAATCAAGTTTATTGTGTTGAGTTGCGGCAATATGTAATTCAAAATTCAAGTAGCAGAACACAAGTCTCTCCTCAATTACCCTGATGTGGAAATACAGTTTGAAGGAGTTGCAACTGTTGGAGTATTCTTGCAACAGCTTCATGGAGTGACAATCACCTCGTGGTATAGGCATGAAGTATTTGTGGTTTGAGTTGACAAAACACTGGAATTCCAAAACTCACATTTCCCTTTGGCACTATGGGAAAGGTAAATGTACACATTTCTCAACACATCTTCACAAGTACGTGGCCAGGACTTTGCTGCTTTGCTGGCACAGAGATGCATGCTTTGTGCAACATGTTTAAATGTGGTAATGCCAAGCATTTGAACATTCACTCTGCTAGTTACACAGTTATATTCGCCCATAATGTTTAATGCCCAATCTGCAGCAGACCCAATGAAGTTGTTCAATGGTATATCATGTGTAGTGAGGCACTGAAACAGCATGTTATATATTTTCACCAGTCGAACCCTGATTACCTTCAAATACTCCAATCAAATCCAGCATCGCGATTTGTCATTATCTCTCCAGATCAAAATACTTCACTATCATTGCACGTGATTTACTTACTGAGCAGTCGGTACTTCCGTCTATAATTACACTAAATTTATTTGTAGTTTCCTAACTAAGTTTTGAGTCGCACATTCCACTAAAGCTTGCACGACGACCTTGCATCTGGTCCGTTTCGTTGCCGTTTGAGCGGCTGTCTTGGAATCGGGAACATTCGCTTATTGAGGTCGTCAAGGTGGTCACATAAGCTAAAAGAAATATTAAATTTATTTGGCTATACTTGCAACTGAAGATTGTGAGATCACATGCTGCTAAATGATTAAGGTTTCTGCCACCCTTACCTGGGACAGATTAACACGACCACTTATTGAGCAGTGTCATTACATTTTGGGCTACAACGCAAGAGGAAACAAACACTAAATCACCTGAATGGCATCATGTTCTGCCAAAAACGCTGCGAATAGGACAGTTGCCTTCGCCGCGGCGCTCAGTATGGCCCCGGCAGGGTGAAGACGTCTCAGGTTGATCAAAGGCACCGCTGCCAGGCTGACCACAATGAGCAAACGTGCCACCCGGAGCAGAGGTGCTAGCTTTGAGGAGTTCTTCCTTACCCGTATGCTGTCTTGAGGTGCGGTGGCGTTTCAACGCTGATTATCTCGGCACTTAAGTATTTATGGCAAACCTGGTCGGAGTTCCTGGTACTCAAGCTAGTCAACAGCAAAACGTCCTTCGCTAGCCAATCTTCTTGGAAATGGGGACGAGGAGGCATAACCTAGAGATGTCAGTTGTTGAGAATATGTTAGACGTTGACTCTCACAAGCATTAAATAATCTCCGTGCACCCATGTGGTATGCATAGGATTTCACCAAATATAGCGGCATTGCAGAGGACCTCTAGTTGAACATCAGTTTACTTGCACATACATGTAATCCACATAAAAGATATTAGTTATGTTTATTGAGTGTGTAATAAATACATTAAATACACCAATTACCATGACAGACAGATGACTACATGAATCAGAGACTCTTAATTCACAAGCAACACCAAAGATGTTGGTGAACAATAATCCTAAGAGAAGCTTGTACTATGAGATTCAATACACAGACAATTTAGTCGGAGTTCATTTGTTACAGTTTGACATAACCGTGATCCAAGTTCGTAAATACAGGTGTGTATTAAGAAATATTAAGTAGATTTTCTTGAGCGATACCAGTTTCCGTTTTCTGTATGAAACGGCACGACACTGGTGCATGGAACACTTATCGAAGGGAAGTAAATAAACTAATTTATCATAATAAATACAATTAGACCAAATGTGAGACGATATTCACCGATGATATAAGGAGCCTTACATAGTGGTTGCCAGACGATAACCTCAGAAGTACTAATCAGTGTACAATCCTTCTGCTTTCACTACACGATGGTACCAGAATGACCATATCTGTTGACCTGTCAACCTCATTGCCTTTTCTACTGCATCAGCAACGAATTAATATGTTACTAACCTTACGTAAAATAAGGAAATCGTCCAATGATATCTGAATTTCATGTCCTCCTTTGGTATTGCATACTTGTACCCTTAAATTGGAAACATACATTGCAGCAGCACTGGTCGGGACACTGTCATATGAGTGTGGACCACAGGTTGTGAGTATTCCTTTTCGTACAGGCAGAGCTGCCGCCCGCTACTGAGATTACGAAGGAAAGGAAAATTGATTCATTACCACCGGTTTTAAGGTAACAAATAACCAACTTAACGAAGTACATAGTAAGCGTGACTGAATTTACTTGTAACACCGAAAACAACCGGCAGTGAAATGCCACTTGTGACACCGTACGCAACCGGCAGTGAAATGCCACTTGTAATACCGTAAACAACCAGCAGTGAAAAGCTACTTGTAACACCGTAAGCAACCGACAGTGAAATGCCACTTGTGACACCGTAAGCAACCGGCAGTGAAATGCCACTTGTAATACCGTAAACAACCGGCAGTGAAATGCCACTTGTAACACCGTAAGCAACCGGTAGTGACATGACACTTGTAACACCAAAGCAACCGGCAGTGACATGCCACTTGTGACATTGTAAGCAACCGGCAGTGACCTGGTAAGCAATCGGCTGTGATCGGCTTGTAACACTGTAAGCAACCTGCAGTGATCACTTTTAACACCGTAAGCAACCTGTGGTGATCCACGTGTAACATCATAAGCAATCGGCAGTGACCTGCCGCTTGTAACACCATAAGCAGCCAGCAGTGAAGTGCCACTTGTAACACCACGAGAAACCACCAGTGACCTGCTATCATCAAACATAAATACAAGCAACGAGCTGCACCACCAGGTGAGCAGTGGTTCACCGAACAAACTTTGAGACCTAACCGGAGCTGCAAATGAATATCAATAAAAGGACAAGAGGTTGTGGAAATGGATCCAGAGCAACGAAGGGGAAAGGTGAACAATGACAAAGGTGGCCGAGACCCAGAGGTAGTTGTCCCTCCAGAGCTGAACAACCGCGACTTTACGGCAACAGACGCTGAAGGGGGCCACCCTTTGCCTGAACCTGAATGCACAGCACCTGACCAGAATCCCGGGTCCAACATGATGACAGAAGTGCGACGAAATGTGACTGAAATGCTGGAGGCGTATTTCACAAAGGGGGAAGAAAGGGAAGCAGCACGACGTTTGGAGTTTGTGGAATGGCAAATTTGAACAGTGAGAAGGTTTTCAGAATGATTCTGGGGACACAAGTCCTGGATGAATACCGACTGAAGATGCTATTTGTAAAGTGGAAACAATAAAAAATAGTCGAACCATCACACCTGCGTCGAGCGACATGAGAGACCTGGAAGCGTTTACACCAGCCCACATTCTCCACGGTGGCCCACATGCTCATCTGCCATTGGGAGGATGTCTTCTGAAAGACCTACATCAACGACGGTGGAGACACGTGCAGTTCCTAGCAGATCGCTTCTGGAAACGCTGGGTGAGGAAGTACCTTCCACTACTCCGCAAAAGACAGAGGTAAATAGAACCAACCTGTAATATCCAGAAAGGCGACCTTGTCTTCGTCACCGGAGAAGATCATCCTCGCAACAAACAGCCATTGGGCAGGGTCGACAACAGTCCCGGGAGCCAGTCTAGTGCGCCAGGTGCTTGTGCGAACCGTATCTAGGGAGTTCCGAAGGCCAGTGACCCGTGTATACCTTATTGAACACGCCACACCGTAAATCTTGGGCGATTGCCCAACGCCGGGAGTGTTATCGCGCATATGGCACTTCCATCTCATCACGCCAAATAGAATATGAAAAGTATACGCCCATCCAACAATGTATGAAGTGCTATAAATACAATGACCACATGACCAAGAACTGCCCCATGCAAGGGGTCATATGTTCTGAGTGTTCATCTGATCAGCACTTCTACAAAGACTGCCATAGCACCATAAAAAAGTGTGTCGTCTGCGAGGGTGACCACAGGACTTTCTCTGCCACCTGCCTGGTCAGGACACAGGTACTTCAAGAAACAGAGAAGAAACTGACCGAAATAACCAAACAAAAAGAAACCAGGGAATTTTCTAACATCATAAAAAGGACCACTCAGTCGACGATCATGGCTTACCGCCAAACCCTAAAAGACGCTCTAAAAGAAACTCAAGCAGACTCCAAAACGCTCAACAATGTCAGCGAGACCATGGAAGTCCTGCAATCAGAGTTAAGAACCATCAAGGACTCAATAAAACAGGCAGTTACTGAGTCACTGGCGCCATGAGGGACGCAGTGGCCGAGAGCATCAGGAGCGTCTCCTCTCCACAGCTGGACGAGTCCAAAGCCACCACTGTATACTTGTCTTACTTGCATGCCCAATTGCCCATCACATGAACATGGTTCATCCAGGTTCATTCTCGAAACACCTCAACGAGACACTAACCAGGAACAACATTGCACCTGTTGAAATAAGTGACAAAGACCCTTCAAAAGAAATCCTTAAGGCAGTAACCCACTCAACGACATATCGACGACCTCAACCCACGCCAGAAATAGACCATGACCTCCTTGACTTTGGCAAAAGTCAGTATAACCGCAATCCCGACGTGGCCAGTCAGTCCCCCCCGGGATCACAGCTCCAACGACACCGTAAATGCCCGCGATCCCATTTCATGCACTCCCAGCGACGACAGTGACCATCGGACTGCAACCACAGTCAATGGTTGCGACCAGATGATGACGACTCACTCCACAGAGGAACAAGACCCTCGAGCTGCAGCGTCAGTTGATTACTACGACACGCAGGCCCAGAACCTGAACACCTTCCTGTACACAGGTGACAAGAAGTTCGAGGGCCCGCCATTGATTGACAAGCAGATGTCCGAAGGTTCTGCTAAGAAGTTCCGTCCCCCTAGAAATGGCAGAAGCCGAGTAAACACTCCAAGCGACGCCCCAAGCTACAGTCTCCGAAATGGCAGTCGTTAGCAGGATGAAAATTGTCCAACATAATGTCCTACACTGGTCCCTTAACAGACGTAACGAACTGTCTAACTTATACTATTAATTAGACCCAGATATCATTCTGTTAAACAATACTGGCATAAAGGACGAAAATAAGCTGAAAATTTTTGGCTACACTGTATACCAGAGGAACACGACGGGTGAGCTGAACGATGGTGTCGCTGTGGCCATCAGATCACGGCTGAGTCACAGAGTGTTGCTAGACTTCGAGGATTCAGTTCTGGGAGTGCAGGTGGAGACAACTTGGGGACCTGTTATCATATGCACAATGCACCTACCTCCCAGACGTCCTTACTTACCCGAATAAGACCTAAACCAGTTGCTACGCCACAGAAAACCAACATACATCACAGGGGACTTAAATGCGCGTCACGCCATACTAGGACACGGTAATGAGAACAACTTCGGTGTGGCGCTGTATGACAACATCAGAAGGGGAAAACTGCAACACCTCGGGACAGATTTCCCGACATTGATCAGACGTGCCAGTGCCACAGCACCCGACATAATCCTCTCTAACAACGAGGCCGTCCTGAACAGGCACGTTACCGCCGGACCCATCAGTACCAGCGATCACCTGCCAGTCGTCGTGACGCTCTCATCCAATCCCATTATGTTCCCCGCCAACATCAGCTCAAACCTCAAACGGGCAGACTGGGACTCCTTCAAGGAGTCTCTTAGTCTCAAGCAGGGGAGAAACCTGGAAGAAGCCAGCCCCAATGACATCGACGACGCGGTCGAACAATGGTATACGGATGTGAAGACGGAGATGGACAACAACATCCCGACCACCAGTTACAGGACCATTCCCCACCCTCACACTAGTCACCAGCTGAGGCAGCTCAGTGTCCAGTACGATCACGTGAGACAGCTCGCCAGTATCCGCGGGTGGACGCAAGAGCTGAGAGACCGGTACCGAGAGCTACAGACGGACATCCAACACGAGAGCAAAGGTCTACATGAACAAAAGTGAGCCGCCTTGGTGTGGGAGGCAGCCAACAATTACTGCGATTCTGCTGCATTCTGGAAAGGGATCAAGCGACTGATGGGTTCCACCTCTAGCACGGTCCCTTACCTGCTCGACCAAAACAACGTGAAAATATTCGAGGAAGAAAACCAAGAACAACTACATCGGCGATATTTACGAAAGATCTTTACCATTAGTGAACAGGAAAACGAGTGCTTCGACAGAGTGTTTGAAGAGGACATTTTAGGTCAGTTGCAGGACCATCAGCACCTGCTCCAGCCGCTCCCACGGACTGACTTCACTAGACTGGTGGACGGAAGCTACCTGACGGAGCGCATAGTTCCTGTAGATGTGTCAGCCGTCATAAAAGGGTTTAAAAACAAATCACCTGGTCAAAGTCACATTAACAAGAAGATCCTGGCTCAACTCCCCGACAACATGATAGAGAGGCTTGCTCATATATGCAACGCCTGCCTCGCCTCTGGATACTTCCCTAAGATGCTCAAAATCGCCGTTATCAGCCTCATACCAAAAGCAGGGAAGCCTCCAAACAAAGTCGAAAACTTTCGACCAATATCGCTGCTAGAGGTACCTGCCAAAATCTTCGAAAAAATAGTCAACACGCGATTGCGGATGTATCTGGAGGACGAAGACGTGCATAATTCCCGCCAGTTCGGCTTCCGCCAGTACAAAGGCACATCCACCGCCATGCCTCAGGCCTACGACCAGATCGCCAATGCCATGACTGGCCGCCTGCAGTGCAATATAGTACTGAGGGACGTCAGCAAGGCGTTTGACAAAGTTTGGCACGCAGTGCTGCAGTATAAGATCATACAACTGGGGCTACCCGAAAATCTGACGCGCCTGCTGTGCAACTTCATTATGGACCGCAGAGAGAAAATCAAGATGCAAGAACATTTTGGAGAAGAATTCTCACTATCGAGCAGCGTGCCTCAGAGCTCTTGTCTCTCACCAACCCATTACACACTCTACACGGCTGACCTGCCAACCCCAATCGTCGGCAGCGAGTACGCCATGTATGCCGACGATGTAACACAGATCGTCACCTGCCCAGGAAGGTCCACAGCAAGGATGGCGCGACTCACTGCTCGGGCAATAGAGGATATCTCGGAGTATGAAAATAAATGGAAAATAAAAACAAACAAAACGAAATTTGAGGTCATACCCATAGCCAAATTCAAGCCGGCCCCATTGATGATCGACGACGAAGAGATTGAGTACTCTAAACAAGGCAGGTTGTTCGGCCTCATCATCTCTCGGACGGGCATCATTCCCCACGTGAAGGACAGACTAAATAAAGCCAAAGTCGCCGCAGCCAAATTAAAACGATTTAAACTGATGCCTGAGAAGATACAAGTTCACCTGTACAAGGCGCTGGTGAGGCCTGTGTTGGAGTACCCATCTATACCACTCGTCACACTCGGGAAGACAAGACTACAACAACTACAGAGCTTCCAAAACAAGTGTTTGAGATCAGCCAGTGGCCAAGCGCCACCCTACCAGGAGACAGTGGAAACCATCCACCTAAGAAATAAAAGAGAGGCCCTCAACGTCAGGTTCCATTATCTAGGGAAGAAGGTTTGGGACAAGCTCCAGGACGACCCTCACAGCCCAGACCACCTACCCGGGGAAGACATCAACGGAGGGAGACCCCACGCCTGGTGGCCCCGGAGTCTGCCCGCACTACAACAACCCAACCCGCGACCCATCTATGTCCGCCACAGTGATCCACCTTAGATTAAAACTTAGATGATATAAATTCACATTTAGCAAGTCACAATCAAGTGAGTCCATAACGTAATACAGTATAAGATGTTAATAAACTTGTAATTGTAAAATCAATCTAGTCATTGTCTACTAAAATAACCATTGTGCAACCTCAATCTAAATCCTAGGTTAGCTTAGTTAGCCAACAAACTCTGTAATATGTAAAACAAGGGGTGTCGTCCCCCTCTGTTTAACTCATTAAACTTCTTTTCCAACCTTTTCCCCCACGACTTCCCCATCCCTTATGTCTGGCTGTGCCTTGAGCACCAGCATGCCTGCCATCCTTTCCCCACCTTAACATAAAAAAAAAAAAAAAAAAAAATTGTTATCGCCGCTGGTTTCAGCTGCAGTGCTGGCGTGTGATGCCATTAAATCTTTCGACCTGTGACCTCGCCAGATGTAGAAGTGTTTACAGACAAGTCCTGGTTCTGCTGAGTGGACTGTCTTAGACTGGTGGCGGTGGCTGCCCGCCCCTCCATGAGACAGATCGCCCTCTCTAGTGATGCTGTGAAGACCAGCCTTCTCCTGTCCGAGAATTTGTGCTGGGACGATTTACGCAATACTTTTTTCTCTTGGAATACTATACTGATCTGCATTAACCAGCACTTGTAAGTACAGCCTAAGTGATGCCATACCCTTCGGTACTGAAATATTGTTGACTAATTACGCCTACTCGTTTCTGCCTAACCTGGAGTAATAAGACAATGCAGAATGAAGCGAAGTAAGATTAATAGAGTTATGAACTTTGTGTTATGTCAGTATGTTTAGTAAATTGTAATTAAAATATAATTGTGTGAGACCAACTAATTAGGTATCAGATGGATCACCTCGTAATATTATGAACGCCTTCTCCTCTGCAAGTTTTGACCACATCAATAAATATTGAATGCGTCAAAAGACGGGTTTCAATCATTCCCATCGACTTGCCCCTAACTTGAACGTCCTTAACTAACGAGTTTACAGTGCGAGATTTCACGAAATAATGTAATAGTTTTTTATAATTAATAAAAACGGCAAGGGACCCCGTTGAAATCGTCTTTCTTCACGAGCGAGTGCATATGTTTCCATGCAAGTGTGCATGAGTGTTGGAACATTATTGTAAGTTATGAAATATTGTGGGGCAACGTTGTAACATAGTTTGGTATTTTGGCAAGGATTTTCCCCTTTTCTTATTGTTACGAACCCCTCGACCAATTGTCATGATCTACCTACCCAGCACTACGAACCACGCCATCTATTGTCCTGATCTACCTACCCAGCACCACGAGCAACGCCATCTAGGGACGAGACACGAGTATGACTCGTCTTAGTTACCACTCCGGGGTTTCCCTTCTCCATATCCTGGTTGTTGCGTCACTTCCTCCAAGTCTTCTTCGTCAGCTCGAATTCGAGGAGAGAGCACTACACTCTGGGAAGTGACCACGGGATCATCTATCCTCTAAACCTTCGGCATAGTGACTACCTACCGTCTTCTACAATACTCAGTCTTGCTCGTCAGCCATCTCAGCTCCTCACTTAAGTATTTGTAATCTTGTATTGCCTCTCCCACCTCCACCTTGCTTCACGATTGTTTTATGTTGTATTAATATGTATATACTGTTAATGTTTAGGTTAAGTATGGCTAAGGGTAATTTATAGGAAGCTGAATATTTTGTTAAGGAATTTATGGTACTATATTATACACAACGAAAACTCGCATCCTTTGTCTACCCTTTTATAGTCGGATTGTCTTTGGTTTTTTTTGTTGTTTCCTGTTGGGATCTGGGTAGACTTTTAACTATATTCTAAATCCCCAACTCATAACAAATGGCGACCGTGACAGGACTCGACCTTAAGTACCATATTCCTTCCTTCCTTGTTACTCGTTGTTAATTATTCCTCCCAGTCACTTCTGTTCACAATTGCTTTACGGTGGTTTAAAGTTTCCTTCATATGTGTGTGCATATATTGGTATTATCGTACAGTAAGAGTGACAGACGTAGGATATTAGGTTCCAAGTGTCATAAGGCTTACCTGTTATTACACGTGGCAGTCGTGTAGTAAGTCTTATCGAGTGTAGGGAAGAATCCGGATCTGTTTAATGCCGTACCCTCACTCCAGAGTAGGCTGTTCCATAGTCACTAGTTTAGGGTGAAGTAATATCTTGGGACGCCCCACTCTACCAGGACCCCATAATTATAAAGTCTCAATTATTGTTCTTCTCATTATCTCATTCAGGGTCAATCATACCAAACTCCAGGGTTGTTAATCCGGATCTTTATATAAATGCCGTAATACGCCCTTCCTCTTTCAAGTATATCAGGGTTGTTATTCCTGATCTTTATATTAATGCTGTAATGCGCCCTACCTCTTTCAAGTCTCTTATCCTTATCTAAGGATCTTCTCCGAAGAACAATAATCATAAGTGTATTTCCCTAGGTATAACTTGGTTAGTTTCCGGGACTTTCTGGTTATCCACTGCCGTGATATTTTCTAGAGTAATCCACTTATCTTATCTTTTGACCATTAGTTAATTTATCCTATTTTTCTTAACAATGGCCACCTCAGGTTTTGATCTCCAGGATTTTATTGAAAATCCTTCCGTAGCTAAATTACGTGTTAATATCCAGAAGAAAGAATGGAAAGAAATAGCCAACTATTACAATATCCCATTTTCACAGCAACTGACTAAGGAAATGTTAAAAAATCATGTGATTGAAGTGTTGGTTCAACAAGAAGTTTTAAAAGAATCCGCTGTTGACAGATTGACGCCCATGTCCAAGAAACTTCAACCACTATCCACCACCCCTCCTCACTCAGAAGTTGCCTCAGGTCTGGCTAGCCCTCAAGAAGAAACACAACGAATAGCCGCCTTAGAACTAGAACGAGCTAGGTTCGAGTTCCAAATCAAAATGAAAGAACTCGAGTTGGAACAGGCCAAGTTGGAGCAGGAGGAAAAGTTGGAACAGGCCAAGTTGGAGTACAAGTTGGAGCAGGAGGAAAAGTTGGAACAGGCCAAGGTGGAACAGGCCAAGTTGGAGTACAAGTTGGAGCATGAGGAAAAGTTGGAACAGGCCAAGTTGGAACAGGCCAAGTAGGAGCATGAGGGAATGTTGGAACAGGCCAAGTTGGAGCAAAAGTTGGAGCATGAGGGAAGGTCGGAACAGGCCAAGTTGGAACATGAGGAAAGGTTGGAACAGGCCAAGTTGGAGCAGGAGGTTAGACTGAAAGAATTACAGGTGAGAGAGATAGAAGTCACCTTAACATCGGAGTTTAAATCAAAAGAAGTGGCATTAAGAGAGAAACTAGCTGCTTTTAACCCTGCTAATGCTTCTTCCCTTGTTCCCGGGTTTGATGAATCCGATATGGACGGGTCATTTAGGACTTTTGAGAAAATAGCCGGGAAGAATGAGTGGCCAAAGGACCAGTGGGTGTCGGTGTTAGTTCCTAAATTATGTGGTAAGGCTCGTAGAGTTTATAACTGTTTAGACTAGACTGATGACTATGATAACGTGAAAAAGAATATCCTCACCTCTTATGCTATCACGCCAGATGGATACCGGCAGAAGTTTCGTAAACTAACCAAACCATTTTCACACACCTTTGTTGAGTTTGCTCAAGAAAAGCTTAGGTTTTTTAAGAAGTGGTTAGAGGCTACAGAGACCTCCACATTTCAGGATTTGTTAAATTTGGTAGTCCTGGAGGAGTGGAAGAGCAAGATACCATTTCACATCTTGAAGCATGTGGAGGAGCGTGGAGAGGTTAATTTAGGACGTGCGGCTGAGCTGGCTGATGCGTACGCCTTGCTGGTGGAGTCACTGGGCAGTAGAGAACGTGGTACTTCCCGACATGTTAGGTCCTCCTCTGATGATAACCTTGCGGGCGTGAGTGGTAGGTCGAAAGGTCCCACACCTAGCCCCCCTGATGCAACCAAGTTTACTTGTTCTTACTGTACAAACCCAGGCCATACGATCCAGACTTGTAAACACCCAAAGTGTAGAATTGCTAAAAGTAGTTCCCTGGATCCCAAATCCAAACCAATAGCAAACACCAATGTGGAAAGGCCCCATCAGGATCTCTTCTCTTCATTCACCTATGAAGGAAAAATTTCTATCATAGAGGGGTCTCGTTCTTTCCCTATTCGTATACTACGTGATACGGGCGCAGCACAATCTATCCTCCTGTTTAACGTCATTCCTGACATATCTACCGCATTTACAAACGAGAGTGTTCTAAGTTCAGATCTCTCGTCCCATTCTTCCTATCCCTTAGCTAAAGTGCACCTCCAATGTCCCTTGATTACTGGGGAAGTGCAAATAGCCATTAGGAAAGATCCAATGCCTGTGAGCGGCATTCATTTATTATTGGGTAATGACTTGGCAGGAGATCTAGTGGTTCCCAACATAAAGACAGTCGACTCTCCCTTACCTGTCAACTCCACCACTGACCTTAAAGAAACTATTCCTCATCTTTTCCCATCTTGTGCTGTCACCCGGTCACAGAGTGTGCGAAATGGGCCCTCTTCATCTAAAAACACCTCCAATATCTTCCTACCCACAGAAGATCTGTACAATAAGACCATTAGTAAGGATGAGCTCATTAAAGCCCAACCGATCCATCTTTATTCAAACAGGTGATGAAAGACCTCAGTGTGGACCATTGTACATCTTCGGCTTACCACCCACCGTCCCAGGGTTGCTTGGAACGGTTCCATCAAAACTTTCAAATCAATGCTAACAAACTATCTCCTCTCAACTATATAGTCCATACTCCTGATCTCAAAAAAGATTCACAACTTGTTCACATTAATCTCATGAAACTTTACCACTCCAGGCAGTCAGAGGAAGACATCCCAGAGGCTATAAGCCAACCTGTATTGCATACGGTTTTGTCAGGGCCGGAGCCGGAGACAGATGACATGGACCTATTGGAGAATTTAGACTTCCCTCTACCTAAAGAAAACCCTGCTAACAGTCACATACCCAACAACTTGGATGAGTATTTTTCTGTTCTGAATCCATCTCAAGCAAAAGATCTCACTCAGTTATTATCAACATTTCCTAAAGTCACGTCAGACCTCCCAGGGTTTTGCAATATACTTAAACATGATATTAAGCTAATCTCAGATGATGTACAACCCATTAGGCAATCAGCATATCGACTAAATCCACAAAAAAGAGATTATGAAAAAGGAGGTAGATTTTTTGTTAAAACATAACTTAGCTGAGCCTAGTACCTCCCACTGGGCATCACCTTGCCTTCTCATTCCAAAACCCTATGGCACTTTTCGTTTCTGTACCGATTATCGTAAAGTGAACCAGGTCACTGTCTCAGACTCCTACCCTTTACCTTTGATTGAAGATATAATAGACAGCATAAGCTGTGCCAAATTTATATCTACCGTGGACCTGTTGAAAGGATATTATCAAGTGGGACTCACGGTTAGGGCAAAAATAATCTCGGCATTTATAACTCCATTTGGTCTTTTTCAATATTTGGTTATGGCGTTTGGCTTTTCTAATGCTCCGGCCACATTCCAGAGGGCCATCAACTTCCTAATTCAGGACCTAGGTGGGTCGTTCGCCTACCTGGATGACCTGGTGGTGGTGTCGGAAAGCTGGGACGAACATCTGGTGCGTTTGGAGACACTGTTTGCACGACTGCAAGAGACTGGATTCACCATAAACCTGGCTAAATCTGCTTTTGGCCGGGCCTCAGTGACTTACCTGGGACATATCGTTGGGCATGGTATGGTGAGACCCAAGGACGCAAACGTTAAAGCCATCTTGTCCTTCCCGACTCCAAGGACGAGGAAGGAACTCATGCGCTTCCTGGGGATGTGCGGCTACTACCGTCGGTTCTGCAGTAACTTCTCCAGCGTGGCCGGACCCCTCACAGACCTTACCAGTTCTGCGGTCCCTTACATCTGGAACCAGAGGTGCGACCAGTCTTTCCACCGCCTCAAAGCCTTCCTTGCCTCCAAGCCTGAAGTCCACCCCCCCTGACTACACCATGCCCTTCCATCTGCAAATCGACGCTAGCGGTGTCGGAGTGGGGGCTGTGCTCCTACAACCCGACCCAACCACTGATGTCCTTCACCCTGTGGCATACTACTCCGCCAAGTTGAAAAAACATCAGACCAACTACTCGACCATAGAGAAGGAGGCCCTGGCTCTGGTGTTGGCAATAAAGAAGTTTGAATGTTACCTCCAGTCTTGCCCACAAACAACCCAAGTCTTCACCGACCATAACCCACTCACGTTCATCCAAACCAACAAGACCTCCAACCAGCGAATCCTCCGCTGGGCTCTCCTCACCCAGCCCTATAATCTACAAGTCCGGCACATAAAGGGGGTGGACAACATGATTGCGGACTCCTTATCCCGAGCTCCAGTGGAAATGCAGCAGCTACTCTCCAGACGCACGAGGTGATCACCTCCTTCGCGCCCGCGCCACGGAGGTCTTTGGAGGGGAGGTGTGTTACGAACCCCTCCACCAATTGTCATGATCTACCTACCCAGCACTACGAACCACGCCATCTATTGTCCTGATCTACCTACTAAGCACCACGAGCAACGCCATCTAGGGACGAGACACGAGTATGACTCGTCTTAGTTACCACTCCGGGGTTTCCCTTCTCCATATCCTGGTTGTTGCGTCACTTCCTCCAAGTCTTCTTTGTCAGCTCGAATTCGAGGAGAGAGCACTACACTCTGGGAAGTGACCACGGGATCATCTATCCTCTAAACCTACGGCACAGTGACTACCTACCGTCTTCTACAATACTCAGTCTTGCTCGTCAGCCATCTCAGCTCCTCACTTAAGTATTTGTAATCTTGTATTGCCTCTCCCACCCCCACCTTGTTTCACGATTGTTTTATGTTGTATTAATATGTATATACTGTTAATGTTTAGGTTAAGTATGGTTAAGGGTAATTTATAGGAAGCTGAATATTTTGTTAAGGAATTTATGGTACTATATTATACACAACGAAAACTCGCATCCTTTGTCTACCCTTTTATAGTCCGATTGTCTTTGTTTTTTTTTGTTGTTGCCTGTTGGGATCTGGGTAGACTTTTAACTATATTCTAAATCCCCAACTCGTAGCATTATAAATACATGGAGAGAAAAATATATACAAAAGTAATTATTACAATAAACGTTTTCCAAGAATACATAAATATTTTGTGAACAGCATGACATGAACATATTAAATATGAGATTATGAGATTGAAATATGATATATCAATTTCCTCGTCACCAGTGACTTGAACAGCCGGATCGGACAGCTATGATCAGACCATTACAAACAGCATTTTATTAATTGTGTCGTTATGCAGTTGTTTCTTTGTCTCCGTCTCCTTCTCTGATTTTTTTTGTGGTATATATGGTAATTATTTCACATGCAATATATTTATCCTATATGATACTGTACTCTTTCATAATAGTCATAAGTATAATGTTGTGATTTGTTTGACTTAAATCATCCTGATTATATACAGCATAAGTGAGGATAATAAAAGAGGATTGTTTTCTTTACATTTATTATACAATTCGATATATATTCATGAAAATTATATTTATTTCAGTTAACATGGAAAAAAATAATATCGATGTGCATTCAGTATGTGACGTTGATTACACAGGGAAGTTATTTTTGACACATTAATATTTAGTCCAGCCACCTTCATTCTCGATTACTTGCTGCAGCCTGTTGGGAACGAAGGCGACGTGATTGTGTATCAGTTGCGGTTTCCGCCTCAGGACTTCTCACTCACGGTGTGTATGCTCCTGTAGCTGCACCCTGGTTCTCTCTTCACTCTCACACGTTCACAATATTGCCTCAAGCGTTCTCTATAGGGTTCATGTCACAACCTTTACTTGGCCAGTCTAAAACTTGGAAATTTCTTTGTTCTGCAAACCACCGCGTTACAATCCGTGTTGTATGGATAGGACATCTATCGTGCATGAAAATTATGTTTTCAGGAAACGGGAAAACATTTGCACGTACCGAGGGAAGCATAACTTCTTCGAGTATTTCTAAATGCTGTTCAGCTGTGAATTCCTTCTATGTCAGTCAGCTCTCCAACTCCGTGCAAATATATCCATCCCCAAACAATACAAGTCACATGGCCACTCCTTGCTTCCTCATGAATATGCTGTCTAGCATATCGGGTGTTGTTCCTCCTCCAGCAATGCAACCTTCCGTGAGAGGTAGAGGAGAAAGTTTTTTCGTCAGTGAATATTACTCTTCCCCAGAAATCTAGGCCTTCTTCAGCATACCGTCGAGCAACCTGCCATCGCGATGTCGCTCATTTAACTTCTCCTTGGTGGCGGGAGTTCTATGGTGAATGCCCCCTCGTGAAGTCTTTGCCTGATTGTTAAAGGGGAGATATTTAATTGGAGATCCTCTCTTATTGAAAATGAAGTCTTGAAGGGGTTGGCCTCAGCGAAATTCCGGATGGCTTCAACTTGTGCAGGTGTTGTTCTGCGCGGCATTCCCGTCCTGTGGTGGTCCTTTAAACTTCCCTCCTCTTTCCATCGCTTAATCCAATAATACACAGTTGACCGAGAAACCCCCAATTCTCGGGCAATTTCAATGGGTGAAATCCCAGCTTCCTTTATGCCGATTATTCTTCCACGTTTAGTGATTTTCTGCGTGTGGTATTTCATGTTGGCAGGAGCCTTCTACAATTGAGGGAGTGTAAGGGTGGTCAGCACTGACAACACCCCTGTCTCCTTCACCTTCCCGCAAATAACGTCAGCGTTATATTTATATTTTATTAGGCATTTATAAACAAGAAATGATTGAATGAATAAATAAATAAATAAGATACAAATTTATAATTCATCATACACATATTTGACAAAATAGAATTTGTTTGTTTTAAAAGTCACCAGACTAAAGGAGACGTCATCCATGCAAGCCAGAAAAAAGGATTTGGTGGCCGGGGGGGGGGGGGGGTGCAAATGGTCACTCAACGAAAAAATACAATTTGCAGTTTACAATATTCAGAGTCTAGGAATGACAATGATATTCCGAGATAAAGGCTTGTAAAAGTATTAGGCATATGCTACCGCACTAATTCACACCATCAGACGGATGGTTCGTAAGTTACATTACCACCACCTTCAATTGAACAACGCCATTATTAAATACAGACACAGGCTGACACACACTCCACATGCGCACACACGCACTCCACATGTGCATATACACACACACACACACACTTACTACAGGTAGGAGTGAGCCCGTGATTCTGCTTAATCCCACAGCGAATTAAAACAGCAGTTTGTGTTGCATGAAATCAGCGTCTTTAGAAAGAAGTCTGTTTGGCATCGTTTACATACGACTGGCTTAATTACCCGAAATGGATTAAACGTTTGAAGATAATATTCGTATAAATTAATGATAAACAGGCAATCTCATAAACAGCCTTCACACAGCTGTGCCCGATGCATGATGTTCTTCAACATACTTACCGATTTTTATTTATGTTTTATTGCCTAAACATGAATTCATATAGGTTGGCCCATTGCTCTATCCATTTTAAAATCAAATTAGTAGTATATACCAGCAGAGAAGTATAATACAATACGAAACAACAAAGCCCAACCATAAATTAAGCAACGGGGAAATAAGTAACCAATCACCGATCACTTTTACCTTCATTCATAATTTTTACTATGTAGTATAGTAAACAAACGGCCTTGAGTTGCCAGCTGTCTCCACCAGTGTTCGAAGAATATTGAACGAGACTGTACATCTTCGGAGGCTGCCGTACCAAACAGGTGTTACTTATTAACCCAACAAAATTAAATAGACCACGTTTTTGACGCCGATAAGAATGCACATTCTTCCCGATGTCTTCAGGTAACTTAGGTAGCTTTCCCCTGAAGTGCCTTACGCGCTTGAGTAGACTATTCAAACGAGAGTTCGGAAGTGAGATGGTTTCTCGAAGGGTTATAGAGATGGTAGACTTTTGTTCGAGATCTTGCAGGGTGTGCATAGCTGTTTCAATGTGGATAGCTATTGACCTCAGGTGCACAGGCATACGCACTAAACCATGCAGCTCGTACTTGACAGCTATGACGTCTTCCACCACAAGTACTTTGCCCAGTAGGGTAACTAAAGCTCCTGGTTTGATGATGTCTGCTGGGAATGCGGCTGTTGCTACTGCACTGCAACAGGAGTAGCGATATCCAAGCCACGCCTGAAAGGGGCTTTTTGGATAATTAATGTTTTTTGTTTGCTGAACGCAGTTTTTGGCGATACGTATTGTCTTTTGTTGTTTCGTGTTGAGCAACTGTTGTAGTAGAAGTAGAATATAGTTGACTGACATTAGGGGTCTCTACTAAGTCTCTGCTGATATTTTTTTCATTCTATCTACATGTACTATGTCTGTGACGTTTGTCGTTGGCTCAACTACATGGAATTTGTTTCCATGTTCTTTCCCTTTAATCCGGTATGGACCTGTGAATTTATGCGAAAGTTTTGATATGTGTTCCGGTACTTTTATCATTACTTTGTCTCCTATTTCTAGAGTTACAGGCTTAGCGTTTTAATGTTGCCAATTTTTTTCGTACTTTCACATGGATGCTTGTGAAAACATTAATTTGCTTCATGGCATAGTCATCCACGTTGTATACAGGTTGTGGGGCTCCTGCTAGTTGAACATAGGGCAAGCGTTTATTGGTACCATAAATTATGTAGTACGGCGATTTATCTATAAAGCTATTGATAGCTCCATTGATGGATGCTGCTACTTGTGGAAGCCAGTCCCCCATTACGAACTGTGCATCGGATTCATTAAGTGTCGGAGAATTTCAAGAATTTTACTAATTGTACGCTTAACCAACCCTTTTGAAAATGGATGGTAGGCGGTTGTGAAGGTTTATGTGTTGTCGTATTGTTGACATATTGCTGTTGAATTGAGATCCTAAATTCTGCCCTGTTATCTGAGAGTATCAGTCTAGGTGTAGAAAAAGGACAGATGAGATGATTGACTAACGCAGGAGCCACTGCTTCGGCAGACTTATTCTGCAATTGTGCTAGTACCACAAATCTGGAGAAGTGGTCCACGCACACAAATTTGTAATTAGAGCCTTGATGGCTTCCTGGTAGTTACAATAAATCAATCGCAACTGTATCCCATGGACGTTCAGGCGTCGGGTATTCAAGATTGGAGCGGGATCCATCGCTGTTCCCTTGTATTTTGCACAAGATAAACACTTACCAATGTGATGTTCGATGTCGGTCTTCATAGTTTTCCAATAATATTTTCGTCTAATTTCTGATAGACATCTGTCTTGCCCCAGATGCCCAGCTTGCAGTGCATCATGGAAGAGGGTGAGGATGCTTTCCTTTAATGATGTAGGAATATCAATTTGAGAGATTGACTCTTGTGTTTTTACTGAGCAAATACAGTATGCCATGCCGTAGCTCAAACTGTGAGAGTGGTTGAGGTAGTTTTGGCAAATTTACCTCATCTCCCGAGTCTAAAGCATAGATTGCCTTGGACCACAGTGGATCCTGCAGTTGTTCCACCCTTAACTGTGACAGGGTGAACGTGGATAGTGGCGTGACAGGACCTATAACCGCCCAATGAGCGACTGTGGGATACGGAGACCCTTGCATGTATGACTCGATTGTTCTTTATTCGGCACAGTACAAATTACATATGTTACATATGAGATAATTAATTAATTCAATCGTATGTTCCATCACCCTTAACGACTACATATAATATATTTGAGTAGAGTAGGGTGTTAAACCATATAAAACTTATGTTTTTCGGGTCTAATGTAGAACTTATTAACTCCCTGACTTGATGGCACACTGGACGGCTAGAGACTAGTTGAGCTAGTCAGCCAGAGGCGAGGGCCAGCTGTTTCACACTTAACACCTCGGCAAAACTCGTTGTCAGCACTCCCTCTGTCTCTCTCCTGTCCCCCTTCTCTCTCTCTCTCTCCCTTCTAGTTTATTCTACTGTGGCAGTAACACTCCCCTTGTTGAGCTTGCTCGAAACCCATTGTCTGCCGGGAGTCTCACTCTTCGACTCCCTCCAATAGGAAGAGCTCTGTCACTAGATGTATTAACACTGAGTCTTTCGTCTTTACTTTGGCACGCCGCACCAGGCCGTCATCACCCGGTACCGCCTCCAATACCCTTCCCAGCATCCATTGGCTCCTTGGGAGAGGATGTCCTCATATGATGACGATGTCCCCAGTGCGGAAGTTGCTGTGCACCTGGAACTGCTTCTGTCGCTGCCGGAGTGTCGGGAGATATTCCTTAACCCACCTATTCCAGAATTGGTTTGCAATGAATTGGGCATGCTTCCATTTTTGTCGGTATTCTTCTGCTATGGAGTGATCGCCTCCAGCGGGCAGGGTTCCCCCGTGCATTCTCAGTAGGTGAAGCGGAGTGAGTGCTTTTAGGGGTCAACGGATACTGGGATGATGGGCCTCCCGTTGACGATCTCTTCCACGGCACAGAACAGGGTGTTGAGTCGCTCGTCGTCTAGTACCTGTGTGCCCATCACCCCCTGGAGAACCTTCTTCACCGTGCGGATCTGACGCTCTCATACTCCACCCATGTGAGAGGCAGTCAGAGGGTTGAACTCCCATTCTATTTGCCTCTGCAAGAGTGTGTTCCTAACATTATCACTGCTGTTCCACTTACTCACCGCCTCCCGAAGTTCTCTGTTCGCTCTAATCATGTTGGTTCCATTGTCAGATCTGATGCGCTTGGGAGGTCCTCTGCGGGATGAGAACCTCGTCATGGCGTTGATGAGGTGAGGACTTCCAGGTGTATAGCTCGGGTGGCCAGACATATAAACAAGCATCCCCATCTTTTCGCCTTGGCCCGGCCTTGTTTAACCATGAAGGGACCAAAACAGTGGACTCCAGTGCAGGTGAATGGCCGATCTTCTGGATGTACCCTGTCCTCTGGCAGGTTAGCTTGGCGTTGGTGGGTAGGCTTCCAATAGCTTCTTCGACAAAGTACACAGGTACATAGTACTTGGTCGATCAATTTACAGCACTTAGGTATCCAGTATGTCTCGCGTAGTGCTGTTAGAGTGTGCTCGTGTCCTGAGTGGCCAGCCCTGGTCGAATGTACTTCTTATACGATAAGTTCTGTGGTTTTGTCCCAGGGTAACAGTATGGGGTTCCTTTGGTCTGGATGGAGGGCAGCACGCTTCCGTTGACCGCCTGCTCTTATCAGACCGTCTGCACCCAGGTAAGGCTCCAGTCTGCTTACGTCACCAGTCCTGACAGAGTGTCCTCGTTCCAGCACGTTCATCTCGTGGGGAAATCCCTTCCTTTGTATTAGGCTCAAGACAGCTAATCTTGCCTCATCCAACTCGCTGATCTTCAGTCGATCTTCTTGGTGATGTTCTTCCTTTGGATCGCTGAAGCGCCACTGTATGAACCTCCTGAGCCACGCCAAACCTTTCAGTAGCTTACTGTATGCCATAAGGAGAACCTTCTCCATAGCCCTTTTAGGGTACTGTCCCCCTGGTCAGTGCTCGTTGCCAGTACTGCTGCTTCTCCTTTTACCTCCGGGTCTCCATCTGCAAGGTTGGGAATGGGCTTTGGGTTCTTTGGCCAACATTTTATTTATTTATTTATTTATTTATTTTATTTATTTTTTTTTTTTAAACCAAAGAAAGGGGGTCCCTGAATCCATCTGCAGTCCTTGTTCAATTCTGCCCCATGCAGTCCACGGCTGGCATCATCAGCTGGGTTTTGGTTGGAGCTCAAGTGTCACCATTGTTCTGTGTCAGAATTCTCATGTATCATTGCAATTCGGTTTGCCACAAAGGTATGGAAGCGCCGTTCCGTGTTTCGTATGTAGTGAAGGGTGACCATGCTGTCTGATCAGAACAATGATCTGTCGATCTTCAACTCTAGTTCTTCTTTCAGTTGTTTGTCTGCTTACGCCGCTAACACTGCCGCTCATAGCTCGAGCCGAGGTATGATTTGCTGTTTCAGAGGAGCTGCCTTGGCTCTGCCACACACAAAGAAGGTAGAGTGGGCTCCGTCTCCACTTGTGATCCTGAGGTAGGATACAGCCCAGTATGCTTGCTAGGAGGAGTTGCCGAAGTGATGCTGTTACGAGTGTCGGAATAAGGGCCGGATTGATAGTCATTACGAAGCACTATGCCAATTGATAGTGTTCGTGCTGGTCTATTAATAGTCATCCCGATAAACGAGGTATCGGAAGGGAACCATACGCATATCCCTGAAATGTTGGAAACAACATCGGGTGGCTACCCCCACCCGATAGCTGCCTTACGACAAATAATAATCATCATTAAATTTTATGAAAGTTCTTCCAGTACTTTATATTACAGATGTCTACGTCGAATTATATTATTTTTTTTGATAAGAACAATTAAAATAAGTGTTAATACGGATAAATGAACTTTCACAACACTGTTATGAACTTGAAACATTATTGGAATGTTGACATCACAGCTCCCACTTCGATGACGACTGCTGTCTGTGCTGTGAGTCTCATCTTCAATTAACAATTACTTCTGTTATCATTTAAGGTATGTTTCTTATCTTTATTCATTCATACAATATTTTTGTCGTAGTAGTAATAAAATTTCAACCATCTCAAACACGAAATACACTTATTTTTTCCGGAAAGGGGTAAGCCAAGTGAGCTCACTCAATCTTGAGTTAGCAAGGAAAATATCACAGTTTTGGGCCCAGTAATATAGTTTAGTATAAACGTTAATATTTATTTTCAACAAGATATTAGCTATGGGGTACGATCTACAGTGTCTTGTGTGTCAGGCAGAAATATGCCGACATAAGTAAGTAGAAGATTTCATTTTCTTTATTCTTTAACTTAAATATTTACTGTCACTAATAAAATAAAGAATAAGTACAGCTTACTATCAATACAAATAATTTGCTCTAAAATTCTGCAATACTTGGCTACATCAGTTTTAATAATACACTCAACACTGCACTCTTTGGTTAAAAAAAAATCTATTTGCTTTTAATTTTTACAAATGATATTTTCATTCATCTAAGTATAACTACATTTTTTAGCTATATTCTAAACAATATCAGAAAACCACACAGCACAGTAGACACTTTGGGAGTGACAATTAACTAAACTTGGTTGTCACAAAAAAAGCCCATTGGATGCACAATTGATCAACTTGACGTAGTTTGGCTCTTAAGAAGTTTCTATGCAATTTGAAGTGTGTGTGTACAATGCAAGGCAGGGGCCCCCACTGCACTGACATGAGAGATCAGTTTTAACTTTGCCATCTGTATGATGGTATTCAATCGGCAACACTTACAGATTTCTATAAAAAACATTGGTTAATTAAAAAAATTGTGGATCAGTCATATTTAATATTTTGTTAGGTTAGGTTATGTTAAGTTAGGTGAAGTTTAAATTCGATTAGATTAAGTTAAAGTGAGGTTAGGTTAGGTTAAGTTAAGTTAGGTTAAGTTAAGTTAGGTCATTATTTTTTTTTTTAAATTAAAGATAGGTTAGATCCATATTTTGTGCCAGTTATTCACTGGTAATGTGGGGCAATTTTCAAGGGGGCAGTTGTCCTAGAAACAAATTTTATTAAAAAATTTAAATTAAGAAATTATAAATAAAATGATAATGTTCTGATTTTACAGCATGCAGACCTACAGACAACACCTTGATGACATCGAAGAAATAAGGATGTTTAGTCAAGTTGATGATATGAGGAAGCGACGATTTAATATAAGACGAGATCCTTTTCAGTATTATAATGAAAAGGAATTTATTCAGTGCTACAGAGCATCTAAGGACAGCACCAGGGAGCTGCTTACAAAAATCAGACATCATCTCCCGCATATTCACAACGTCAAGACTTTGTGGCAGTCTGCAGGCCGGTGGTTATCGAGGCTTTCTCCTTGGTTATAGTGAATATGCGTTGCGTCCATACTTACTCACTCCAATCCATAATCCAGCTAATGAAAGGCAGAGGAAATATAACAGATCTCATATTAAAACAAGAACTACAATTGAAAGGACATTTGGAGTGTGGAAGAGGAGATTTGCTGTCTTGCAACATGTAAGAGCAAAGCTGTCTACTACTAAAAATATTATAATTGCATGTGCAGTTCAACATAATATTATTTTGATTTCTGGACTTCCACTGGACATAGAAGACATGCATTAAGAAGTAATACGGCTTTAGTTAGTTAGGTAACTACTGTACTATGTTCCATACATTACTTTAAGTGGTGAACGATTCATGTCATTAAATTTTAATAAAACAGTGGTTCTATATTATTTCTTTATTAAAGCCTTTTCATTCATTCTTAAATTATGTTGCCTTAAATTGTCTAATTTTTACTTCATTGAGGTCTTTAATAAGGAAGCTTACCTCAATATATATATGATAATTCACCTGTGAGATAATATGAAGAAAACCAAAGGAAAGAAATATAGATTTATTTTTTCTAAATGTGCAAAAATTAAGAAAATAATTTTTTTTTTTCTATATAGGACTCTGCACTTCATTAATATCACAGCTTATATTATAGATATACATAAAAAAAATCTGAACTGCCATACTTTGTACAATATTTGCACAAAATAGAAATGCGGAGACAAATTTTCTCTTAAATTTAATTATATATGAATGCATAAAAATTAATAAACTAAAAATCTCCTATATCCATTACTTTGCATATAACAACTTGTATTATAAATCTACCCCCCCCCCCCAAAAAAAAAGAACTTTAATCTATAGCACAGTAAAAAGAATTGCAATTATTGAAAATCACAGCATACCTGTATATCATAAAAAAAAAAAAATCTTAGCTGCCATACTTAAGACAGCAATTGTAAACAATGGCAAAATAAAGAAATGTAGATTTATTTCCTTTAAATAAAATTATTTCAAGGTGTAAGACATAAGAAAATAAATTTATAATCTAGATGCCACTTTACGATATATCACAGTACCCCTGTATATAGTAAAATCATAAACATTGCATATGATTGTATGTTATTACTCAACCATCATTCATAAGTTTTAGCCATGGCATCATATGCAGTTGATGCTTTCCTTAAACATGTATCTAACAATTCAAAAGATTTTTTAATTTTTTCAAGCGTCTTTTCAATCACTCTAATTACAGTTTCACTTTATCTTTCTTTGAGTGTATGTGCTGATATTATGGCCTTCACTTTCAGTTCCTCCTCATGCTCTCTTTTCATTGTGTACAATTTATATTTGTGGAACTCCCCTTGTCTTTTCTCACAATGACTGGTGAGGCAGGAACAGAGGGTGAAATTAGAAGTCGAAAAACAGAAGTAGAGGGTGCAGAAGACACAGTTGATAGCCCTGGTGTTGGAACAGGCAAAACAAGAGGATCATGGGAGTGAGGAAGTTCAGGTACACTTGCAGAAGTCTTCCGCATGACACGAGCACTGGGTGGCGATTTCTTCTGAAGCTAATGATAGTTTTTCTGGAGGACCACCACCCGCTCTCCTATATCTCTGGTTTTAGTTCTGAAAGAAACAGAAGAATATAAATGCTTTATACAGTACTAGGCTACAGTCATATCTGCATTAAAATTTACTATGATATGCTGGTAAAAAGGACTCGTGCTTCTGAAAAGTTTTTGGAGGTGACCCTTCAGAAACTGAGCATAGACCTGTTTGAAGCTATCTTGCCAGAATAATTTGGCTTGCTAAGTGTGTATTGCCAGGCAACTAATGGAAAGTACACTAACTCTGCAGAATAATATCTGTTTCATATAGATTTATATGCTGTATAGCTTGGTTCTAGGATAATTGCCCCCCAATGCCAGTGAATAACTGGCACAAAACATGGAAATAACCTAACTTTAACTTAAAATAACCTCTCCTTACCTAACTTAACCTATTTTAAACTTAACCTAACTTTATTTTAACCTAACCTAACTTTAACTCACATGACTCCTCACATGACCCGTCACTTAAATACTGTAATCCTACTGAATTTAGTAACCTAATGGCAAAAATCCTTATTTTTAAATACTAAACTTAGAAATAAGCATATACTTACTCCTTTTTATGTTGGAGCTCCTCTTGAGGTGCTTGGCTGTAAGAGGGAGTTGATCTTGGTTGCTGGTGTTTAATGAGGCAGTTATTTCATCCTAGGCCTTTCTTTTGCTGTCATTTATTGTGTTACAGTACTAGTAGACCTGTCCTCGACGACTGGCCTTTGCTCGATAAGGCGCAAAAGTGCTATGTGCAGGGTTACTGACAGGGCTGCAGAACGTTCTCTCCTCTCCATGTTTGATAACACCTGCGCAAACATTTTTGCCAAGTACACAGATGAAAAAATTGTCTGTAATTTGTTTAGAACAGATACTAAAGTTCAATTTGAAAAAAAAGATGATATTTTCAATATATTATTGTGCCTGTATAAAATAACAACTAAATATCTCTCTAAACCGTCTTTCTAATTATGTGAAATAATGCATTTGGCAGGCGCGCGTGGGAAACGTTTGTGCTGCCATACGAAACGAAGTGTTGTGTTTACACACGCTATATTCCAAGTTAAAGGCTCATGTAAGTGGCTAGCAATATGGTACTGAGCGTCGGGTGGTTACATCCCGACACACGATGCATCGTGATGATGATGGTGATCGTCATTATCGTCATAATGACTAGGAATACGGCCCCAAGTCCGCGGAGCAGGAGGTCTTCTCTTTTGAAAAAATAGTTTTCTGATCACACATAGGTTCAGCATCCACCTGGGTAATGGCATTTAGGGCGCAGAATCCTACCGAATTCTGCCCCACAATACGGTACAATTCTTCCCCAGAATACGGTAGGAATCCGCCATAGAAGATAATAGGAATGCGCCCCACGAGACGGTAGGATTTTGCCCCAAAATACCGTAGGATCCCTACCCTGAAGATGGTAGGGTTCTGCCCAAGAATTGGGTAGGATTCCACCCCACAATATGGTAGGATTCCGCCCCAGAATACGCTAGGATTCTGCCCAAGGAGACGGCAGGATATCGCTCAAGAAAACGGTAGGATTCTGCTCCAGCAGACGGTAGGAATCAGTCGCCAAAGACAGTAAGATTCTGCACCAGGAAACGGTCGGATTCCGTCCACAATACGGTCGGATTCCGCTCCAGAATACGGTAGAATTCTGCTCCAGAATACGGTAGGACTCTGCGCCAGAATACGGTATGATTCCGCCTTCGAAGATGGTAGGAATCCGCCCAAGAAGACAGTAGAATTCTGCCCCAGAATACGGTAGGATCCCGCCCCAGAAGATGGTAGGGTTCTGCCCTAGAATAGGGTAGGATTCCGCCCGAGAATAGGATAGAATTGCGCCCAAAATACCATAGGATTCTGCCCCAGGAGACGGTAGGATTCCGTCCCAGAATAGGGAAAGATTCCGCCCCAGAATACGCTAGGATTTTGCCAAAGAAAACGGTAGGATATTGGTCCAGAAAACGGTAGGATTCTGCTCCAGCAGACGGTAGGATTCTGACCGCAAAGACAGTAAGATTCTGCCCCAGAAAACGGTCGGATTCCGCCCACAATGCAGTAGGATTCCGCTCAAGAATACCGTAGAATTCTGCCCCAGATTACGGTAGGATTCTGCGCCAGAGACGGTAAGATTGTGCCCAAGAAAACAGCCGGATTCCGCCCAGAATACGGTAGGATTCCCCTCCAGAATACCCTAGAATTCTGCCCCACAATACGGTACAATTCTGCCCCACAATACGGTACAATTCTGCCCCACAATACGGTAGGAAACCGCCCTAGAAGATAGTAGGAATCCGCCCCACAGGACGGTAGGATTCTGCCCCAAAATACGGTAGGATCCCTACCCTGTAGATAGTAGGGTTCTGCCCAAGAATTGGGTAGGATTCCGCCCGAGAATGGGTAGTATTCCGCCCCACAATAAGGTAGGATTCCGTCCCACAATATGGTAGGATTCCGCCCCAGAATACGCTAGGATTCTGCCCAAGGAGACGGCAGGATATCGCTCAAGAAAACGGTAAGATTCTACGCCAGCAGACGGTAGGATTCAGTCCCCAAAGACAGTAAGATTCTGCACCAGGAAACGGTCGGATTCCGTCCACAATACGGTCGAATTCTGCTCCAGAATACGGTAGGACTCTGCGCCAGAATACGGTATGATTCCGCCTTCAAAGATGGTAGGAATCCGCCCCAGAAGACGGTAGAATTCTGCCCCAGAATACGGTAGTATCCCGCCCCAGAAAATGGTAGGGTTCTGCCCTAGAATAAGGTAGGATTCCGCCCGAGAATAGGATAGAATTGCGCCCAAAATACCGTAGGATTCTGCCCCAGAAGACGGTAGGATTCCGTCCCAGAATAGGGAAAGATTCCGCCCCAGAATACGCTAGGATTTTGCCAAAGAAAACGGTAGGATATTGCTCCAGAAAACTGTAGGATTCTGCGCCAGCAAACGGTAGGATTCTGACCCCAAAGACAGTAAGATTCTGCCCCAGAAAACTGTCGGATTCCGCCCACAATACAGTAGGATTCCGCTCAAGAATACCGTAGAATTCTGCCTCAGAATATGGTAGGATTCTGCGCCAGAATTCGGTAGGATTCCGCCCTCGAATATGGTAGGAATCTGCCCCAGAAGACGATTGGATTCTGCCCCAGAATACGGTAGAATCCCGCCCCAGAAGATGGTCGGGTTCTGCCTAGATTAGAGTAGGATTCAGCCCCAGAATAGGGTAGGATTCCTCCCCAGAATATGGTAGGATTCACCCCAGAATAGGATAGGATTCCACCCCAGAAGACGGTAGGATTCTGTCCCAGGATACGGTAGGATCCCGCCCCAGAAGATACTAGGGTTCTGCCCCAGAATAGGGTAGGATTCCGCCCGAGAATAGTGTAGGATTCCCTACCAGAATACAGTCGGGTTCCGCCCTCGAATATGGTAGGAATCCGCCCCAGAAAACGGTAGGATTCTGCCCCAGAATATGGTAGGATCCCGCCCCAGAAGTTGGTACGATTCCGCCCCAGAACAAGGTAGGATTCCATCCCACAATAGGGTAGGATTCCGCCCCAGAATACGCTAGGATTCTGCCCAAGGAGAGGGTAGGATTTCGCTCCAGAAAACGGTAGGATTCTACGCCAGCAGACGGTAGGATTCTGTACCCAAAGACGGTAATATTCTGCTCCAGAAAACTGTCGGATTCCGCCCACAATACAGTAGGATTCCGCTCCAGAATACGGTAGAATTCTATCCCAGAATACGGTAGGTTTCCGCCCTAGAAGATGGAAGGCATCCGCCCATGAAGACGGTAGGATTCTACCCCAGAATACGCTAAGATCCCGCCCATGAAGATGGTAGGGTTCTGCCCCAGAATAGGGTAGGATTCCGCCCGAGAATAAGGTAGGATTCCGCCCCAGAATAGGGTAGGATTCCGCCACAAATATGGTTGGATTCTTCCCCAGGAGACGGTAGAATTTCGCCTAAGAATAAGGTAGGATTCCGTCCCAGAATAGGGTAGCTGACGTGCCGTAGTGCAGGCACCAGTCTGGTGGCCCTCCTTTGAACATTTTCAACCAACTGACAGTCCCTAGCATATCTCGGGGACCAGGCGGGGTGACAGCACTCTAGACGGGGAAGCACTTCACTCTTGAAGATCGTTACGAAGGACGGACCGTCTAGATATCTGAACGACCTTCTTATAAAAACCTAATAATTTATTTGCCTGATTTACCTTCTCGCAATGGCCCGAGAACTTCAGCTCATTGTCAACGTACACACCTAGGTCCTTCACACATTGTCTCAAATAGTGCAGTTTCGTCGTCCCGTTGGGACCTATGATATGCTTCCTTACCGTTGGTACGCCCCAGGTACATCCTCGTACACTTCTTGACATTGAAACTGAGCAGCCTCTTCTTCGACCATTCTTGGAGCTCACAGAGATCTTTCTACAGCTCTTCGCAGTCTGCTTGGTTCTTAATTTCCCGAAATAACTTGGCGTCATCCGCAAACATTTGTATGGAGGAATGTACAACGTCAGGGTTGTCATTTATGAAGCAAACAAACAACAGCGGGCCCAATACACTGCCCTGTTGTACCCCACTTGACGGGCACACATGATAATTTCGTGCCATTAATCACCACACACTTCTTGCGGTCATGGAAAAAGTCTCCAATCCACGCAAGGACATTTCCCCGAATCCCGTACCCTTCCAGTTTAATATTCAGCCTTTCGTGGGGTACACTGTCGAAAGCCTTGGCAAAATCTAGGTAAATATTGTCGATATTACCACCCTGTTCCAAAATTTGTTTCCAAATATCCAGTACCTTGAGTATTTGTGTTAAGCAGGAGCGCTCCTGCATAAAACCGTGTTGGCAACCATTTACAAGGTTATTTCGTAGTAGATGTTCCATCATGGCATCTCATATAATGCTCTCAAGTACTTTACATACTATGCTGGTTAGGCTCATTGGTCTATAGTAATTCGTGGAATGACGATCGCCCTTCTTGAAGGGAAGACTCACATAAGCCATTTTCCTATCACTGGGACCTTTTGTTCATCCAGGCATTTACAGAAAAGGATCTTCAGGGGCTCAGCAAGCTCGTTGCACAACCCCCTTTGCACTCTGGGATGCACCATGTCAGGGTCGGGACTCTTATGAATCTTTAGCTTTGACAGTATATTTCTTATAACCTCTTCTGTGAACACAACGTGGGTCAGTGCTGTGTCGAACCGTCTGTCTTCAAACACAGGAAGATTAATCGCATTCTCTCATGGGAACACCGAGGTAAAGAAGCTGTTCAATGCCTCAGCTTTGTCCTGGTCACAATCTGCATAGCTACCATCTTCAAGCCTCAGGTCAGATACAGTAAAAGAGCCAGCCAGTGTACATCATGTTAGCCTGCTGCCTCCTGGTAGGGCCTCTGGGGGTAAAACCCCTTGTAGGGCCCCTGGGGGTACAACCCCTGGTAGGGCCCCTAGGGGTACAACCCCTGGTAGGGCCCCTTGGGATGGCACCTCTGGTAGAGCCCCTGGGGATGCCACCTCTGCATACTGAAGTTCAGTAATGGAAGCTGCTGACACCTTTGTTCCTGCCTGGAGTCGTCTTATTTTGAAAAGATCCTTCATCCGGTACTCTATGTCCACCCCGCCGGGTAAGTTGGCCTGGGACGAGTAAGGAAGGCTGCCTAGCCAAGAAAATGGAAAACAGAGTTGGCGCCAATACACATTCTTGTTCTACCCCCGTTTGAATGGGGAAGATATCAGACTGGGTGCCACTGTGCAGGACACTGCCGTTCATGCCGTCGTGGAGTTGCCTCACAATGGCGATGAATTTTGGTGGGCAGCCAAACCGGCCGAGGGTCCACCAGAGGGCTTCCCTGTTGACAGAGTCGAAAGCCTTGATTAGGTTAATAAATGCCATGTTTAGGTCACGACGCTGTTCTCTGCACTTTTCCTGTATCTGGCGGGCAGCAAAGATCATGTCAATGGTACCACGTGATGGTCTAAAGCCACATTGAGATTCTGGGAGGAATTTTTCCGCCTCAGGTAGTTGTCGGTTTAGGAGGACTCGGGCGATGATCTTGCCAGCAACGGACAACAGCGAGATCCCACGGTAATTGTCACAGTCTGACCGGTCTCCATGCAGTACTATACGAGGCACTGGCAACTCAAGGCACGCCGAAAGGGGCCATTTCACGCCTTTACAAACATATTCATTTAAATCAGTTTCTGTACACATCGGCTAATGAAAATCAGGCTATTAGCTTAAATTATTTTTTTAAGATCAATTTCTTAAACTAATCAGTGCTCGAACTTTCAAAGGCAAGAATTAAAGTGATGTCAAGTACTCAGAACGGCAGTACATTGTGGGCGGAGCTTCTAAAGCCCCGTCCACACGATCGAGCAGTGCCCGGCGGGCTTTGCCCGTTTACCTGGCAAAGCCTGTGTGTTGTTGTACACACGGGGGTGGTTGGCTCCTGTAGCTAATAGGTGGTCGGCAGTGGCGGGTGTGGTACGATCTCCATGGTGTGTGGCAGGAGTAATCGCCGGACAGTTAAAGCGAAGAGCATAGCGTTGTGTACTATAATAAATGCTTCTATGTGCAAAAAGAACCAAATGCAGAAAAGGGAGTGGTTAGGTCGAAGAAAAGTATTGGGAAGTCATGCCACGATTTTACGTGAACTGCAACATGGACATGAGCAAGACTTCACCAATTACATGAGAATGGACCCCAACACATTTTACAAACTTCTAGCGAAAGTGGAACCATATATAAAAAAAACAGGATACCAATATGAGGGAGAGTTTATCTGCAGAGGCTCGTCTAGAGGCAACACTCATATATTTTTAAACTGGGTGCACCTACACGTCACTTCAGTATAGAACGAGGATATCAAAACAAAATTTGTCTGGCATAATACCTGCAACTTGTCAAGTCATGTATGAAGTACTCAAGGAAGATTACTTGCAGGTGAGATTTGTAGTACATAAAAAGTCATTGAATAATGTTAGAATTATGATATGCATAGACAGGAAGTTATGGGACTAGAGTGAGGAGAGTGGCAGGAACGAAGAACACACACAAATGTCCTCATTACACAATACATAAACAATCTCCCGTTTATTGTCACGCCAATAATGTACATTGCATAAGCTTATTTGGTTATACACTGGACATAGCTGGGAACATGTACGTATCACATTTGCAGTACTTAACTCAGGTTTTACAAAGTGCTATCATACGTTCTGTCGGTCTCTGTTCATACCTCACCGACTTGAGGACCCCGACCCCCGAGGTCAGCGGTGGCGTAGTGATCAGCTGTTTTTGACAGTCACGTGAGGTTCCAATAAAAACACGTGTCTTGTATTGCAGGCTTGTGTAATGTTGAATATTAATGACAAGATTATAGGAATGTCGGTTTTCCGGTTTTATCGATTATTAATAATGAAAATATTAATACATATTAATAATTGTGAAGGGGTCCCAGGGTCAACTCGTTTGTCTGGCAGAGTCGTCACTCCATATCCGGCAGCAAACTACCAGGCAGGTGGACCATGATTTCGCTCAACGACGGGCACTACGCTGGTTTGCCCGCCAATTTTGCCGGAAACGGGCATTTAGCGCGTGCCTGCCGGGCACGGCTTGATTGGGTGGACGGGCCTTAACAGAGGTACCGAGATCTTGGAGATAAGACTGACATTCTTTCAGAGATTAATTACTTCTAAAATATAAAACTGATAATAGCAAAACAAACATCAGATATGGCGATTGGGAATCAAAATGATCTAACTTCAGTAGCAATTGGAAACTCCCGCCGTCCCCAAGGACGATGTCATGATACATCACTTCTACTGGTAGAGTCTACACTAAACTTAATTGGTAATTTTCTAAAAGTAAATATAGTTGAAGCTTTCAACATCACTCACAAGGGTTCTTGAATGTTTCATCTGTAAGTAGACATTTCTAACTTAATGTAAAACACATGCATCCCCTCTCAATTTCAAATCTCTGAAGATCATGCGAGATTCAGAGATAGTAAAGTCTGAGGTAACCCAAGAGAAACGGAGGTCTCAAATGGTGGGCTCAATAAAGAAGTCATCTACATGGGTTATCGAGTGTAATATGAATCATTCGATTTCACGTTAACTAGCATGTACGACCGTGGTCAGTACACAATGTCCCGAAGTCTAAATAAACCAAGTCTACCCTAGCACACTTCCTTTGAGTTAGTCACTTGAACTTCTCGAGTAATCATTTTTTTTATGATATTCCTACTCTTAATAAAAATTATTATTATTAACAATCTTCTTCCAATCTCATATTATTTATACTTCGATTTTTTTTTTTGCTAGTATCAATGTAAAAGGAATCGAGTAATCAGTCATATGGGTAGCTATTTACTGGAGAGGAGCAGAAGGAATACAAGAATTATATAGAATGGTCAAAGAAAATGATACAAATTTTTAATGGTTATAATTATCTTCATTCTCTCCCCAAGCTATTACAGTAAATACAAGTAGAGTATATATGTGTAGAGGCTTTCAATTTATCAATATGGCCACTCGATATACTACCCATGACTAGGATATACAACAGTTTCAAGCAACAAATGGGTACTTTTCTCCACATCCGGTTTCCTGGTCGAAAGTTAGACTTCAGGAAATTTAAACCTGCCAACTGCTCTCAAGTATTGCCCTTACTCCTGATGCTTACCGAACTATCAGAAATAAGAGTAACTCAAGCAACTAGAAATGCCAGGCGTAGCTATTACACAAATAAGCTCCAGTCAATATTAGGCAACAGTAGGAAACCCAAAACATCATCAATTCTATTCACAACAGGAACACTCAACCTTTGCCACCCCCCACCCCCACTCAGTTTTTATGGTAAATGATTCAGTTGTAACGAAACTCTCATTAACAACTACTTCAATGGCCATTTTATAAATGTTGGCAAAAATCTTGCGGATAGCATCCCTAATCACCATGAGGAATTTAGAGCCTACCTGCAAAACAGACAGCAAAATGAGCTGTTCTTATTCCCTGTCACAGCAGATGAATTACTGGCCATCATACAAATGTATCACACTCGACAGTCACTCTTACAGCAATAAAAGGTATCGTACATTCCTTAGAACAATCAGAACTCTATTCCCTGAATCAATTAGGTTTAACATCTTTTAACACGAAGGAAATTTTTTATCAATGTACAGTCCTTAACTAGAGCGTTTACAGGGGGCTCGAATATTCCACAAATGATTACAAAGATATATTTGTTTAAATGTGGTTTTAATAGGATTCCATAGCATGTTTACCAATACGAGTTTCCTTTTGTCGTATATAAAAGAACACTGAAGCCACAACACTGCACAAAACCTGAAAAGCACTAGTGATGGGGACTACATATTTGTGGTTCCTAAAAAAAATATTCTTTAGACCGAATATATTTGTAGGTTTAACATAAAATTACATAGAAATCAAGGTTCCGACTTTAAAGAGGTAACATACAGAGCATCCTCGTGATGCTAGGATTATGGTCCAATATAAGTATGGGGGGTCAGATAAGGATCGTAGAAGGCTTCTTTGTCACAGTTTAGTTGCTTAGGAGGAAGAGCTACGCCCCGCATCACCAGCCTAGTGACGAGGATGGTTTGGTCGTCTCTGCCCAACAGTACGTAATGATCTGGTAGCTGTGGGAACCTCTGGCCTGGTGTGCTCAGGTATAGCACCCACTGCACTCTTGGTATACACTCTTCACTGAACACTACCAGCTTTTCTCCTGAAAAGACAACCTACATGTATTATGAAGGAGAGGATAGAGGAATCATTGGTCCTACTCAACCACCTTATTGGACTCTTCAAGACGTCCTTGTACACTAAGTCGATGCTTTACATATGTAGGGAGGGGGAGACAACACCCGAGAGTTGACGACATACATACATGTAGTTAACATGCATACTGTACATACATGCAGTTAACATGCATACTGACATACATGTAGTTTAACATGCATACTACCTACACACACACACGCAGTTAACCTACACACATACATGTAGTTGATAACATACAAACATGCATGCATGTAGTTAGTGGATAACATGCATGCATGTAGTTAGTGGATAACATGCATGCATGTAGTTAGTGGATAACATGCATGCATGTAGTTAGTGGATAACATGCATGCATGTAGTTAGTGGATAACATGCATGCATGTAGTTAGTGGATAACATGCATGCATGTAGTTAGTGGATAACATGCATGCATGTAGTTAGTGGATAACATGCATGCATGTAGTTAGTGGATAACATGCATGCATGTAGTTAGTGGATAACATGCATGCATGTAGTTAGTGGATAACATGCATGCATGTAGTTAGTGGATAACATGCATGCATGTAGTTAGTGGATAACATGCATGCATGTAGTTAGTGGATAACATGCATGCATGTAGTTAGTGGATAACATGCATGCATGTAGTTAGTGGATAACATGCATGCATGTAGTTAGTGGATAACATGCATGCATGTAGTTAGTGGATAACATGCATGCATGTAGTTAGTGGATAACATGCATGCATGTAGTTAGTGGATAACATGCATGCATGTAGTTAGTGGATAACATGCATGCATGTAGTTAGTGGATAACATGCATGCATGTAGTTAGTGGATAACATGCATGCATGTAGTTAGTGGATAACATGCATGCATGTAGTTAGTGGATAACATGCATGCATGTAGTTAGTGGATAACATGCATGCATGTAGTTAGTGGATAACATGCATGCATGTAGTTAGTGGATAACATGCATGCATGTAGTTAGTGGATAACATGCATGCATGTAGTTAGTGGATAACATGCATGCATGTAGTTAGTGGATAACATGCATGCATGTAGTTAGTGGATAACATGCATGCATGTAGTTAGTGGATAACATGCATGCATGTAGTTAGTGGATAACATGCATGCATGTAGTTAGTGGATAACATGCATGCATGTAGTTAGTGGATAACATGCATGCATGTAGTTAGTGGATAACATGCATGCATGTAGTTAGTGGATAACATGCATGCATGTAGTTAGTGGATAACATGCATGCATGTAGTTAGTGGATAACATGCATGCATGTAGTTAGTGGATAACATGCATGCATGTAGTTAGTGGATAACATGCATGCATGTAGTTAGTGGATAACATGCATGCATGTAGTTAGTGGATAACATGCATGCATGTAGTTAGTGGATAACATGCATGCATGTAGTTAGTGGATAACATGCATGCATGTAGTTAGTGGATAACATGCATGCATGTAGTTAGTGGATAACATGCATGCATGTAGTTAGTGGATAACATGCATGCATGTAGTTAGTGGATAACATGCATGCATGTAGTTAGTGGATAACATGCATGCATGTAGTTAGTGGATAACATGCATGCATGTAGTTAGTGGATAACATGCATGCATGTAGTTAGTGGATAACATGCATGCATGTAGTTAGTGGATAACATGCATGCATGTAGTTAGTGGATAACATGCATGCATGTAGTTAGTGGATAACATGCATGCATGTAGTTAGTGGATAACATGCATGCATGTAGTTAGTGGATAACATGCATGCATGTAGTTAGTGGATAACATGCATGCATGTAGTTAGTGGATAACATGCATGCATGTAGTTAGTGGATAACATGCATGCATGTAGTTAGTGGATAACATGCATGCATGTAGTTAGTGGATAACATGCATGCATGTAGTTAGTGGATAACATGCATGCATGTAGTTAGTGGATAACATGCATGCATGTAGTTAGTGGATAACATGCATGCATGTAGTTAGTGGATAACATGCATGCATGTAGTTAGTGGATAACATGCATGCATGTAGTTAGTGGATAACATGCATGCATGTAGTTAGTGGATAACATGCATGCATGTAGTTAGTGGATAACATGCATGCATGTAGTTAGTGGATAACATGCATGCATGTAGTTAGTGGATAACATGCATGCATGTAGTTAGTGGATAACATGCATGCATGTAGTTAGTGGATAACATGCATGCATGTAGTTAGTGGATAACATGCATGCATGTAGTTAGTGGATAACATGCATGCATGTAGTTAGTGGATAACATGCATGCATGTAGTTAGTGGATAACATGCATGCATGTAGTTAGTGGATAACATGCATGCATGTAGTTAGTGGATAACATGCATGCATGTAGTTAGTGGATAACATGCATGCATGTAGTTAGTGGATAACATACATGTAGTTAGTGGATAACATACATGTAGTTAGTGGATAACATACATGCATGCATGTATGTATGTAGTTAGTTAGCTGAGAACATGCATGTAGTTGATATGTATGCAGGGGGAAAATATATAATTATGTAGCGAGACAACATACTGTAGTTAAGGTAATGAGAAGATCATTGATAAACGTGTACGTACATAAATGATTGTACAACTAAACTTACACTAAAAAATATTAGTGTGCACTTACCAAACAGCTTGTACACCAAAGGGAACACTTTAAGCTGCACAGCTATAATAATGGTTGATCCACAACCATCATTACCAGCAAAGAAAGCCAACAACGTCGCCGAGGCCGCTAAGCGATGGCTGTCCACACAGATAACCGTCTTTGTATTCAGATCCACAGCATAGAGCTGAAATATTTCCATTGTTAAAGTTATAGTAAACGGCTCGCCAACCGTTAAAATAATATCCATGTTCCATCCAAACATTGTTAAGTACAGTAAGATCCCAAGAGGTGAAAGCAGATGCCTTAAAGTTTCTGGAAGACATGTTGGATATTCTCAATAGTATCTAAAATGAGGGAGGACTATTTTACTACAATTTTATCCTTTTTTGCTACATACCAACTTGCTAATTAGTCGGTTCTGTTAGGCACCACTGGCAAGTACTGGGTATGTATCTATGGATTTGTCTGATGAATTTTAAAACGACATTGCAACTCCTGTTGTCTAAGCAGGATGGTCAAAATCCTTCACCCATTGGCCGCCGCCCCCCCCCCATGTTACTATTGACCTAACCCTGGCTCCTCTCCCCAATTAGGCTCGCGCATCCCTTGGCCCAACTGCTTCATCCATTCTCGCCACAAGCATATACCATCTCAGCCTGTCTATGCAGAACTGCCTATATTTAGCTTTCATCTACCTCTGAAGAGCCTCCTGTCCTTCAGTATCGCATTACACGCCCACTTCCCCATTCTCATTTCGGCTCGCTAAAGTCTACTTAGGTCGTCTTTAACTACCCAGGTTTCGCCGCCATGCTGCATCACTTCTCACACCAGCCACATACATTCAGTTTCACTTTGAGTGAGGTTTCTTTTTCCGTCAGATTGTTTTTCAAATGAACATCCGTAATTACAGATACAAAGTCTTTAACCTACAAACCTCCAGGTCATACTGTGGTCCCATGCACAGGTCTCTGACCACAGATAGGACGAGGAAGACCTTCCCTGCCTGCTGGAACATCACCCCATCCACAATGTGTGCAGGGAACTCTAGGACGTCTCCAAACACACCGTTCACCGCCACCTTACCGGAGCGTCCTTGGGCCCAGAACAGGACTCCTCGTACACCCGTTATTGACACGGTTGCAGCGAGACCTGCCGTAACACCAAGGTTATTAAGACAAATCATGGAGTTACTCATAATAGTAAAATTAATTCTTTTAAAATCCCTTCCAAGGTATTGATTACCAACTTTTTGTTTTTTAAGTGTTCAGATAAACTGCCATATTTGTGACCAGCCGCACTAGCGATACCAGATTATCAAACGACGACGCCTCATTTAGTGCTGTAGATACTATCTTCAAGAGAAACCGACGCACCATGAAACATTGTCCCATTTAAGGCTTCCATTAAAGTATGAAACGCAGGACTATCGTTCCTGCGGACTAAATTTAAGGAACTGGTGTCATGGTAACCTCAAGGTCCTCCATGTTAAGCATTTTCTTCAGACGGCTTTATTTGACTTCGCTCTGCGCGAGAAGTAATTCCCATCGACCCTTCTCCCACCTGTACGATAATGCCGGGAAAATGGGTTTAAGGCCATCCCCATCTACCCTTTTATTTTATTATAACTGGCTTCCCCACTTTCCAAGTTCAGTTTTCTTGGAAGGATTAATTTAAGATAATTTAACTAAATCTGAACTAATGATCAGTGAACATATTAAATGGAGACTTCGGTTTCTAATAATGTTTAGATAACGGTTTATACGCGTCTCAAGTCCCCAAAACGTAAACAATGTACGAGAGAAACCCACAATGGCAGACAATAGGCATTTCTTTTCATACATGTTTATACTGTAATACTAAATGGTCATATTAAACTAACACTGATCATAATTAGTCTCCACACTTTACTAGTCATTTAACTTTCCTGGTGCATTATTTACACTCTCCCATGGCAGGATAAGAAAAAGAATTGACACTGATCCTTCTCACTTACCTACTATGCCAGGAACATTTTCAATCTGGATAAAGAATCCTGTCTGTACATGGAACCTGTAGACAAGGGTGTGGTTGATGGTGTGTAGGAACAGCAGTTGTGTTCCCTCACCCAGCAATACTGTCGACACACGTTCTGCAGCAGGTAGCTCTTGGTGCACCTGCCCCCATGTCATTTAGAATTATTGGGTGACATAACTTTAAACTTTATTTACCTCAAATTTCACCTCAACATTAATTTAAGTTTTGTCGCCTTATATTCAACAATAAAAGTATCTATAGTGCGGGTTATTTTTCAGCTGAGAAAAAATGCCCATCCCCTCAAGAGTTGAGAGCTGATTGGCTGTTGCAAACCTGTCCGATTTTGTCGGGAGTAATGATGTATTTCTAAAAGTTTATTCATAATGACCGTTTCTGGCGAAAAAGATATTTAGCCAAGTTATATAAAGATACATACCCTCATTACTTCAAACAGGAGCACGTAGGAAGCTTATCAGAAGTATTATACGTGAATTATACTCGGGGAAGCAAATTCACGCTTTCCGAGGATGCATTTAATACGAAGGCATACGAAGACAAATTACACTATGCAAAAACAACATTTTAAAAGGAGAATCATCGAAATATTACGACCGTTAGCAGAAGCAGGAAAAATATGTAGTAGTTCGCAGTCATATTTCCCGCCTCTGCTGACGGCCGTGTAATATTTCAATGTAATTCTGATCTTTTAAAATGTTTTTGCATAATGTAATTTGTCTCCGTATGCCTTGGTGGGTAAAAATGAGTACTGTATATTAAATGTATCTCCGAAGGCGTGAATTTGCTACCCCGAGTTTAATTCACGTACAATACTTCTGATAAGCTTCCTACGTGCTCCTGTTTGAAATAATGAAGGCGTGCATCTTTATACAATTTAATTAAATAACCTTCTCCGTCACAAACGGTCATTATGAATAAACTCTTTAATAAATCATTACCGAGGACAAAATCGGACAGGTTTGCAATAGCCAATCATCTCTTAACTCTTGAGGAGGAGGCGGGGCATCTCTCAGCTGGGGAAAAAACGCGCTATAGTAACGGTTTCAAGGATACAATTCAATGTCTTTTCCTCTAGTCTAGACCAAGTATCTTGAAATGCTACACAGGAAAACTACCTCTACGCTGGAGTCCTCTCTGACCCGCCAAATGACACTGTTGTTTCTCGTACAGGTATTCCCGCGAGGAGACCCAGCCATTGCTAACATCACCTGAAGAAGAACAAGTTTAGTCATTTCTAATAAAATCTACGTTTTTCTTCCTTCTACGTGAATAACAACGTTAGAAAAAAGTAGAGCTGTACTGACCTCATCTCTACCCTCCAGGTAAAGCCATTGATGAGAGTATCCAGAATTAAGAATGATCAACACCTGCATCAGCTGCGGTGTGACGGGGTCAAACACATACATCATGGAGTCGCAAAGTCCTCCCTCCCACGTCATCACCACATAGGTCTTGTTGAATGCCTGAAGTTGACAATTTAAATGTTTTTATAGATGTACACAGGTAGATCAAACTAATGTTAAAAATATCAATTTACAGGTATACCAAACTAATGATAAAACCGGTTTATTTCCTCCACTAAATATCCAGTCCGACATTAAAACTTTACCTGGAAGGATGTGGAAGAATGTCTATCATAGGGTAGTTTTATTTCACCGACGGCAATAAAGTAGTCTCCTTCGTATATAGAAGACTGAAGTCGTTCATGCAAGATTATGATCGGGCCACACATAATCTCATAATCTTTCTGGGGAGGAATGTTCACACGTGTCAACCATAAAATTTTCACACGCAAATTTTATTGGATTTATTTTTCAAAGCATTGTCAATCCGCTACACTGATTCCATGCTACTTTATTCTGATGCCTTTGACGTAAAATGTTAACCACCAGAAACAAATATCCAAACAAACCTTCACTTGTTCAGTTTTATTGCTGTATTGAGCGAGAACCGCCGAAGTCTGCCTGTACAGTTCCTCCACCGTGAGATAGTCCACCTCTCCTACCACAACTAGACCTTGCTGTTGTGGTAGAATACCTCAAACCTTAAAAATGGCGTTTATATCTATTATACAACCAAAAACAAGTTTAATCACAGTGCACCAATCAGAGCACTCCACGGTAATGTCAGGAGCCAATTGACGCGGACCCATGCAGTTCTATTCGCAGTAAATATTCTTCCTGCACAGGAAGTGAAGGAGATTAACCCCAGTGACTTTGTGGCTGCCACAATAATGAGTATTTAGAGCCAAGTAAACCCCGTAATTTATCCGATTTTTTTTTTTATATTTGTTGACAAGTAGAATTGCGAACCTAATAAGGAGTTTAAATATCTAGCCTAGTTGTTCAAAGTAGTAGTTTAAATATCTTGGCTAGTTGTTCAAAGTAATAATTTAATATACGTAAGAGCAAAACAGCAAGGCAGTAGTTCCTGTACACAGCCTAGTTAAAACGTTAAATAATCCAAATACTTATACACGCTTAAAAAGTAATTGGGAAACAAGCGCTTTCTTAACATATTCCAACTCACCTTTAGGATGATTCTTGCCTGGAACACCAGTTTACGGCTCAGCTGGGAAGCTTCGTCAACAAACCAGGCGTTGTAGTAGAGATCAAGCAGGTTGACACCATTGACGATACCTGTGGTGGTACTCAAGCTGCCCACAACTAAGGGGCCAGTGAAGATCACCAGAGCTGTTGTGGCAATAATTAACGGATCAGTTTTTAAAAGACTTGTCTACAACACCAAACCTTTAGTTACTAAACAAAAAAAAAAAAAAAAAAAAAAAACTTTATACGAGACCATACCAAATCCAGCAGTTCATAAACCCATTCCAATAGTTCAGTCTCTGGTAAGTGAAGTGATTTTGGCTTGTGACCGAACTAAGGACACACAAAGTTTCCACAACATTGCTACCACACCAAACCTGTTGTAGGCGTGATCAAGAAAAGATTCTAAAGGCATTCATACCATTTCACCAGACCAGGCCTCGGGGGGGGGGGGGGGGGGGGGGGGGGGGGGGGGGGGGGGGGAACCTCCGTTAAAGGTTTTACTCCTCTGCACTTCCACGTTTACAACGGACTGAGGATTTGTACATTTTCAGACATCAAAGATACAAGTTCCGCAGATTATATTGCACACAGACCCGTGCATTATATTGCACATAGCCCTCTAAATGAACTTGATTATAACCTACGAAAATTTTTAGATTATACGAAATCTTTATACGATAATACTTCAAATCTGTTCCACCCCAAAACGGAAATGCTAGGTTCTGTTGTGCATTCAAGAAAAATATCTTTAATTTTGACTGTCTCGTCTTGTTGCAGCCCTATGACCAGTTCCTCACCTTCTATCTCGGCGGTGGTGTTGAGGAGGATTGTCTGTTCTACGAGCTTCACCCTCAGACTGCCGCCTGTCACGCCAGTTACCTCCACCCACTTCATCACCTCTATATCTCCCGCCAGCGTCACAAAGCCAGTCACTGTTTGACCACCCACAGCCTGAAGAATACAATACAATGAAGCTTCTATTTAAGGGATTATATTGAGAGGAATCCATTATTTGGAGGTTTCACTGCGTTAAATTACCTAATAAACAAACTTTACGTACAGTCTCTTAAAATATCTACATGTATACATAATTGTGTTGAGAATTTATGAACGGACGAAGCATTTTGACAATCCTACAAAGACAACAGGAGCTGGCGTTCATTCTGAAATTCAACCCCCCCCCCCCCCCAGAACAGATAGGTTTTGGAGCAACTGCCACTAAAGGTTTAGTATAACCGTGTGCTCTTACCCATATTGATCCTATGCATAGTCATGCTTCAGGCACTCACTTGTTCCCTCTTACAGGAATATACATTACTCAAAAATTATATTTAACTGCCAAAACTATACGAACAGAAAATATATCTAGGTTAGTTATGTTACGCTAAACAGGTTACATCTTACCCTCATGGTCACCCTCGCTTCAACAGGTAGATACCAAGTGTTGACCATGCCGTCCACGATCACGTCTGCAGTTGCCAAGTCCCCGAATGTGACTTTAATCGGTATGGTTTGGTCCGTGGTGGTAGTGAAGTAGTCAGTCTCCAGAACCAGGCCATTGAGTGTCACTGCTCCCACTTGTCCCATAACAGCCACCAGCTCCATAAATACCTTCGCCAAATAGAACATCACGTCGTTAGCCGCTTGACCTCTTGTTTAAGCTGCTAATCTAGTTCGGTTCTTTGCCGATTTAACTGCAGTAGTTTCTGTGCCAGATTGTCTTAAATAAGCAGTGCACTTTAGTTAATATTTCAAACTCGGTTTAAACTTAAGGAGTAACATTCTTGCACCATAGACTTGGGATTATGAAAATGAATACAAAATTACTATAGGGTCACCGTGGATGGCTAGGTTGAGTAAAGGAAAAAGAAAACAAACTTATTTCAAGTGATGGAGGCGACAAATTAAATACGGAGATCTTGAAATTATCGGTGCACCTGGTATATGTATCCCAATGTGAGGTTCACAGTACATACCAGAGAAGACTGGATAGCCTGATCATCCAATAGGCTCACAGCATCTGCCAAGAGCGCGCGATAGTCCACGCCATCTATTGTACCCTGATGAAACAGGAAGTGAATATTAAGACGTTGCAGGTTATTGTACTTTATTATATGACCTGGGAACTAAATTAAGGTTCAGAACTCTGAACTGGCAGAGGGGTGAACACATGATCCATCCAGCCAGAGATCCACTCACCTTCAGGATCAGTACAGCTGCCGTGACCGTCGGCGCTGTAACGGTTCCTTGTACGGTTATAGAGTCAAGATGTTTTGGAGAATTCTTCAGCACCAAGTGACTTAAATAGTCATCGAAATAAACTCCATTCACATAAGCGGCTTTAATGTTCTTAAAGGTGGTGGTGGCTGTGAATGTTTTGGTCCCAGTGACTGTGATGGAGGAGTCATGGAGCCTCACAGCGTCCCTCAGACGATCAACAACATTTACAGAATTCAGGGAGTCACCAAGCAGTAATTCCGTTATATTGACCAGGTCGTGGAAATTTACATTACCTGTAATACAGTATAGTCTATTATAAAATACTAATAGAAGTTCACTAACCCCCAAAAAATTTACAACTAATCGCAATGGTTAGGACGGTCTTTTACTGCAGAAATAAATATCTAAACACAGAACTTAAATACATGTTCTTATAAGAATTTAATTTCAGATATACTACATGCTCCAGTCTTGGCCATCTAAACCCATATACGTCACACGAACACAGCACCGTAGGACAATCACCTGCGCGCGCCCCCCCCCCCCCCCCCAAAGTAAGATATCCTTGACTAGTGTTAAATATGCACTAACAGTGCTACAATCTGCCATTTGAATCACTAATATTCTCTGGAAAAGTTATGGCAATTTGATGGCTAGTTAATTTTAAAAACTGCATTTTTGTATTTACGGTTCTGTACACATAAGCAGCACTTAGAAAATGTTTACCGATTAAAAAGTCGTCTCTTCTCCTTAATGTATTCGACATCAGCTTCTTGAGGTCCACGTCGCAGTAACGACCGATAAGGTGAACATACTGCTCGGCAAACAAATTGTAGAAATTATAGGCGGCGGAGATGACTTGGTCTGTGTGGAGGGTAAACAATTGGGTGGCCAGGTCGATTCCATTGGTGGTCTGTGCGCTGATGTCACCCCTCACACTAAACCCGCTCTGGAAAGTCTTCTTGCCTGTCAGTAGTGGAAAGTATGGGAAATACAAAGTTCCGAAAAGTAAACATAATTGATCACTCACGTTAATGCTAATCGAATCTTTCCCTTTCTTTCGTTTTACTGGTATTTATAATCTCGACAACCTTGCTGTTACTACTATATAATCTTTACTCCCTTGAAAAGCTGGAACAGCCTCTACACCACTGTTATGACACCCTAATATCTTATTCAAGGTTACACAACCACTGGCCTCAAGATTTGTGCTAATGAAAGGGAATCTGTACTGACCTGTTATAAACTGTAGTGTTGACATGTCTTTGTAGACAGCGTCGGCACTCAGTTGGACGAGATCAATACCATTCACGAGCCCGCCCACAAGCACATCACGCAGCATCACCAAGTCTCCCCACGTGATGTAGCCGCGCAGGTAGTTATCAGAGGACAGTTTAACAGCATGGACGCTTATATCACTTATGTTTATCCCGTTGGCACCGACCATGTTTGTGGTGGTGACAGAAAGCTCAACGTGGAGTTGCGAGAAGATCAAATTGCCAGAGAGTGAAGACGACACGTCATCTGTAACCAGGTTGTCCTTTAGCTGCTGGATATCATAATTGTTGATGTAGACGGCAGAGAGAAAGCCAAGTACAGTGACTGTCCCCTCAACATTTAACACTCCATTGAAATCTTCTGGAGAATTCAGTTTTACTCTTCTCTTGGCCAGCTGAGAAATATCAATGGAGTTAACGGTGTAACCTTCAAACATGTTTATTGCGTAAGTTTTTACCGCACTGAACGTGGCAGACCCGAGAATCTGTGGAGAGCTGAAGTTTTGATTTCCACTTTTTGTTACAACGTTAGAGAAATCCAGATTATTGATCTTACCGTTGACGTCTAGACCACCGGCAGTAACTGTCTTGCTGAAAGTCAGTCTCCCTCTCACCACCTGCCCCTCCTTGTCTAGGTAAAAGGCGGAGGCGGCTAAATGGTCCACGTCAACACCATCTACACTACCAGTCACGGTCAGAGATTCAAAATAAACGTCATTTTTCAACACAACTTCTCCAGAGAAGATGTAGACCCCAGTAGTAGTTACCAAGTCGTCGAATTTTTCTCCATTAAAGGTATTTATGAAAGTAGCATCAGAAACGGTGAGTGCGCTGGCGAAGTATTTTCTTCCAGACATCAACACCACAGAACTTTCATCCGTATAGATAATATCAGCAGCAAGATGAGCAAAGTCGATTCCATTTACCTTCCCACGGCATTGGAGGGAAGGTGCCTGTACCGATTTTTTAAACTCTACATTAAATTTCCAAGCGGTTAATTCAGAGAGCGATAAACCCTTCGTCAACAAGTCAAGGTTCACTCCGTCAATTATGGATGTAGCGATACCCAAGTTGCCCTTTATGTCAATACCGTGAGTAAATATCTTTCTGCCAGTGAGGTGTTGTTTCGTGTTTAGGGTCACCATTCTGGAGATATCCAGACCATCAACAGTACCTCCGGCATCCACCATCATAGATCCGAACTGCACCTTCGAAAATCTCTTTGGTCCAAAGTTGAGGGCCGTGTCTGTACGGACGGGAAAGTGTGCAGGGAAACTCTCGCCGTTGATGTTGCCTGTCACCGTCAAGTCCCCATTGATGTGTACAGTGGAAGGCACTGTCAACTTCCCATTCATTTTTACACCACGATTTTTAAACACAGTTGTAGCCATGAAGTCCTCGACGTTTACCCCCATCATCTCCGTGGCTTTGAGGCTCCCGACTGTCACTTTACTGAGGAAGTAAAGTGTACCCAACACTGTCCCACCGCTGACCCGTAATGTGTTCCTGTACAGACGATCCAGATCAACCCCACTCGCCATATTTGTCATTACTTGCACACGGTCCCCCGTTAAACCTTTCGTGAAGGTCGCATGGCCTGAAAAGAAGAAATATTGAATATCGGAACTTTCTAAAACCCGTTCTATTATCTAAAATGGAACGAATTAAAAAAAGGAAGAGCTACCTACGCACCGAGCACAATATCGTCAGACAAAAGCATCAAGTCCTCGGAAAAGTCTATCCCGGCCACAGTGCTGCCATCTGTCATCACAATGCTGTAGGCCACCAGTGTTGAGAAGGTGGCACCTGCTATATTCTGGTAACCCGTTGTAGTCACTAGATCATTTACAGGCACATCGTCCAGGTAAGGGGTGTCGAGCGTGTTTACCAGCAGGGTGTTGAAGGTCTTCCGGCCAGTTATTTTGCGGAGGTCAATGCGTCTGTATCAAAGAAGAAATAAAATACTAATACGTCTAGTTGTCGACTAATAACATTGGCGAAGCAACATTTAAGAAGGACTACTTTTACTGTTCAAGGGCGGATCCAGGGGGAGGGGTGTCCCGAGGGTCCGGACCCCCCCTTTCCACAAGAAAATTCCAATACTTTTTCTTTAATGCAGTAGACTTGTATTCAACGTATTTGTATAGTAAAATATAATTACTATGGACTTCAGAAGATCTCCTATAAGTGCACAGTGTTTTTAAAAAGGCCCCAAAATGCCCAGAATATTGGTCAGATTTAAACAAAAAACTGGGGACTTACAGCCCCCCCCCCCCCCCCCTCCAAAAAAAAAACCGGGTGGGTTCGCTGTGCCCGCCATGCCCCCTCCCCACCTACAAAGTCTTTGACCTCTCGATATTCCTGGATCCGACCCTGCTGTTCTACAGACATCAAACGTACTTAACAACACTATTGATATTTTTCTCTAGATGAACCGAGGCACCGGAGCCATCCAGGGAATGGTCAACATCGAGGCTATACACAGTGAGGGTGTCTAGGTGTAGTCCGGCGGCACGCACAGTCTTCACACCACCGACCACACGCGACGATCCCTGGGCCGGCACAGCGTCTGTACAGGCGACAACACTAATGGGAATTCAATGATATTAGGGTCATGGTCACAGTATTGCTTATATTTTATGAACGAAAACACTTCATATTACACTCAATCGTCCATAAAACAAGCGGTTTTCGCGAGTTATCCATAAGCACGATCTCTCCCGACCAGATCAAAGAAAACGAAAATGACGTCATAATTTGTGCTGCAAGTTATTGAATGTGGAGATCGGAATATTGAATTATTCACAAAAATATGTAGCAGTATATGTCGGCATATAACGGAGGTATTCAAGGCTATTTGAGATTATGTTGAACGCTTGAATTTTCTAACTAATCCTTAAATGAACAGATCTGAGCCAATGAACAAAGTCCAATTTTTCAGTGGGAAATTTATTATGGTAGTTTTTTATAGTAGTTGAGCATTGACACATTTGTCAAGATCCATGAAATGAAACTTAGTTTACCAAGGAAGTTTTGTTAACTACTAAATGCATTCAGAGGATTGTTGGGTCAAGAGGTCACGGGCCATACATGTCACGAGTCGAGGATGTTACTCGTTTCCTTGCTCTGGTTCGTCTCAACTATACCATAAGCAGTATAGAGAGTCTTAAATCTCCACACACTGATCCACCATGTTAGTTACCACACCGATGCAACGGTTACAGTTCAAAACCCAGTTATTACTCTAAATAGATCAACGTGTCCCAGTCTGAAACGCGAGACACCAAGCTAGAGTCCGCTAACTCGGGGTACACGGTCGAGTACATGTGGGTTTCAGTACACAACCAAAACGTCCAAGTCCCCTAAAAATCCATAAATGACTTCATTGTTCCAGGGTCACCTATTGAAAGGTTTCAAAATTATGCTTCAACGAACTGACTGACTGACTGACCATCCAAGGTGGAGGCGATTGTGATAAGCATCGTGTGTAGCTGATACAGCATGTCACTGTAGTGTGCCAGGGCCCTTAACTGATCCCTGTAGGTGGTGTAGCTGGCACCATCCAGCTCCGTGCCACGCAGACCCATACTTGATGCTTCCAGACCTGACGTATTGAATGCCTGAGAAATTAAGAAGAAATTGTTAGAAAAAAGTATGTTGCGCAAAGACTTTGTGCAACTATTATTGAAGTCCGATATAATGTCCAAAAAGTTCAATAGTACAGATGTGACTACGAACCCCCGAGACGTCCACACCATGTAGGAGAGTAAGGGAGCCTGTGATGAGGACAGGTCCAGAGCCCTGGCCGCCACCCTCGCCACAGTCCAGACTGTCTGCCAGTTTCCCTGCCGCTGCCTCCACCTCCTTCGCCTGCCGTGCATATTCCTCCTGAAGCAGCCAGCAAAAGGTTTTCTTAAATATTCATTCTATTGTGGTGTAAAATATGCTGAATCACAACAAAACCGAGGGTCCATGAAAACTCCTGTGTTGCACACCTAACATGGCATTACAATATATTTATACAATGTGGGGACTAGTGGAGAAGGAAACGATAAGAATAAAGGAGGCACACTAAATGTTGGGACGATAATGTAAAGATACAGCGTTATCCTTCCCAGATTTAGGAATAACCGCCACTTTCCACCCAGATAAGAGTACACCTTCTGTTATAGTCTGTTGGAGCATTATCAAGCCCGATGGTTTGAATTTCACAGATGGTGCATGAGCGAGGGACGACTGGAGGCCTACCTGGAGACTGGTCATCGTGTCGTGGAGGAGACGGTTCTGCATCAAGATGGGATCTTTGAGAGGCACGAGAGTCGCTCGCACACTCAAGGTCGTTACTCCATTAGTGCCATGTACCACAACCTGGAATGATTGTCCAAGTTATGGTACCTTCTCGTGAACACTCCACTCCCACTATACCAGGGGTTCTCAACCAGGGGGGGGAATTCCCCCCAGGGGGGAATTCAGGTTTTCAGGGGGGGTGGGGAGAAACTGATTCGGGAGCAAGAAATATGTTCGATGAGAAATCAATCACAGAATTTTGGCCCTTGATGTGCGATTCCTACCCAAAAGTGGCAGAAAGAACTATCCGTGCATTGCTTCCGTTTGTGTCGACATATCTTTGTGAGTAAGGCTTTTCAACTCGGTTGCAAATTAAAACGAAGCGACGTAGTAGATTAGAGGTAGAAAATGACCTGCGCTGTGCCCTTTCAAGCACTCCTCCATTGAACTTTTTGTTTATTGCATTATGCTTCAGTTTGGTCTGTTAAGTAATTAATTATAAATATAAAAAAACTTTTCTTTTATTCTAGTTTTATAAATCCATCAACATTTTCAATTGGCATTTAATTTGTAAAACTCCACTATAAAAATAATCCATGTAAAATTGTCAATGTATATGTAGTAATATGGAAAAAATAAAGGATTTTCAGTATTATATGCATATTATTTGGAATGCACTTTGAGGCAGACTATCTTGGAAAGGAGGGGGGAAAAGACATTGACATATAGTGAAAGGGGTGCATGGGGCAAACAAGGTTGAGAACCACTGCACTATACTATACTATACCATTCTATTTCTATCCCATTCTATCCCATCCCATTCCACTCGCACTATTCTATCCTTTTCTATTCTATTCCACTCCCGTCCCGTCCCTTTTCCATTCTACTCGTCTTCCGTACACTCGAATATTAGCTTTGTGTGGAATCAATTATTCACACTTCCCTCACCTGTGCCGATTGGTCACCTGTGCCCAGGTCGACGAAGCCGATCTCCCAGTTGACGACGCTAATATCCAGCGTGGTGGTGTAGATCTAAAATTATATAGAGACAAATCCGTTAAATGGAGGTTTCACTAGTTCAATGTCGTAAAGTCACTATAGAGATCAAATTAAAAAAAATAGTTAAGTTTTTCTGTCTAGTAAATGTCCTAATTTGTCTTCATACTTAAGAACCAACATAACTTACCACCTGCGCCGCCCGAGCCGTCCCATTCCATGCCAACACGATCAGGTTCTTCTCGTGGCCAGTCAGCAGAACGACCTCGTTCCTACACGTCGGTACCTACATAAACCAAGATTTTTTTATTAAATTAATGTTTACAATAGTTGTCTTATTACACGATGACAACGTTAGAGGTACAGTCACCCACTAAAGTCCTGTCGCCTCTCCTGAACCACGAACACTCAAATCCGGAGCATTTATTGACAAAATTGCACGTATCTACTACTTCGGGTTTTAAGACCAACGCCCGTATTATTAAACAACATCTTCCCTTGAAGGGGGTCGTCGTGTTTCAACCAATTTTAAACTAAACGAGTCCCGAGGGACACCGCAGTACAGTACTTAACGGGGTGGTATGGCGGTAAAATTAACTAATTCCCATATTATAAATTAATTTTATTGGAACTAGTTAATTTTACCGCCACACCACGAATAATTGAAGTCAACCTCATGATAACCCTGAGGCTTCTGCGTGGTGATCCTGATAACATGGTTTCCTTAAAATTGCTAGAAGGTATGAACCATGGGACTAAGGAGTCTAAATGGATCCAAACTACAGCTACACATATGAAGATGTTTGGACTAGACCACCTGTACAAAGTTGAGACAGCAGCGCTTCCTGAAACCCTGGCGGACAGTTCCCTTCGATATCACAATACTGACGTATCCGCCTAAAAAATTAATTATACAAAGCATTTATCTCCAACACACTGCCAAATTGAGAGCTCTTGAAAACATTCACACTCTACAGACTGATAATATCACACGGACCATCTACACTGATGGATCTCTAAAACACCGCCTGTGGGAGGGCTGGAAGTGCTATTGTTGACTCAACCTGACGGTAATATAATTGAGAAAGGAGTTAGAATTAACAACTGGGCATCCACTCTACAAACTGAATTAGTTGCCATACTCACAGCTATTAAATTCATTGAAACCACGGTTACCGACAGTCTCATCATCACTGACTATCCTCACTACTTGCCCTTGGTACCCTCGACTCAGGTTGTCACGCTCTTGTCTCTAAAGCCAGACACAAATATGCGTGCCTCGTTGACCGGGGTGTCAGGGTCAAATTGTTGTGGATCCCCTCTCACATAGGCCTCATAAAACATGACAGTTGATGCCCTCGCCAAACTCGCGTCTAACAGAGACACCGTCGAATACAATTTGGGTCTGTCAAAAAGAACCCTTAAAACTGTAATTAGGAAAGAACTAATTGACGAGTTTGACGCAAGTAGACAAGTGCAAACAGGCACTAGTCGATCCATAGGTTACCATGATGAGATGTATCAAGTGAAACATGTATATGGAGCAAGTAACAAGATCACTAGATAACAAGATGTTGTAACCGCTAGATTAAGGTTAGGATATAAGTACCTTTGGCAGTATGTTCCTCAAGCAGATGTAAACAAAACTAAATGTAAAGTGTGTGGCCATACATATGGCCACACACTTGAACACTACGTCCTCGACTGTGTGAAGATAGAACCTTTTAGGGACGGGTCCAAGCACACTGTGAAATGGCACAACACTTCATCTCTAATGGCGAGATAGCCGACATATTAAGATCGTATCCACTTTTTTTGCACTTAGTAACTACATCAATTCTCATGTACAGAACCAAATACGCAATGTGCTTGAATACCTCCCACGTAAATGTGAATAACAAAGTGTGAGGCCAGACATACTGCCTCACACGCCTGTACTCACGCATTTGTGAATAAGTTACCCTTTATGTATAGAACTAAACAAATAATGTAAATGAAATACGGTGTAGCATTCAGTGCCATAATATCCTGACAACGGGGGTTAATTATTATGACCCTTTGTAAACCCTACTCTGTAATCCTTTTGCGCTACCGCTCACAGGATGAGTGTGGGTTTCACAATAAAGTAGCCGCTGCAAGCGGCAAAATCAAATCCGTTAAGTACTGTAGTGTCCCTCAGGACTCCTTTAGTTGAAAACTCGGGTTGAAACACGACGACCCTCTTCAAGGGAATGTGGGTTAATAATACGGGCATGAATCTCTGGGTTTGCGGAACAGCAAAAGACAGGTTTTGAGCGGAATTGTACAGCTTCACATTTTGTGTTAAAAGTTCATCTCACCCGGACAGGCAAAAAGGCTTGAAAGTACGGGAGGCCATGAGACGGGTAAAACTCCTGGATGGTCTCGTACTGGACGCCGGAGAGAACATAGATTCTGGAGAGTGAGTGAGTCACCACCAGCAGGACGTGCTCCAGCCCCCAGACATAGGTAGTAAACGACTTTATCTCCTCCACACACACCACCGTCTGCACCAGCCCCATGTGGAACTCTTGCCACGCGTCCTCCTGCTCACGGAACATGTACAAAAAAAAAAAAGATAAACTAGAGTAACAGGTAAAATTTTCCAATAAATCTTAAAATTTATCCCTCAAAAAAAAAAAAAGAATTACCTCCAATCTTAAAAATGCCAATCCTTGATCTTGATCAAAAGTGTTATTTTGATCTAGAGGCTAAACGATCTAGCAGCCACCTCCGTTGTGACATTCTTAAGTTATTTGTTCAGAGTTATTCGCTTTGATATTGTGCCAGTGATGGATGGGATCTATTTTTGGAAATGTGAACTGGTTGCCGATTGATCAAGTTTCAAACAAGAAATAATCAAACGGAACGAAATTAGAATTATTTAGACCTGGAGACTAAATGGAAACATTTAGGGGAGAAGGACTGACCGACAGAGAAGGGGAATAACAGGAAGAGCGGGATCGCTCACCTTCAGTTCATACAATAGGAGGTTGGCGTGTTTGAGTACGCCTACCATTAGGCGTCCGGTTACCTCCCAGGTCCTCATGGCGCTGCCGGAGCTCTCCCAAGGCATTGTCAGGCTGCAACACCACAAGCACACATTGCAACAAACCTGCCTCCCCCTATATATACCCACCACCCTGTATATACTAACCTTAATGCACCGCATGCCAAGAAACATCTGAACAGTCACCTACCCGACAGATAAAGTGTTCTCTTTTGTGTTGACCGTAACTTCGCGGTACTCGTGCACTTCTTCACCAGCGTAGAAGATCACGAGGAACCGCCGCTTTCTGAAGCTGCCGTAGAAGCTGACGAACAACTCTCCATACCCCAGGTGGGTTACTCTCTTGCTGGCACCTACCGTCTTGATTAGCTGCAACCCCTCCGCGTCCTGAGGGGAGAGAGAGAGAGAGAGAGAGAGATTGGGGATGAGAAACCGTAAAGCAGTCAAACTATGGCAGCAGTCGAGTCTACCCTACACTTTTTCTGTCCTCAGTAGCTACAATTTTTGCCAGTTTTATACTCACGATTTTAAAGAAGGATATGGTGTTGCCTTTAGCAGATACGAGCACTTGCTGGAGCCCCCCCGTCTCTGCCACGTCGTCCAAGTGGTACTGCAACCCTACTGCAGCATCCAGTTCCAGAGGACGCCAGTCTGTTATGGGCAGTAGTAGTCAAGTTTCAACACATCACATTGTATTAGTTTACGCCAGTCTTACAAGGGGCAAGATAAAAGCAATTAATATGGTTTCAAGGTCAGAAAATGTCGAGTATTAAAAAGATAACTGCCACATCCACAAACTCTTTAAAGCTACTCTAAACTAGCTAAAAAAAAATTGTGAACTCTGCATCAATATCCTAATTTAATACTATACATAAAAAATTAAGGTTTTCGCGAGTCCTTACTGGCAGCTTGGCAAGCGGAAACAGAGGACTCCAGGCCACACTCAACACACGTGACCCCAGAGTGACCGTCAGCTTGTTTACACAGACACCCGCCAGGGGAGCAGCAGGCACAATTCTGACAGACAAAGCAGTATTAGGTAAACCATGACGAGATATTCAAGCAGATTTTATTGAAGTCAAGTGTTGCCAGAGGTCATTTTATGGTAAGGCTCTTCCTTTTACCACTGGCTTAGTTCATCAACTGTTGTTCAAACGTGTGATGCTTAAAGTTTTAGCCATAGAAGTCATTACAGAAAATCTAAACACAAGTGACAACATTTACGGTTTACATTTTAGTAACCGATGTCCCAAGCAATTAACCTCACCCGGTGATGGGTAGGATACCCGATTAGCAGATTTACACATTGACGGCCGTTACTTTTTTGTAATAAACTTTTGGTCAACCTTGGTCGGGTTAGGTCTATCGAGGTCAAAGGAGCAAAGTCAAGTCTAATGTAACAAACTGGAGAAAAGTGAACAGTTGATGGACGTGATGTATGGCCTTGTACGGACCACGGTTGTACAGTAGCTAAAACACTACCTGTACATACTTTGTGGAGAAACCTTACTAGACCATGGACAATAAATTTTGGAATGCGAGGGCTGTAACTAGTCACGTAAAATTTCGGAGCATACAGACCCCCCCCCCCCCCCCCACCTTCATAGATAGTGGTTTTAGCTACTGTACATGCTAACGTAAAATCAGACGATTGATATTACGCTCAATAGCTCACAAAAACATGTAGCTATAACTTCTTTATCGAGTCCCCCAGTGGAGACATCCGTTTCTCACCACTTACGTACGCCCGAGTCTCCCGTTTTCCCTCCTGTACCTCACCGATATTTCTTAATGCCTCATTTCGTGTTCAGAGATTTTAAATTGAAAACCTATGTCTTGCATTAAATTAGATACGTCTACTTACAGATGAAACGTTCAAGACCACTTGTGAGTGAAATTGAAAGCTTCAACTATATTTACTTTCAGTAGAATTGTCAAATAAAGTCAGTGTAGAGTTTGCGAGTAGAAGTGACGTATCATAACATCGTCCTTGGGGACGCCGCTAGTATCCAGCTGCTACTGAAATAAGATAATTTTGTTTCCCAAGCACCAGACTGAGGTTTGTGTTGAAATAATTGTTAGTTTTGTATTTTAGAAAGTAATTAATCTCCTGAAAGTATGTCGGTTTTATCTCCAAAATCTAACGGCGAAGGCTCAGTCACTGTTAAATGCTCCGCCCACAACGTACTGCATTACGAGTACTTTACTGTGATTCTTGCCTTTAGAAGCACCGGCAATGATTAGTTTTGAAAAGTTAATCTTAGAAAATTTTTATTAGCCAGTGTACAGCAATTTATGTAAATGAATATATTTATGTAAAGGCGCCACCTCGTACGTACCCGAGAGCCAGTTAGCCTAGTATATAACCGTGGGTGAGGGAGAGTCACTTTTTTTATGCTCTCTTCGCAACACGTGTACAGTATGTAACGAGTGCGGTGAGAGGGAAGGATTCGGTACGGGACAATGATGCGTTGTCACTGATTCATGTACAGTAGGATGTAAAAATTAGTTATTTGAACAAGAATTATTAATGTAATATATGAAATCTAGCATATAAACTGCATTAGCCAATGAAAATTAAGGAACTCTCTTCACACCCCACCCCCTCCACTAGCGCCATAGCTGGACGCAGGGTATAATTTTTTTTCTCAAGATGGGAATACAAACAAAAACTCTTAACCAATATAACATAATACTAAACAAAAACCAGGAGAATTAAATTATATAGATATTTAAGGTTTGTTTGGTCATATTTGGAATTAATGCTATATTTAGTGAAGTTTAGTTTCTGTTCAGAATAAAACCACCTTGTGGGGCCATCTAGAGTCGTGATGGCCGCCTCGACTAGAGAAATTTTATGTCAAAAAGGGAAATTTTGAGGTCGCTGATAGGGTAATTTGGCAGAGTAGACCTGGCAACAATGCTAATTGCACACTCCATTTGTTGCAGTATACAATAGTGAAGGAGCCTGGTGTACTAATCTCAATCATGTGAAAAGTAACTTTTTTTTTTTTTTTTACATGATTATGGATTATTAGCAGAAACATAATTGTCCCAGGTTGAGTATTGAAACCAGTAGAGTTACATAAATTGTGAGTGAACCATCAACGTGTACTCCCAACTGAGATCTGGTACAAGTTCCACGTTGTTCATCCAGAAATAAAGATATAATTAATGTAATAACATCGGTGCAATTAGCAAGTGAGTAAAATGACGATCTTTGTTAAAGTAGTATTAAATGTTAATCGAAGATCTATTTTGTTACTTGTCGATTAAGACATAGTTGTCAGTTTTTGTCAGTGTTACAGTAAAGTAATCCTCGATTGAACTTTTTTTTGTGGATAAAAGTTCAAATTGTCATTTTCACATTTAATCTAAATAAATATGGATTTGGTATATCGTGAGTAACACCGCTCCTTCCCTTCTAACAATTGCTCAGAAAATAAACACCAACCCACGTGCCAAAAGCGCATTACCTAACCGTTATAAGATGTTTTATTCCAATAAAAGCTTAGGTAGTGGCAGTCTACCGTGTTAAGTATAATAATTAAACCAAAAGTTGTTAAAGAATGATGGTTTTCCCAGATTAATTTATTGAATAGTATAGAACTAATCACAACCGAGTAGAAAATGAAATATACACAAGCTCTGATAAATACTGAAAGGAAAATTTAAACAATAAAATTGAAAGAATAATATATGGATATAGAAAAGAAAGGTAAAGATTATTGAAATATCTAACTAAATAAAAACATTAAAAGAAAATTAGAAAATAACTTAGAAAGGAATTAGCAAGTAAAACGGAAAACAAGATATAATTAAGAAAATTAAAAAAGGTTATACGAGACAAATAACTTGGAACCATAACCAGAGAAATTAAAGAAAGTGATGGTTATACTAACAGAAAAGACAGAACAAAATTAAAAAAAAAACTCCTCTTACGCACATGTATTAATAAGAATGAAAAATTTAAATAAAACTTATTTATTCTGCCCTCCCTCACAGCCTCGCCAAGTGAACACGGAATTAATGAACGTGGTGTAGTCTCACCTTCGAGTTGTCCAGGTCACATAGGCATCCCGTCAACGTCGCCGTCCAAGGACTGCGTACTTTCACCGTCTCCATCTGACCCCGCTGTGGTAACACTCCCCAGCCTACGTCACTCTGAGAATTAAAATATGAATAAAAACTACTTTACACCCGTCTCCAATCCCTGCTAACACAATATGAAGTAACGTTTCAAAAGGAATTTACACGTCTATAAAGCACATAGCAAGTCGGTAGGAGTACCTTCATTAACCCTCACCTTTGAACTATGCAAGGTACCTCTCAAGATAAAGTTTCACAAAAAAAACCATAACGGATTTTTTTCGGTGAGGGGGCTTAAATCTACAGTTTGTGTTGACTTACGAATGTCAATGGCATTCTGTATTCTAAATTCAGTTAAATTTTTTTTTTTTTTTTTTTTTGTTTTTTTTTGTTTAGCCCACCCGGGCACAGGTCACTGACCCCACACCAGGGCCTGGTAGCAACACATGAAGGATACCTTGAGTTGTATCATACCCGGTACGGAGTCTCCAAGCGAGTGCTTCAACTATCAGTAAACTACGTCATGTTCCGCTATATTTGCCAGTTACGTTCTACAACTCAATTCGGATTACAAAATACCATTATTAACCTTTGTACGTCAACACTAACTGAAAAAAAACCTGTCAACTTGAGCAAAAAAGTTTTGTATTTAGACCCTATTAGAGAAAAGTTCAGGATATGGTCTACAAATTACGATTCTCAAAGTCAAGACCTCCCTGGTCCATGTAGGAAGCAGGAGGTACACTGACCCGGCAAATGGCGGGAAACTGGTGCAGGTTGAGATGAAAGACGTGGGTGATGTCGAGAGACCCCAGGCTGCTCCTCACGTTCACAGACTTCACCTCCACCACTGCCACGAGGGGGAAACAGTTTAGTGCAAGTTCTCTCTAACAAATCTCATGTTCTGACTTTATTCGTTGTCGACCGTTCAGAAATTTGACTAACGGTCTACGAAGTTATTCGTACAATTTAAGGTAATAAATCCTTAATTTTTAATAAATCTTAAATACGAACGGTGCCGATAGACAAGTGTTAAAATTATTAAACTAGATGTACAGGTATAGGCTATACTGTACCTTCACTGACCTCAGAAACCAGTTCTCCAGATTAAATCACTTTTGGGCTACACGCGATTGTTCCAGATGAACATTGACATACGACATTTGCCATTTAGGAATATTTGAAGATACAAAACTCCTAGACGGGACGAATTTACAATACGAACATTATTTACTTGGTGTAGGAGTAATAGTCCCCCACTACACTTAGTTAACGAGCTTTTGGACAGTTGTCGAGGAATAATGCAAGACAGGACAACTCGTCAACTGCAGTGGCTAATCATAATCCTAGAACAAAATCGGCGGTCAAATTTTACTTATGCTCCGGTCTGTATGGATATCAAAAGTAAGTTTTTCCAATGTTATTGGAGGAGATTCGAACGAATTTAACATTCATTTCATCCGGAAATCTATAGTTTTTGAGATACCACCACCCCCCCACCCCAGCATTATGATATGCCTTGCTCGAGAATTTGTGGACAGTTACGAACCTAAATATGTTGTCTCAACGGAGGTTATGGGTAGAATATCAGATAACAGTACGTACATTATATAACAGGTTATATAAGAGTGCCAGGTTACTCACTTTCCCTCTCGTTAATGGTATTGAAAGTGTAAGAGTGCCAGTAGTCAGGTACCAGGGAAGGTATGGCAAGGTAGTCATCGGGTGCCAGGGTAGGTAGGGTCGGTTGGTAGTAGTACTCGTGGCTGGGCTCCACGAAGCTCTTGCGTCGTTGTCTGCTCAGCGTTTGGAGGGTTTTCTCGTGTTGTCCAAGGTAGATTTCATATCTGTGGTCGATGTATGTCTGTAGAGCCTCCAGTCGTGACCGAAATTCTTTGTCGAGCTGTGGGTTAGAAAAGACGCCAAATATTAACTTCTGAAATTCATTCAGAAATGCGGCCATTTTGTGACACGCGGTATAAGAAAACTAGTTAAAGTAATCCAGAATATTGCCAAACACACAAACTTTACAGTGTGGCTCCCTTAAACACCTACATAAAACACTAAAGTTACCAACCTCCTCTGTGCCGAGACTATCGATAAGAATTTGAGAGGTGTCCAGGTCGTTATAGGTTAAAGCTGCTGCTGCCGCCACCCACGCCGCCACCCACACCAACATCATCCTCGCACACACTGTAAAAGAAAAAAAAATGAGCAAATAACAAAGAAATAACTACAAGGCCACAAATATAACCAGTTGTTTAAAATAAAGCGAAAAAAAGTTTCCAGTTCATCACCTTCTATCGCTTCTTTGTTTAACAGTTCGGTCTTGTAATATTGTAGTGTAACAGTTCACCTGACAGGTCACACCTTACACTACTGAACGAACGATCACTATTGCACACCAAGTCACCTCACCTCTCTACCAACCTAGGAATTGGAGAAGAGGTAAACAAATGAACTGGGTTTTTCACATGAGTTGCCATGTATGTCTTATTGTCAACGTCTTTAAGGCTCTCTGGCGGTGATGTATTAACCAATATCATTAGAGAAAACGGGCCTTAGAATTTCAGTGTTGTTTCGAAGTCATTCTATTGTCTTAATTTTTGTCTCGTAGCTGAAGTAAGACGGAAAGATTCTTGTATTATAATTCCGGTGAAAAATTTTATATACGAAACTATAGAGGATCCAGACCCGGCAACTGATGTTCCAGGAAAAAATACTGAAGCTCTTGTTATATGTCCTCGATAATCTCAACACCATTATCGAGAATCCTTGGTTGTCAGAGGCTAAAGAGACATAGTGATGTGTTACAGTGAAACTTTCATATTGCGGACTTCTCTCTCCATATAATCCGTTAGATGGGGTTTCACGTTTAATGGACCTTTGATATAACGGACTTTCATCTCTCTATTGTCCATTAAGTAGAGGTATCACTGTATATTTTAACGTATAATAACTTTTGGGTGACGGGGGGGGGGGGGGGGGGAGCTAAAAGATTGATGATAACATAAGAGTCTACATCTTCAAGTTGTGCTCGAGTGTGCACTGTGAATGTTACTTTCAGTTTTAGTGGACGTTGATCAATTTTATTTTTCTCACACTGAACCTTGCGTGCATCTGTTGGCACGATGCCGTGAGCTTAGGCATCCTCACTGCTGATTCACCCACTAAGCAAGTGTAGCTGTGTACCGTACTGTACCGTACATATGGTGTAACATACCGAAGCTGTGGATGTATACACTGACGGACGATACTACCGCCACCAGCGGCGTGCGCAAGAACTATTAGGTTACTAGTTAATATTTTGGTGACAGCGGTTATGGGTCAAGGCTGGTGCTCTGGCTGGTATTTGATGTAAGTGTTAAATGGTCGTTTGACCATTTGGAGCGAGTTTATCCATAAAATGATGCATAAACACCTACTCGGGTGGTGCTCCTCAAAACCTTTGTATTATAACTATCCTTATACCTTTTCACATAAACAAAGACCTTGGCGCCTATAAACACACACGCACACACACATATAGGGTCTTGACACACACACACACACATAGACATTATACACAAAAATCTACACATACACTATATAAATGCATACATTATACACAAACACTACATACAGTACACACAAATACACATGCCCTATGTACATATTGTACATACATACACGCATACATGAACTATATACATACAATATATGCACACATACACTAAATACACACATATGATTTATATATAAATACATATACACACTGCATACGCATATACACTATTACATATATACGATACATACACAAATACACACACATGCACTTTATACACACATACACAATATACACATGCAATCATACACTACATAACTATATGCATACATACACAATATACACACATACAACCATGCACAATATACCAGGGAAAAATTCAGGAATATCAAAGGGGGGGGGGGGGGGGAAACCAAGACGTTGTGGGTGGTGGACCGGACCATGTAAAGTACAGCGAGTCCACCCAGCTGAAAATTATTATTTATTTATTTATTTATTTATTTATTGTGGGGGGGGGGGGGGGCACTGTAAGCTCTCTCGCAATTTTTTTTAAATCTGACCAATAATATGGGAATTTTGAGGCCATTTTGAAGCAATGCACACTTGATATTTGGAGATATTCTGAGGTCAATAGTAATTGCTTTTTACTATACAAAAAAACAGAGTACAACACTGCATTAATGAAAAGAAGGGGGTCCGGACCCCCAGACACCCTGGATCAGCCTTTGTATACACTATATACACACATACACGTCCTTCACGCTGCCTGGGGCCCCCATCTCTCTCTGTACCTACGCTGTTATTAGCGACCTGTACCACTCACTCCCGAGGCCTTATGGTGATCGTCTAATGTATGATGTGGAGGATCAACTGGTGTTGTAGTTGTTATTATGGATCAGCTGGTGTTGTAGTTGTTATGGATTAGCTGGTGTTGTAGTTGTTATGGATCAGCTGGTGTTGTATTTGTCATGGATAAGTACTGTTGGTGTTGTAGTTGTTATGGATCAGCTGGTGTTGTAGTTGTTATGGATCAGTACTGTTGGTGTTGTTATGGATTAGCTGGTGTTATAGTTTTTATGGATCAGCTGGTGTTGTAGTTGTTATGGATCAACGGGTGTTGTAGTTGTTATGGATCAGCTGGTGTTGTAGTTGTTATGGATCAGCTGGTGTTGTATTGTTATGGATCAGTAATGTTGGTGTTATAGTTTTTATGGATAAGCTGGTGTTGTAGTTAAGGATCAACGGGTGTTGTAGTTGTTATGGATCAGCTGGTGTTGTAGTTATGGAACAGTAATGTTGGTGTTATAGTTATGGATCAGCTCGTGTTGTAGTTGTTATGGATCAACGGGTGTTGTAGTTGTTATGGATCAGCTGGTGTTGTCGTTGTTATGGATCAACTGGTGTTGTAGTTGTTATGGATCAGCTGGTGTTGTAGTTCAGATTCAGATTTGCCCCCGAGGTGGCTAGTTTATTGGGCACCCCCTTACATTCTGTGCAAGGTGAAGCGCAGAAGCGTTTACAGCGCCCAACAGGGAAGTATGAAAAGTTCATACTTGCCTTTATGACTCGTACATTAAGGGCGTAAAAGCCTGAAGGGTCATACGTTCTGTCAAGTTACATAAAGTGAGAGAATGATGAGTGTGTGGGGGGAAAGTTCCCGGTACATTTTATCTGTTTATGGCAAAGAGTGGCAGGTCCCTAATAATGTCAAATGCCAGGCCTGTGACTAGGAGGAGAGATATCTGGTCTGGGAGGGAAGAGGTGTTGGTAACGGCTGGGGACCTATAGGAGGAGGTCATAGGGCAAGTGAGGATGTAGTGAGAGAGGGTGAGAGAGTTGGGTTGGCCACAAAGTTTACAAACAGTGCGGTAAGGCTTAGGGTTGCCAATGTACTCCCATAGGTACCTGTACCCTAGGCGGAGTCTCATGTATATAAGCTGTTGGTGTTGTAGTTATGAATCAGCTGATATTGTAGTTGTTATGGATCAGTACTGTTGGTGTTAGTTATTATGGATCAGCTGGTTCTGTAGTTGTTATGGATCAGCCGGTGTTGTAGTTATGGATCAGTACTGTTTGTGTTGTTGTTATATATCAGTTGGAGTCGCAGTTGTTCTGGATCAGTACTGTTGGTGTTGTTATTGATCAGCTGGTGTTGTAGTTGTTATGGATCAGCTGGTGTTGTAGTTGTTATGAATCAGCTGTTGTTGTACAGTAGTTGTTATGGATCAGTACTGTTGGTGTTGTACTTGTTATGGATCAGCTGGTGTTGTAGTTATGGATCAACTTTTGTTGTAGTTATGGATCAACTGGTGATGTAGTTATGGATCAGTACTGTTGGTGTTGTAGTTCTTATGGATCAGCTGGTGTCGTAGTTGTCATGGATCAGCTGGTGTTGTAGTTGTTATGGATCAGCTGGTGTTGTAGTTATGGATCAGTAATGTTGCTGTTATAGTTGTAATGGATCAGCTCGTGTTGTAGTTGTTATGGATCAGCTGGTGTTGTAGTTGTTATGGATCAATACTGTTGGTGTTTTAGTTGTCATGGATCAGTACTGTTGGTGTTGTAGTTATGGATCAACTGGTGTTGTCGTTGTCATGGATCAGTACTGTTGGTGTTTTAGTTATTATGGATCGGCTGGTGTTGTAGTTATGGGGCAATACTGTTGGTGTTGTAGTTGTTATGGATCACCTGGTGTTGTCGTTGTCATGGATCAGTACTGTTGGTGTTTTAGTTATTATGGATCAACTGATGTTGTAGTTATTATTTATCAGCTGGTGTTGTAGTTATTATGAACCAGTACTTTTGGTGTTGTAGCTGTCATGGATCTGTACTGTTGGTGTTGTAGTTGTTATGGATCAGCTGTTGTTGTTATGGATCAGCTGGTGTTCTAGTTATGGATCAGTACTGAAGATCATGCGAGATTCAGAGATAGTAAAGTCGGAGGTACCCAAGAGAAACGGAGGTCTCAAATGGTGGGCTCAATAAAGAAGTCATCTACATGGGTTATCGGGTGTAATATGAATCATTCGATTTCACGTTAACTAGCATGTACGACCGTGGTCAGTACACAATGTCCCGAAGTCTAAATAAACCAAGTCTACCCTAGCACACTTCCTTTGAGTTAGTCACTTGAACTCCTCGAGTAATCATTATTTTTATGATATTCCTACTCTTATTAAAAATTATTATTATTAACAACCTTCTTCCTATCTCATATTATTTATACTTCGATTTTTTTTTTTTTTGCTAGTATCATTGTAAAAGTAATCGAGTAATCATAGTCATATGGGATAGCTATTTACTGGAGAGGAGCAGAAGGAATACAAGGATTATATAGAATGGTCAAAGAAACCGATAAAAAATTTTAATGGTTATAATTATCTTCAATCTCTCCCCAAGCTATTACAGTAAATACAAGTACAGTATATACGTGTAGAGGCTTTCAATTTATCAATATGGCCACTCGATATACTACCCATGACTAGGATATACAACAGTTTCAGGCAACAAATAGGTACTTTTCTCCACATCCGGTTTCCTGGTCGAAAGTTAGACTTCAGGAAATTTAAACCTGCCAACTGCTCTCAAGTATTGACCTTCCTCCTGATGCTTACCGAACTATCAGAAATAAGAGTAACTCAAGCAACTAGAAATGCCAGGCGTAGCTATTACACAAAAAAGCTCCAGTCAATATTAGGCAACAGTAGGAAACCCAAAACATCATCAATTCTATTCACAACAGGAACACTCAACCTTTGCCACCCCCCCCCCCCCCCCCCACTCAGTTTTTATGGTAAATGATTCAGTTGTAACGAAACTCTCATTAACAACTACTTCAATGGCCATTTTATCAATGTTGGCAAAAATCTCGCAGATAGCATCCCTAATCACCATGAGGAATTTAGAGCCTACCTGCAAAACAGACGGCAAAATGAGCTGTTCTTATTCCCTGTCACAGCAGATGAATTACTGGCCATCATACAAATGTATCACACTCGACAGTCACTCTTACAGCAATAAAAGGTATCATACATTCCTTAGAACAATCAGAACTATTCCCTGAACCAATTAGGTTTAACATCTTTTAACACGAAAGAAATTTTTTATCAATATACAGTCCTTAACTTGAGCGTTTACAGGGGGCTCAAATATTCCACAAATGATTACAAAGATATATTTGTTTAAAGGTGGTTTTAATAGGATTCCATAGCATGTTTACCAATACGAGTTTCGTTTTGTCGTATGTAAACGAACACTGAAGCCACAACACTGCACAAAACCTGAAAAGCACTAGTGATGGGGACTACATACTTGTGGTTCATAAAAAAAACATTCTTTAGACCGAATTTATTTGTAGGTTTAACATAAAATTACATAAAAATCAAGGTTCCGACTTTAAAGAGGTAACATACAGAGCATCCTCGTGATGCTAGGCTTATGGTCCAATATAAGTATGGGGGGTCAGATAAGGATCGTAGAAGGCTTCTTTGTCACAGTTTAGTTGCTTAGGAGGAAGAGCTACGCCCCGCATCACCAGCCTAGTGACGAGGATGGTTTGGTCGTCTCTGCCCAACAGTAAGTAATGATCTGGTAGCTGTGGGAACCTATGGCCTGGTGTGCTCAGGTATTGCACCCACTGCACTCTTGGTATACACTCTTCACTGAACACTACCAGCTTTTCTCCTGAAAAGACAACCTACATGTATTATGAAGGAGGGGATAGAGGAATCATTGGTCCTACTCAACCACCTTATTGGACCCTTCAAGACGTCCTTGTACACGAAGTCGATGCTTAACATATGTAGGGAGGGGGAGACAACCCCCGAGAGTTGACGACATACATACATGTAGTTAACATGCATACTGTACATACATGCAGTTAACATGCATACTGTACATACATGTAGTTAACATGCATACATACACACACACACGCAGTTAACCTACACACACACACACACGCAGTTAACCTACACACACACATGCAGTTAAAACATGCATGCATGCAGTTGATAACATGCATGTAGTTAGTGGGTAACATGCATGCATGTAGTTAGTGGATAACATGCATGCATGTAGTTAGTGGGTAACATGCATGCATGTAGTTAGTGGGTAACATGCATGCATGTAGTTAGTGGATAACATGCATGCATGTAGTTAGTGGATAACATGCATGCATGTAGTTAGTGGATAACATGCATGCATGTAGTTAGTGGATAACATGCATGCATGTAGTTAGTGGATAACATGCATGCATGTAGTTAGTGGATAACATGCATGCATGTAGTTAGTGGATAACATGCATGCATGTAGTTAGTGGATAACATGCATGCATGTAGTTAGTGGATAACATGCATGCATGTAGTTAGTGGATAACATGCATGCATGTAGTTAGTGGATAACATGCATGCATGTAGTTAGTGGATAACATGCATGCATGTAGTTAGTGGATAACATGCATGCATGTAGTTAGTGGATAACATGCATGCATGTAGTTAGTGGATAACATGCATGCATGTAGTTAGTGGATAACATGCATGCATGTAGTTAGTGGATAACATGCATGCATGTAGTTAGTGGATAACATGCATGCATGTAGTTAGTGGATAACATGCATGCATGTAGTTAGTGGATAACATGCATGCATGTAGTTAGTGGATAACATGCATGCATGTAGTTAGTGGATAACATGCATGCATGTAGTTAGTGGATAACATGCATGCATGTAGTTAGTGGATAACATGCATGCATGTAGTTAGTGGATAACATGCATGCATGTAGTTAGTGGATAACATGCATGCATGTAGTTAGTGGATAACATGCATGCATGTAGTTAGTGGATAACATGCATGCATGTAGTTAGTGGATAACATGCATGCATGTAGTTAGTGGATAACATGCATGCATGTAGTTAGTGGATAACATGCATGCATGTAGTTAGTGGATAACATGCATGCATGTAGTTAGTGGATAACATGCATGCATGTTAGTGATACTGCATGCAGTAGTTAGTGGATAACATGCATGCATGTAGTTAGTGGATAACATGCATGCATGTAGTTAGTGGATAACATGCATGCATGTAGTTAGTGGATAACATGCATGCATGTAGTTAGTGGATAACATGCATGCATGTAGTTAGTGGATAACATGCATGCATGTAGTTAGTGGATAACATGCATGCATGTAGTTAGTGGATAACATGCATGCATGTAGTTAGTGGATAACATGCATGCATGTAGTTAGTGGATAACATGCATGCATGTAGTTAGTGGATAACATGCATGCATGTAGTTAGTGGATAACATGCATGCATGTAGTTAGTGGATAACATGCATGCATGTAGTTAGTGGATAACATGCATGCATGTAGTTAGTGGATAACATGCATGCATGTAGTTAGTGGATAACATGCATGCATGTAGTTAGTGGATAACATGCATGCATGTAGTTAGTGGATAACATGCATGCATGTAGTTAGTGGATAACATGCATGCATGTAGTTAGTGGATAACATGCATGCATGTAGTTAGTGGATAACATGCATGCATGTAGTTAGTGGATACATGCATGCATGTAGTTAGTGGATAACATGCATGCATGTAGTTAGTGGATAACATGCATGCATGTAGTTAGTGGATACTGATCAGTAGTAGTGTAGAACATGCATGCATGTAGTTAGTGGATAACATGCATGCATGTAGTTAGTGGATAACATGCATGCATGTAGTTAGTGGATAACATGCATGCATGTAGTTAGTGGATAACATGCATGCATGTAGTTAGTGGATAACATGCATGCATGTAGTTAGTGGATAACATGCATGCATGTAGTTAGTGGATAACATGCATGCATGTAGTTAGTGGATAACATGCATGCATGTAGTTAGTGGATAACATGCATGCATGTAGTTAGTGGATAACATGCATGCATGTAGTTAGTGGATAACATCATGCATGTAGTTAGTGGATAACATGCATGCATGTAGTTAGTGGATAACATACATGCATGTAGTTAGTGGATAACATACATGCATGTAGTTAGTGGATAACATGCATGCATGTAGTTAGTGGATAACATGCATGCATGTAGTTAGTGGATAACATGCATGCATGTAGTTAGTGGATAACATGCATGCATGTAGTTAGTGGATAACATACATGCATGTAGTTAGTGGATAACATACATGCATGTAGTTAGTGGATAACATACATGCATGTAGTTAGTGGATAACATACATGCATGTAGTTAGTGGATAACATACATGCATGTAGTTAGTGGATAACATGCATGCATGTAGTTAGTGGATAACATACATGCATGTAGTTAGTGGATAACATACATGCATGTAGTTAGTGGATAACATACATGCATGTAGTTAGTGGATAACATACATGCATGTAGTTAGTGGATAACATACATGCATGTAGTTAGTGGATAACATACATGCATGTAGTTAGTGGATAACATACATGCATGTAGTTAGTGGATAACATACATGCATGTAGTTAGTGGATAACATACATGTAGTTGATATGTATGCAGGGGGAAAATATATAATTATGTAGGGAGACAACATACTGTAGTTAAGGTAATGAGAAGACCATTGATAAACGTGTACGTACATAAATGATTGTACAACTAAACTTATACTAAAAAATTAGTGTGCACTTACCAAACAACTTGTACACCAAAGGGAATACTTTAAGTTGCACAGCTATAATAATGGTTGATCCACAAGCATCATTACCAGCAAAGAAAGCTAACAACGTCGCCGAGGCCGCTAAGCGACGGCTGTCCACACAGATAACCGTCTTTGTATTCAGATCCACAGCATAGAGCTGAAATATTACCATTGTTAAAGTTAGTATAGTAAACGGCTCGCCAACCGTTAAAATAATATCCATGTTCCTTCCAAACATTGTTAAGTACAGTAAGATCACAAAAGGTAAAAGCAGATGCCTTAAAGTTTCTGGAAGACATGTTGGATATTCTTAATAGTATCTAAAATGAGGGAGGACTATTTTACTACAATTTTATCCTTTTTTGCTACATGTTAACTTGCTAATTAGTCGGTTCTGTTAGGCACCACTGGCAAGTACTGGGTATGTATCTATGGATGGGTCTGAAGAATTTTAAAAGGACATTGCAACTCCTGTTGTCTAAGCAGGATTGTCAAAATCCTTCGCCCATTGTCCCCATGTTACTATTGACCAAACCCTGGCTCCTCTCCCCAATTAGGCTCGCGCATCCCTTGGCCCAACTGCTTCATCCATTCTCGCCACAAGCATATACCATCTCAGCCTGTCTATGCAGAACTGCCTATATTTAGCTTTCATCTACCTCTGAAGAGCCTCCTGTCCTTCAGTATCGCATTACACGCCCACTTCCCCATTCTCATTTCGGCTCGCTAAAGTCTACTTAGGTCGTCTTTAACTACCCAGGTTTCGCCGCCATGCTGCATCACTTCTCACACCAGCCACATACATTCAGTTTCACTTTGAGCGAGGTTTCTTTTTCCGTCAGATTGTTTTTCAAATGAACATCCGTAATTACAGATACAAAGTCTTTAACCTACAAACCTCCAGGTCATACTGTGGTCCCATGCACAGGTCTCTGACCACAGATAGGACGAGGAAGACCTTCCCTGCCTGCTGGAACATCACCCCATCCACAATGTGTGCAGGGAACTCTAGGACGTCTCCAAACACACCGTTCACCGCCACCTTACCGGAGCGTCCTTGGGCCCAGAACAGGACTCCTCGTACACCCGTTATTGACACGGTTGCAGCGAGACCTGCCGTAACACCAAGGTTATTAAGACAAATCATGGAGTTACTCATAATAGTAAAATTAATTCTTTTAAAATCCCTTCCAAGGTATTGATTACCAACTTTTTGTTTTTTAAGTGTTCAGATAAACTGCCATATTTGTGACCAGCCGCACTAGCGATACCAGATTATCAAACGACGACGCCTCATTTAGTGCTGTAGATACTATCTTCAAGAGAAACCGACGCACCATGAAACATTGTCCCATTTAAGGCTTCCATTAAAGTATGAAACGCAGGACTATCGTTCCTGCGGACTAAATTTAAGGAACTGGTGTCATGGTAACCTCAAGGTCCTCCATGTTAAGCATTTTCTTCAGACGGCTTTATTTGACTTCGCTCTGCTCGAGAAGTAATTCCCATCGACCCTTCTCCCACCTGTACGATAATGCCGGGAAAATGGGTTTAAGGCCATCCCCATCTACCCTTTTATTTTATTATAACTGGCTTCCCCACTTTCCAAGTTCAGTTTTCTTGGAAGGATTAATTTAAGATAATTTAACTAAATCTGAACTAATGATCAGTGAACATATTAAATGGAGACTTCGGTTTCTAATAATGTTTAGATAACGGTTTATACGCGTCTCAAGTCCCCAAAACGTAAACAATGTACGAGAGAAACCCACAATGGCAGACAATAGGCATTTCTTTTCATACATGTTTATACTGTAATACTAAATGGTCATATTAAACTAACACTGATCATAATTAGTCTCCACACTTTACTAGTCATTTAACTTTCCTGGTGCATTATTTACACTCTCCCATGGCAGGATAAGAAAAAGAATTGACACTGATCCTTCTCACTTACCTACTATGCCAGGAACATTTTCAATCTGGATAAAGAATCCTGTCTGTACATGGAACCTGTAGACAAGGGTGTGGTTGATGGTGTGTAGGAACAGCAGTTGTGTTCCCCTCACCCAGCAATACTGTCGACACACGTTCTGCAGCAGGTAGCTCTTGGTGCACCCTGCCCCCATGTCATTTAGAATTATTGGGTGACATAACTTTAAACTTTATTTACCTCAAATTTCACCTCAACATTAATTTAAGTTTTGTCGCCTTATATTCAACAATAAAAGTAATCTATAGTGCGGGTTATTTTTCAGCTGAGAAAAAATGCCCATCCCCTCAAGAGTTGAGAGCTGATTGGCTGTTGCAAACCTGTCCGATTTTGTCGGGAGTAATGATGTATTTCTAAAAGTTTATTCATAATGACCGTTTCTGGCGAAAAAGATATTTAGCCAAGTTATAAAAAGATACATACCCTCATTACTTCAAACAGGAGCACGTAGGAAGCTTATCAGAAGTATTATACGTGAATTATACTCGGGGAAGCAAATTCACGCTTTCCGAGGATGCATTTAATACGAAGGCATACGAAGACAAATTACACTATGCAAAAACAACATTTTAAAAGGAGAATCATCGAAATATTACGACCGTTAGCAGAAGCAGGAAAAATATGTAGTAGTTCGCAGTCATATTTCCCGCCTCTGCTGACGGCCGTGTAATATTTCAATGTAATTCCGATCTTTTAAAATGTTTTTGCATAATGTAATTTGTCTCCGTATGCCTTGGTGGGTAAAAATGAGTACTGTATATTAAATGTATCTCCGAAGGCGTGAATTTGCTACCCCGAGTTTAATTCACGTACAATACTTCTGATAAGCTTCCTACGTGCTCCTGTTTGAAATAATGAAGGCGTGCATCTTTATACAATTTAATTAAATAACTTTCTCCGTCACAAACGGTCATTATGAATAAACTCTTTAATAAATCATTACCGAGGACAAAATCGGACAGGTTTGCAATAGCCAATCATCTCTTAACTCTTGAGGAGGAGGCGGGGCATCTCTCAGCTGGGGAAAAAACGCGCTATAGTAACGGTTTCAAGGATACAATTCAATGTCTTTTCCTCTAGTCTAGACCAAGTATCTTGAAATGCTACACAGGAAAACTACCTCTACGCTGGAGTCCTCTCTGACCCGCCAAATGACACTGTTGTTTCTCGTACAGGTATTCCCGCGAGGAGACCCAGCCATTGCTAACATCACCTGAAGAAGAACAAGTTTAGTCATTTCTAATAAAATCTACGTTTTTCTTCCTTCTACGTGAATAACAACGTTAGAAAAAAGTAGAGCTGTACTGACCTCATCTCTACCCTCCAGGTAAAGCCATTGATGAGAGTATCCAGAATTAAGAATGATCAACACCTGCATCAGCTGCGGTGTGACGGGGTCAAACACATACATCATGGAGTCGCAAAGTCCTCCCTCCCACGTCATCACCACATAGGTCTTGTTGAATGCCTGAAGTTGACAATTTAAATGTTTTTATAGATGTATACAGGTAGATCAAACTAATGTTAAAAATATCAATTTACAGGTATACCAAACTAATGATAAAACCGGTTTATTTCCTCCACTAAATATCCAGTCCGACATTAAAACTTTACCTGGAAGGATGTGGAAGAATGTCTATCATAGGGTAGTTTTATTTCACCGACGGCAATAAAGTAGTCTCCTTCGTATATAGAAGACTGAAGTCGTTCATGCAAGATTATGATCGGGCCACACATAATCTCATAATCTTTCTGGGGAGGAATGTTCACACGTGTCAACCATAAAATTTTCACACGCAAATTTTATTGGATTTATTTTTCAAAGCATTGTCAATCCGCTACACTGATTCCATGCTACTTTATTCTGATGCCTTTGACGTAAAATGTTAACCACCAGAAACAAATATCCAAACAAACCTTCACTTGTTCAGTTTTATTGCTGTATTGAGCGAGAACCGCCGAAGTCTGCCTGTACAGTTCCTCCACCGTGAGATAGTCCACCTCTCCTACCACAACTAGACCTTGCTGTTGTGGTAGAATACCTCAAACCTTAAAATGGCGTTTATATCTATTATACAACCAAAAACAAGTTTAATCAAAGTGCACCAATCAGAGCACTCCACGGTAATGTCAGGAGCCAATTGACGCGGACCCATGCAGTTCTATTGCAGTAAATATTCTTCCTGCACAGGAAGTGAAGGAGATTAACCCCAGTGACTTTGTGGCTGCCACAATAATGAGTATTTAGAGCCAAGTAAACCCCGTAATTTATCCGATTTTTTTTTTTATATTTGTTGACAAGTAGAATTGCGAACCTAGTAAGGAGTTTAAATATCTAGCCTAGTTGTTCAAAGTAGTAGTTTAAATATCTTGGCTAGTTGTTCAAAGTAATAATTTAATATACGTAAGAGCAAAACAGCAAGGCAGTAGTTCCTGTACACAGCCTAGTTAAAACGTTAAATAATCCAAATACTTATACACACTTAAAAAGTAATTGGGAAACAAGCGCTTTCTTAACATATTCCAACTCACCTTTAGGATGATTCTTGCCTGGAACACCAGTTTACGGCTCAGCTGGGAAGCTTCGTCAACAAACCAGGCGTTGTAGTAGAGATCAAGCAGGTTGACACCATTGACGATACCTGTGGTGGTACTCAAGCTGCCCACAACTAAGGGGCCAGTGAAGATCACCAGCGCTGTTGTGGCAATAATTAACGGATCAGTTTTTAAAAGACTTGTCTACAACACCAAACCTTTAGTTGCTAAACAAAAAAAAAAAAAAAAAAAACTTTATACGAGACCATACCAAATCCAGCAGTTCATAAACCCATTCCAATAGTTCAGTCTCTGGTAAGTGAAGTGATTTTGGCTTGTGACCGAACTAAGGACACACAAAGTTTCCACAACATTGCTACCACACCAAACCTGTTGTAGGCGTGATCAAGAAAAGATTCTAAAGGCATTCATACCATTTCACCAGACCAGGCCTCGGGGGGGGGGGGGGGGGGGGGGGGGGGGGAAACCTCCGTAAAGGTTTTACTCCTCTGCCACTCCCACGTTTACAACGGACTGAGGATTTGTACATTTTCAGACATCAAAGATACAAGTTCGCAGATTATATTGCCACACAGACCCGTGCATTATATTGCACATAGCCCTCTAAATGAACTTGATTATAACCTAACGAAAATTTTTAGATTATACGAAATCTTTATACGATAATACTTCAAATCTGTTCCACCCCAAAACGGAAATGCTAGGTTCTGTGTGCATTCAAGAAAAAATCTTTAATTTTGACTGTCTCGTCTTGTTGCAGCCCTATGACCAGTTCCTCACCTTCTATCTCGGCGGTGGTGTTGAGGAGGATTGTCTGTTCTACGAGCTTCACCCTCAGACTGCCGCCTGTCACGCCAGTTACCTCCACCCACTTCATCACCTCTATATCTCCCGCCAGCGTCACAAAGCCAGTCACTGTTTGACACCCACAGCCTGAAGAATACAATACAATGAAGCTTCTATTTAAGGGATTATATTGAGAGGAATCCATTATTTGGAGGTTTCACTGCGTTAAATTACCTAATAAACAAACTTTACGTACAGTCTCTTAAAATATCTACATGTATACATAATTGTGTTGAGAATTTATGAACGGACGAAGCATTTTGACAATCCTACAAAGACAACAGGAGCTGGCGTTCATTCTGAAATTTAACCCCCCCCCCCCCCCCCCCCCCCCCCCCCCCCCCCCCCCCCCCCCCCCCCCCCCCCCCCCCCCCCCCCCCCCCCCCCCCCCCCCCCCCCCCCACCCCCCCCCACCCCCAGAACAGATAGGTTTTGGAGCAACTGCCACTAAAGGTTTAGTATAACCGTGTGCTCTTACCCATATTGATCCTATGCATAGTCATGCTTCAGGCACTCACTTGTTCCCTCTTACAGGAATATACATTACTCAAAAATTATATTTAACTGCCAAAACTATACGAACAGAAAATATATCTAGGTTAGTTATGTTACGCTAAACAGGTTACATCTTACCCTCATGGTCACCCTCGCTTCAACAGGTAGATACCAAGTGTTGACCATGCCGTCCACGATCACGTCTGCAGTTGCCAAGTCCCCGAATGTGACTTTAATCGGTATGGTTTGGTCCGTGGTGGTAGTGAAGTAGTCAGTCTCCAGAACCAGGCCATTGAGTGTCACTGCTCCCACTTGTCCCATAACAGCCACCAGCTCCATAAATACCTTCGCCAAATAGAACATCACGTCGTTAGCCGCTTGACCTCTTGTTTAAGCTGCTAATCTAGTTCGGTTCTTTGCCGATTTAACTGCAGTAGTTTCTGTGCCAGATTGTCTTAAATAAGCAGTGCACTTTAGTTAATATTTCAAACTCGGTTTAAACTTAAGGAGTAACATTCTTGCACCATAGACTTGGGATTATGAAAATGAATACAAAATTACTATAGGGTCACCGTGGATGGCTAGGTTGAGTAAAGGAAAAAGAAAACAAACTTATTTCAAGTGATGGAGGCGACAAATTAAATACGGAGATCTTGAAATTATCGGTGCACCTGGTATATGTATCCCAATGTGAGGTTCACAGTACATACCAGAGAAGACTGGATAGCCTGATCATCCAATAGGCTCACAGCATCTGCCAAGAGCGCGCGATAGTCCACGCCATCTATTGTACCCTGATGAAACAGGAAGTGAATATTAAGACGTTGCAGGTTATTGTACTTTATTATATGACCTGGGAACTAAATTAAGGTTCAGAACTCTGAACTGGCAGAGGGGTGAACACATGATCCATCCAGCCAGAGATCCACTCACCTTCAGGATCAGTACAGCTGCCGTGACCGTCGGCGCTGTAACGGTTCCTTGTACGGTTATAGAGTCGAGATGTTTTGGAGAATTCTTCAGCACCAAGTGACTTAAATAGTCATCGAAATAAACTCCATTCACATAAGCGGCTTTAATGTTCTTAAAGGTGGTGGTGGTGGTGGTGGCTGTGAATGTTTTGGTCCCAGTGACTGTGATGGAGGAGTCATGGAGCCTCACAGCGTCCCTCAGACGATCAACAACATTTACAGAATTCAGGGAGTCACCAAGCAGTAATTCCGTTATATTGACCAGGTCGTGGAAATTTACATTACCTGTAATACAGTATAGTCTATTATAAAATACTAATAGAAGTTCACTAACCCCCAAAAAATTTACAACTAATCGCAATGGTTAGGACGGTCTTTTACTGCAGAAATAAATATCTAAACACAGAACTTAAATACATGTTCTTATAAGAATTTAATTTCAGATATACATGCTCCAGTCTTCGCCATCTAAACCCATATACGTCACACGAACACAGCACCGTAGGACAATCACCTGCGCGCCCCCCCCCCCAAAGTAAGATATCCTTGTCTAGTGTTAAATATGCACTAACAGTGCTACAATCTGCCATTTGAATCACTAATATTCTCTGGAAAAGTTATGGCAATTTGATGGCTAGTTAATTTTAAAAACTGCATTTTTGTATTTACGGTTCTGTACACATAAGCAGCACTTAGAAAATGTTTACCGATTAAAAAGTCGTCTCTTCTCCTTAATGTATTCGACATCAGCTTCTTGAGGTCCACGTCGCAGTAACGACCGATAAGGTGAACATACTGCTCGGCAAACAAATTGTAGAAATTATAGGCGGCGGAGATGACTTGGTCTGTGTGGAGGGTAAACAATTGGGTGGCCAGGTCGATTCCATTGGTGGTCTGTGCGCTGATGTCACCCCTCACACTAAACCCGCTCTGGAAAGTCTTCTTGCCTGTCAGTAGTGGAAAGTATGGGAAATACAAAGTTCCGAAAAGTAAACATAATTGATCACTCACGTTAATGCTAATCGAATCTTTCCCTTTCTTTCGTTTTACTGGTATTTATAATCTCGACAACCTTGCTGTTACTACTATATAATCTTTACTCCCTTGAAAAGCTGGAACAGCCTCTACACCACTGTTATGACACCCTAATATCTTATTCAAGGTTACACAACCACTGGCCTCAAGATTTGTGCTAATGAAAGGGAATCTGTACTGACCTGTTATAAACTGTAGTGTTGACATGTCTTTGTAGACAGCGTCGGCACTCAGTTGGACGAGATCAATACCATTCACGAGCCCGCCCACAAGCACATCACGCAGCATCACCAAGTCTCCCCACGTGATGTAGCCGCGCAGGTAGTTATCAGAGGACAGTTTAACAGCATGGACGCTTATATCACTTATGTTTATCCCGTTGGCACCGACCATGTTTGTGGTGGTGACAGAAAGCTCAACGTGGAGTTGCGAGAAGATCAAATTGCCAGAGAGTGAAGACGACACGTCATCTGTAACCAGGTTGTCCTTTAGCTGCTGGATATCATAATTGTTGATGTAGACGGCAGAGAGAAAGCCAAGTACAGTGACTGTCCCCTCAACATTTAACACTCCATTGAAATCTTCTGGAGAATTCAGTTTTACTCTTCTCTTGGCCAGCTGAGAAATATCAATGGAGGTTAACGGTGTAACCTTCAAACATGTTTATTGCGTAAGTTTTTACCGCCACTGAACGTGGCAGACCCGAGAATCTGTGGAGAGCTGAAGTTTTGATTTCCACTTTTTGTTACAACGTTAGAGAAATCCAGATTATTGATCTTACCGTTGACGTCTAGACCACCGGCAGTAACTGTCTTGCTGAAAGTCAGTCTCCCTCTCACCACCTGCCCCTCCTTGTCTAGGTAAAAGGCGGAGGCGGCTAAATGGTCCACGTCAACACCATCTACACTACCAGTCACGGTCAGAGATTCAAAATAAACGTCATTTTTCAACACAACTTCTCCAGAGAAGATGTAGACCCCAGTAGTAGTTACCAAGTCGTCGAATTTTTCTCCATTAAAGGTATTTATGAAAGTAGCATCAGAAACGGTGAGTGCGCTGGCGAAGTATTTTCTTCCAGACATCAACACCACAGAACTTTCATCCGTATAGATAATATCAGCAGCAAGATGAGCAAAGTCGATTCCATTTACCTTCCCACGGCATTGGAGGGAAGGTGCCTGTACCGATTTTTTTAAACTCTACATTAAATTTCCAAGCGGTTAATTCAGAGAGCGATAAACCCTTCGTCAACAAGTCAAGGTTCACTCCGTCAATTATGGATGTAGCGATACCCAAGTTGCCCTTTATGTCAATACCGTGAGTAAATATCTTTCTGCCAGTGAGGTGTTGTTTCGTGTTTAGGGTCACCATTCTGGAGATATCCAGACCATCAACAGTACCTCCGGCATCCACCATCATAGATCCGAACTGCACCTTCGAAAATCTCTTTGGTCCAAAGTTGAGGGCCGTGTCTGTACGGACGGGAAAGTGTGCAGGGAAACTCTCGCCGTTGATGTTGCCTGTCACCGTCAAGTCCCCATTGATGTGTACAGTGGAAGGCACTGTCAACTTCCCATTCATTTTTACACCACGATTTTTAAACACAGTTGTAGCCATGAAGTCCTCGACGTTTACCCCCATCATCTCCGTGGCTTTGAGGCTCCCGACTGTCACTTTACTGAGGAAGTAAAGTGTACCCAACACTGTCCCACCGCTGACCCGTAATGTGTTCCTGTACAGACGATCCAGATCAACCCCACTCGCCATATTTGTCATTACTTGCACACGGTCCCCCGTTAAACCTTTCGTGAAGGTCGCATGGCCTGAAAAGAAGAAATATTGAATATCGGAACTTTCTAAAACCCGTTCTATTATCTAAAATGGAACGAATTAAAAAAAGGAAGAGCTACCTACGCACCGAGCACAATATCGTCAGACAAAAGCATCAAGTCCTCGGAAAAGTCTATCCCGGCCACAGTGCTGCCATCTGTCATCACAATGCTGTAGGCCACCAGTGTTGAGAAGGTGGCACCTGCTATATTCTGGTAAACCCGTTGTAGTCACTAGATCATTTACAGGCACATCGTCCAGGTAAGGGGTGTCGAGCGTGTTTACCAGCAGGGTGTTGAAGGTCTTCCGGCCAGTTATTTTGCGGAGGTCAATGCGTCTGTATCAAAGAAGAAATAAAATACTAATACGTCTAGTTGTCGACTAATAACATTAGCGAAGCAACATTTAAGAAGGACTACTTTTACTGTTCAAGGGCGGATCCAGGGGGAGGGGTGTCCCGAGGGTCCGGACCCCCCCTTTCCACAAGAAAATTCCAATACTTTTTCTTTAATGCAGTAGACTTGTATTCAACGTATTTGTATAGTAAAATATAATTACTATGGACTTCAGAAGATCTCCTATAAGTGCACAGTGTTTTTAAAAAGGCCCCAAAATGCCCAGAATATTGGTCAGATTTAAACAAAAAACGGGGGCCTTACACCCCCCCCCCCCCCCCCCCCCCTCCAAAAAAAAACCGGGTGGGTTCGCTGTGCCCGCCATGCCCCCTCCCCACCTACAAAGTCTTTGACCTCTCGATATTCCTGGATCCGACCCTGCTGTTCTACAGACATCAAACGTACTTAACAACACTATTGATATTTTTCTCTAGATGAACCGAGGCACCGGAGCCATCCAGGGAATGGTCAACATCGAGGCTATACACAGTGAGGGTGTCTAGGTGTAGTCCGGCGGCACGCACAGTCTTCACACCACCGACCACACGCGACGATCCCTGGGCCGGCACAGCGTCTGTACAGGCGACAACACTAATGGGAATTCAATGATATTAGGGTCATGGTTACAGTATTGCTTATATTTTATGAACGAAAACACTTCATATTACACTCAATCGTCCATAAAACAAGCGGTTTTCGCGAGTTATCCATAAGCACGATCTCTCCCGACCAGATCAAAGAAAACGAAAATGACGTCATAATTTGTGCTGCAAGTTATTGAATGTGGAGATCGGAATATTGAATTATTCACAAAAATATGTAGCAGTATATGTCGGCATATAACGGAGGTATTCAAGGCTATTTGAGATTATGTTGAACGCTTGAATTTTCTAACTAATCCTTAAATGAACAGATCTGAGCCAATGAACAAAGTCCAATTTTTCAGTGGGAAATTTATTATGGTAGTTTTTTATAGTAGTTGAGCATTGACACATTTGTCAAGATCCATGAAATGAAACTTAGTTTACCAAGGAAGTTTTGTTAACTACTAAATGCATTCAGAGGATTGTTGGGTCAAGAGGTCACGGGCCATACATGTCACGAGTCGAGGATGTTACTCGTTTCCTTGCTCTGGTTCGTCTCAACTATACCATAAGCAGTATAGAGAGTCTTAAATCTCCACACACTGATCCACCATGTTAGTTACCACACCGATGCAACGGTTACAGTTCAAAACCCAGTTATTACTCGAAATAGATCAACGTGTCCCAGTCTGAAACGCGAGACACCAAGCTAGAGTCCGCTAACTCGGGGTACACGGTCGAGTACATGTGGGTTTCAGTACACAACCAAAACGTCCAAGTCCCCTAAAAATCCATAAATGACTTCATTGTTCCAGGGTCACCTATTGAAAGGTTTCAAAATTATGCTTCAACGAACTGACTGACTGACTGACCATCCAAGGTGGAGGCGATTGTGATAAGCATCGTGTGTAGCTGATACAGCATGTCACTGTAGTGTGCCAGGGCCCTTAACTGATCCCTGTAGGTGGTGTAGCTGGCACCATCCAGCTCCGTGCCACGCAGACCCATACTTGATGCTTCCAGACCTGACGTATTGAATGCCTGAGAAATTAAGAAGAAATTGTTAGAAAAAAGTATGTTGCGCAAAGACTTTGTGCAACTATTATTGAAGTCCGATATAATGTCCAAAAAGTTCAATAGTACAGATGTGACTACGAACCCCCGAGACGTCCACACCATGTAGGAGAGTAAGGGAGCCTGTGATGAGGACAGGTCCAGAGCCCTGGCCGCCACCCTCGCCACAGTCCAGACTGTCTGCCAGTTTCCCTGCCGCTGCCTCCACCTCCTTCGCCTGCCGTGCATATTCCTCCTGAAGCAGCCAGCAAAAGGTTTTCTTAAATATTCATTCTATTGTGGTGTAAAATATGCTGAATCACAACAAAACCGAGGGTCCATGAAAACTCCTGTGTTGCACACCTAACATGGCATTACAATATATTTATACAATGTGGGGACTAGTGGAGAAGGAAACGATAAGAATAAAGGAGGCACACTAAATGTTGGACGATAATGTAAAGATACAGCGTTATCCTTCCCAGATTTAGGAATAACCGCCACTTTCCACCCAGATAAGAGTACACCTTCTGTTATAGTCTGTTGGAGCATTATCAAGCCCGATGGTTTGAATTTCACAGATGGTGCATGAGCGAGGGACGACTGGAGGCCTACCTGGAGACTGGTCATCGTGTCGTGGAGGAGACGGTTTCTGCATCAAGATGGGATCTTTGAGAGGCACGAGAGTCGCTCGCACACTCAAGGTCGTTACTCCATTAGTGCCATGTACCACAACCTGGAATGATTGTCCAAGTTATGGTACCTTCTCGTGAACACTCCACTCCCACTATACCAGGGGTTCTCAACCAGGGGGGGGAATTCCCCCCAGGGGGGAATTCAGGTTTTCAGGGGGGGGTGGGGAGAAACTGATTCGGGAGCAAGAAATATGTTCGATGAGAAAACAATCACAGAATTTTGGCCCTTGATGTGCGATTCCTACCCAAAAGTGGCAGAAAGAACTATCCGTGCATTGCTTCCGTTTGTGTCGACATATCTTTGTGAGTAAGGCTTTTCAACTCGGTTGCAAATTAAAACGAAGCAACGTAGTAGATTAGAGGTAGAAAATGACCTGCGCTGTGCCCTTTCAAGCACTCCTCCATTGAACTTTTTGTTTATTGCATTATGCTTCAGTTTGGTCTGTTAAGTAATTAATTATAAATATAAAAAAACTTTTCTTTTATTCTAGTTTTATAAATCCATCAACATTTTCAATTGGCATTTAATTTGTAAAACTCCACTATAAAAATAATCCATGTAAAATTGTCAATGTATATGTAGTAATATGGAAAAAATAAAGGATTTTCAGTATTATATGCATATTATTTGGAATGCACTTTGAGGCAGACTATCTTGGAAATGAGGGGGGAAAAGACATTGACATATAGTGAAAGGGGTGCATGGGGCAAACAAGGTTGAGAACCACTGCACTATACTATACCATTCTATTTCTATCCCATTCTATCCCATCCCACTCGCACTATTCTATCCTTTTCTATTCTATTCCACTCCCGTCCCGTCCCTTTTCCATTCTACTCGTCTTCCGTACACTCGAATATTAGCTTTGTGTGGAATCAATTATTCACACTTCCCTCACCTGTGCCGATTGGTCACCTGTGCCCAGGTCGACGAAGCCGATCTCCCAGTTGACGACGCTAATATCCAGCGTGGTGGTGTAGATCTAAAATTATATAGAGACAAATCCGTTAAATGGAGGTTTCACTAGTTCAATGTCGTAAAGTCACTATAGAGATCAAATTAAAAAAAATAGTTAAGTTTTTCTGTCTAGTAAATGTCCTAATTTGTCGTCATACTTAAGAACCAACATAACTTACCACCTGCGCCGCCCGAGCCGTCCCATTCCATGCCAACACGATCAGGTTCTTCTCGTGGCCAGTCAGCAGAACGACCTCGTTCCTACACGTCGGTACCTACATAAACCAAGATTTTTTTATTAAATTAATGTTTACAATAGTTGTCTTATTACACGATGACAACGTTAGAGGTACAGTCACCCACTAAAGTCCTGTCGCCTCTCCTGAACCACGAACACTCAAATCCGGAGCATTTATTGACAAAATTGCACGTATCTACTACTTCGGGTTTTAAGACCAACGCCCGTATTATTAAACAACATCTTCCCTTGAAGGGGGTCGTCGTGTTTCAACCAATTTTAAACTAAACGAGTCCCGAGGGACACCGCAGTACAGTACTTAACGGGGTGGTATGGCGGTAAAATTAACTAATTCCCATATTATAAATTAATTTTATTGGAACTAGTTAATTTTACCGCCACACCACGAATAATTGAAGTCAACCTCATGATAACCCTGAGGCTTCTGCGTGGTGATCCTGATAACATGGTTTCCTTAAAATTGCTAGAAGGTATGAACCATGGGACTAAGGAGTCTAAATGGATCCAAACTACAGCTACACATATGAAGATGTTTGGACTAGACCACCTGTACAAAGTTGAGACAGCAGCGCTTCCTGAAACCCTGGCGGACAGTTCCCTTCGATATCACAATACTGACGTATCCGCCTAAAAAATTAATTATACAAAGCATTTATCTCCAACACACTGCCAAATTGAGAGCTCTTGAAAACATTCACACTCTACAGACTGATAATATCACACGGACCATCTACACTGATGGATCTCTAAAACACCGCCTGTGGGAGGGCTGGAAGTGCTATTGTTGACTCAACCTGACGGTAATATAATTGAGAAAGGAGTTAGAATTAACAACTGGGCATCCACTCTACAAACTGAATTAGTTGCCATACTCACAGCTATTAAATTCATTGAAACCACGGTTACCGACAGTCTCATCATCACTGACTATCCTCACTACTTGCCCTTGGTACCCTCGACTCAGGTTGTCACGCTCTTGTCTCTAAAGCCAGACACAAATATGCGTGCCTCGTTGACCGGGGTGTCAGGGTCAAATTGTTGTGGATCCCCTCTCACATAGGCCTCATAAAACATGACAGTTGATGCCCTCGCCAAACTCGCGTCTAACAGAGACACCGTCGAATACAATTTGGGTCTGTCAAAAAGAACCCTTAAAACTGTAATTAGGAAAGAACTAATTGACGAGTTTGACGCAAGTAGACAAGTGCAAACAGGCACTAGTCGATCCATAGGTTACCATGATGAGATGTATCAAGTGAAACATGAATATGGAGCAAGTAACAAGATCACTAGATAACAAGATGTTGTAACCGCTAGATTAAGGTTAGGATATAAGTACCTTTGGCAGTATGTTCCTCAAGCAGATGTAAACAAAACTAAATGTAAAGTGTGTGGCCATACATATGGCCACACACTTGAACACTACGTCCTCGACTGTGTGAAGATAGAACCTTTTAGGGACGGGTCCAAGCACACTGTGAAATGGCACAACACTTCATCTCTAACGGCGAGATAGCCGACATATTAAGATCGTATCCACTTTTTTTGCACTTAGTAACTACATCAATTCTCATGTACAGAACCAAATACGCAATGTGCTTGAATACCTCCCACGTAAATGTGAATAACAAAGTGTGAGGCCAGACATACTGCCTCACACGCCTGTACTCACGCATTTGTGAATAAGTTACCCTTTATGTATAGAACTAAACAAATAATGTAAATGAAATACGGTGTAGCATTCAGTGCCATAATATCCTGACAACGGGGGTTAATTATTATGACCCTTTGTAAACCCTACTCTGTAATCCTTTTGCGCTACCGCTCACAGGATGAGTGTGGGTTTCACAATAAAGTAGCCGCTGCAAGCGGCAAAATCAAATCCGTTAAGTACTGTAGTGTCCCTCAGGACTCCTTTAGTTGAAAACTCGGGTTGAAACACGACGACCCTCTTCAAGGGAATGTGGGTTAATAATACGGGCATGAATCTCTGGGTTTGCGGAACAGCAAAAGACAGGTTTTGAGCGGAATTGTACAGCTTCACATTTTGTGTTAAAAGTTCATCTCACCCGGACAGGCAAAAAGGCTTGAAAGTACGGGAGGCCATGAGACGGGTAAAACTCCTGGATGGTCTCGTACTGGACGCCGGAGAGAACATAGATTCTGGAGAGCGAGTGAGTCACCACCAGCAGGACGTGCTCCAGCCCCCAGACGTAGGTAGTAAACGACTTTATCTCCTCCACACACACCACCGTCTGCACCAGCCCCATGTGGAACTCTTGCCACGCGTCCTCCTGCTCACGGAACATGTACAAAAAAAAAAAAGATAAACTAGAGTAACAGGTAAAATTTTCCAATAAATCTTAAAATTTATCCCTCAAAAAAAAAAAAGAATTACCTCCAATCTTAAAAATGCCAATCCTTGATCTTGATCAAAAGTGTTATTTTGATCTAGAGGCTAAACGATCTAGCAGCCACCTCCGTTGTGACATTCTTAAGTTATTTGTTCAGAGTTATTCGCTTTGATATTGTGCCAGTGATGGATGGGATCTATTTTTGGAAATGTGAACTGGTTGCCGATTGATCAAGTTTCAAACAAGAAATAATCAAACGGAACGAAATTAGAATTATTTAGACCTGGAGACTAAATGGAAACATTTAGGGGAGAAGGACTGACCGACAGAGAAGGGGAATAATAAGAAGAGCGGGATCGCTCACCTTCAGTTCATACAATAGGAGGTTGGCGTGTTTGAGTACGCCTACCATTAGGCGTCCGGTTACCTCCCAGGTCCTCATGGCGCTGCCGGAGCTCTCCCAAGGCATTGTCAGGCTGCAACACCACAAGCACACATTGCAACAAACCTGCCTCCCCCTATATATACCCACCACCCTGTATATACTAACCTTAATGCACCGCATGCCAAGAAACATCTGAACAGTCACCTACCCGACAGATAAAGTGTTCTCTTTTGTGTTGACCGTAACTTCGCGGTACTCGTGCACTTCTTCACCAGCGTAGAAGATCACTAGGAACCGCCGCTTTCTGAAGCTGCCGTAGAAGCTGACGAACAACTCTCCATACCCCAGGTGGGTTACTCTCTTGCTGGCACCTACCGTCTTGATTAGCTGCAACCCCTCCGCGTCCTGAGGGGAGAGAGAGAGAGAGAGAGAGAGAGAGATTGGGGATGAGAAACCGTAAAGCAGTCAAACTATGGCAGCAGTCGAGTCTACCCTAAACTTTTTCTGTCCTCAGTAGCTACAATTTTTGCCAGTTTTATACTCACGATTTTAAAGAAGGATATGGTGTTGCCTTTAGCAGATACGAGCACTTGCTGGAGCCCCCCCGTCTCTGCCACGTCGTCCAAGTGGTACTGCAACCCTTCTGCAGCATCCAGTTCCAGAGGACGCCAGTCTGTTATGGGCAGTAGTAGTCAAGTTTCAACACATCACATTGTATTAGTTTACGCCAGTCTTACAAGGGGCAAGATAAAAGCAATTAATATGGTTTCAAGGTCAGAAAATGTAGAGTATTAAAAAGATAACTGCCACAAACTCTTTAAAGCTACTCTAAACTAGCTAAAAAAAAATTGTGAACTCTGCATCAATATCCTAATTTAATACTACACATAAAAAATTAAGGTTTTCGCGAGTCCTTACTGGCAGCTTGGCAAGCGGAAACAGAGGACTCCAGGCCACACTCAACACACGTGACCCCAGAGTGACCGTCAGCTTGTTTACACAGACACCCGCCAGGGGAGCAGCAGGCACAATTCTGACAGACAAAGCAGCATTAGGTAAACCATGACGAGATATTCAAGCAGATTTTATTGAAGTCAAGTGTTGCCAGAGGTCATTTTATGGTAAGGCTCTTCCTTTTTCCACTGGCTTAGTTCATCAACTGTTGTTCAAACGTGTGATGCTTAAAGTTTTAGCCATAGAAGTCATTACAGAAAATCTAAACACAAGTGACAACATTTACGGTTTACATTTTAGTAACCGATGTCCTAAGCAATTAACCTCACCCGGTGATGGGTAGGATACCCGATTAGCAGATTTACACATTGACGGCCGTTACTTTTTGTAACAAATTTTTGGTCAACCTTGGTCGGGTTAGGTCTATCGAGGTCAAAGGAACAAAGTCAAGTCTAATTTAACAAACTGGAGAAAAGTGAACAGTTGATGGACGTGATGTGTGGCCTTGTACGGACCACGGTTGTACAGTAGCTAAAACACTACCTGTACATACTTTGTGGAGAAACCTTACAAGACCATGGACAATAAATTTTGGAATGCGAGGGCTGTAACTAGTCACGTAAAATTTCGGAGCATACAGACCCCCCCTCCCGACCTTCATAGATAGTGGTTTTAGCTACTGTACATGCTAACGTAAAATCAGACGATTGATATTACGCTCAATAGCTCACAAAAACATGTAGCTATAACTTTTTTATCGAGTCCCCCAGTGGAGACATCCGTTTCTCACCACTTACGTACGCCCGAGTCTCCCGTTTTCCCTCCTGTACCTCACCGATATTTCTTAATGCCTCATTTCGTGTTCAGAGATTTTAAATTGAAAACCTGTGTTTTGCATTAAATTAGATACGTCTACTTACAGATGAAACGTTCAAGACCACTTGAGAGTGAAATTGAAAGCTTCAACTATATTTACTTTCAGTAGAATTGTCAAATAAAGTCAGTGTAGAGTTTGCGAGTAGCAGTGACGTATCATAACATCATCCTTGGGGACGCCGCTAGTATCCAGCTGCTACTGAAATAAGATAATTTTGTTTCCCAAGCACCAGACTGAGGTTTGTATTGAAATAATTGTTAGTTTTGTATTTTAGAAAGTAATTAATCTCCTGAAAGTATGTCGGTTTTATCTCCAAAATCTAACGGCGAAGGCTCAGTCACTGTTAAAAGCTCCGCCCACAACGTACTGCATTACGAGTACTTTACTGTGATTCTTGCCTTTAGAAGCACCGGCAATGATTAGTTTTGAAAAGTTAATCTTAGAAAATTTTTATTAGCCAGTGTACAGCAATTTATGTAAATGAATATTTATGTAAAGGCGCCACCTCGTACGTACCCGAGAGCCAGTTAGCCTAGTATATAACCGTGGGGGAGGGAGAGTCACTTTTTTTATGCTCTCTTCGCAACACATGTACAGTATGTAACGAGTGCGGTGAGAGGGAAGGATTCGGTACGGGACAAGGATGCGTTGTCACTGATTCATGTACAGTAGGATGTAAAAAGTAGTTATTTGAACAAGAATTATTAATGTAATATGAAATCTAGCATATAAACTGCATTAGCCAATGAAAATTAAGGAACTCTCTTCACCCCCCACCCCCTCCACTAGCGCCATAGCTGGACGCAGGGTATAATTTTTTTTCTCAAGATGGGAATACAAACAAAAACTCTTAACCAATATAACATAATACTAAACAAAAACCAGGAGAATTAAATTATAGATATTTAAGGTTTGTTTGGTCATATTTGGAATTAATGCTATATTTAGTGAAGTTTAGTTTCTGTTCAGAATAAAACCACCTTGTGGGGCCATCTAGAGTCGTGATGGCCGCCTCGACTAGAGAAATTTTATGTCAAAAAGGGAAATTTTGAGGTCGCTGATAGGGTAATTTGGCAGAGTAGACCTGGCAACAATGCTAATTGCACACTCCATTTGTTGCAGTACACAATAGTGAAGGAGCCTGGTGTACTAATCTCAATCATGTGAAAAGTAACGTTTTTTTTTTTTTTTTACATGATTATGGATTATTAGCAGAAACATAATTGTCCCAGGTTGAGTATTGAAACAAGTAGAGTTACATAAATTGTGAGTGAACCATCAACGTGTACTCCCAACTGAGATCTGGTACAAGTTCCACGTTGTTCATCCAGAAATAAAGATATAATTAATGTAATAACATCGGTGCAATTAGCAAGTGAGTAAAATGACGATCTTTGTTAAAGTAGTATTAAATGTTAATCGAAGATCTATTTTGTTACTTGTCGATTAAGACATAGTTGTCAGTTTTTGTCAGTGTTACAGTAAAGTAATCCTTGATTGAACTTTTTTTTGTGGATAAAAGTTCAAATTGTCATTTTCACATTTAATCTAAATAAATATGGATTTGGTATATCGTGAGTAACACCGCTCCTTCCCTTCTAACAATTGCTCAGAAAATAAACACCAACCCACGTGCCAAAATCGCATTACCTAACCGTTATAAGATGTTTTATTCCAATAAAAGCTTAGGTAGTGGCAGTCTACCGTGTTAAGTATAATAATTAAACCAAACGTTGTTAAAGAATAATGGTTTTCCCAGATTAATTTATTGAATAGTATAGAACTAATCACAACCGAGTAGAAAATGAAATATACACAAGCTCTGATAAATACCGAAAGGAAAATTTAAACAATAAAATTGAAAGAATAATATATGGATATAGAAAAGAAAGGTAAAGATTATTGAAATACCTAACTAAATAAAAACATTAAAAGAAAATTAGAAAATAACTTAGAAAGGAATTAGCAAGTAAAACGGAAAACAAGATATAATTAAGAAAATTAAAAAAGGTTATACGAGACAAATAACTTGGAACCATAACCAGAGAAATTAAAGAAAGTGATGGTTATACTAACAGAAAAGACAGAACAAAATTAAAAAAAAAACTCCTCTTACGCACATGTATTAATAAGAATGAAAAATTTAAATAAAACTTATTTATTCTGCCCTCCCTCACAGCCTCGCCAAGTGAACACGGAATTAATGAACGTGGTGTAGTCTCACCTTCGAGTTGTCCAGGTCACATAGGCATCCCGTCAACGTCGCCGTCCAAGGACTGCGTACTTTCACCGTCTCCATCTGACCCCGCTGTGGTAACACTCCCCAGCCTACGTCACTCTGAGAATTAAAATATGAATAAAAACTACTTTACACCCGTCTCCAATCCCTGCTATCACAATATGAAGTAACGTTTCAAAAGGAATTTACACGTCTATAAAGCACATAGCAAGTCGGTAGGAGTACCTTCATTAACCCTCACCTTTGAACTATGCAAGGTACCTCTCAAGATAAAGTTTCACAAAAAAAACCATAACGGATTTTTTTCGGTGAGGGGGCTTAAATCTACAGTTTGTGTTGACTTACGAATGTCAATGGCATTTTGTATTCTAAATTCAGTTAAACTTTTTTTTTTTTTTTTGTTTAGCCCACCCGGGCACAGGTCACTGACCCCACACCAGGGCCTGGTAGCAACACGTGAAGGATACCTTGAGTTGTATCATACCCCGTACTGAGTCTCCAAGCGAGTGCTTCAACTATCAGTAAACTACGTCATGTTCCGCTATATTTGCCAGTTACGTTTTACAACTCAATTCGGATTACAAAATACCATTATTAACCTTTGTACGTCAACACTAACTGAAAAAAAACCTGTCAACTTGAGCAGAAAAGTTTTGTATTTAAACCCTATTAGAGAAAAGTTCAGGATATGGTCTACAAATTACGATTCTCAAAGTCAAGACCTCCCTGGTCCATATAGGAAGCAGGAGGTACACTGACCCGGCAAATGGCGGGAAACTGGTGCAGGTTGAGATGAAAGACGTGGGTGATGTCGAGAGACCCCAGGCTGCTCCTCACGTTCACAGACTTCACCTCCACCACTGCCACGAGGGGGAAACAGTTTAGTGCAAGTTCTCTCTAACAAATCTCATGTTCTGACTTTATTCGTTGTCGACCGTTCAGAAATTTGACTAACGGTCTACGAAGTTATTCGTACAATTTAAGGTAATAAATCCTTAATTTTTAATAAATCTTAAATACGAACGGTGCCGATAGACAAGTGTTAAAATTATTAAACTAGATGTACAGGTATAGGCTATACTGTACCTTCACTGACCTCAGAAACCAGTTCTCCAGATTAAATCACTTTTGGGCTACACGCGATTGTTCCAGATGAACATTGACATACGACATTTGCCATTTAGGAATATTTGAAGATACAAAACTCCTAGACGGGACGAATTTACAATACGAACATTATTTACTTGGTGTAGGAGTAATAGTCCCCCACTACACTTAGTTAACAAGCTTTTGGACAGTTGTCGAGGAATAATGCAAGACAGGACAACTCGTCAACTGCAGTGGCTAATCATAATCCTAGAACAAAATCGGCGGTCAAATTTTACTTATGCTCCGGTCTGTATGGATATCAAAAGTAAGTTTTTCCAATGTTATTGGAGGAGATTCGAACGAATTTAACATTCATTTCATCCGGAAATCTATAGTTTTTGAGATACCACCACCCCCCCCCACCCCAGCATTATGATATGCCTTGCTCGAGGATTTGTGGACAGTTACGAACCTAAATATGATTGTCTCAACGGAGGTTATGGGTAGAATATCAGATAACAGTACGTACATATTATAACAGGTTATATAAGAGTGCCAGGTTACTCACTTTCCCTCTCGTTAATGGTATTGAAAGTGTAAGAGTGCCAGTAGTCAGGTACCAGGGTAGGTATGGCAAGGTAGTCATCGGGTGCCAGGGTAGGTAGGGTCGGTTGGTAGTAGTACTCGTGGCTGGGCTCCACAAAGCTCTTGCGACGTTGTCTGCTCAGCGTTTGGAGGGTTTTCTCGTGTTGTCCAAGGTAGATTTCATATCTGTGGTCGATGTATGTCTGTAGAGCCTCCAGTCGTGACCGAAATTCTTTGTCGAGCTGTGGGTTAGAAAAGACGCCAAATATTAACTTCTGAAATTCATTCAGAAATGCGGCCATTTTGTGACACGCGGTATAAGAAAACTAGTTAAAGTAATCCAGAATATTGCCAAACACACAAACTATACAGTGTGGCTCCCTTAAACACCTACATAAAACACTAAAGTTTCCAACCTCCTCTGTGCCGAGACTATCGATAAGAATTTGAGAGATGTCCAGGTCGTTATAGGTTACAGCTGCTGCTGCTGCCGCCACCCACGCCGCCACCCACACCAACATCATCCTCGCACACACACTGTAAAAGAAATAAAAAAATGAGCAAATAACAAAGAAATAACTACAATGCCACAAATATAACCAGTTGTTTAAAATAAAGCGAAAAAACGTTTCCAGTTCATCACCTTCTATCGCTTCTTTGTTTAACAGTTCGGTCTTGTAATATTGTAGTGTAACAGTTCACCTGACAGGTCACACCTTACACTACTGAACGAACGATCACTATTGCACACCAAGTCACCTCACCTCTCTACCAACCTAGGAATTGGAGAAGAGGTAAACAAATGAACTGGGTTTTTCACATGAGTTGCCATGTATGTCTTGTTGTCAACGTCTTTAAGGCTCTCTGGCGGTGATGTATTAACCAATATCATTAGAGAAAACGGGCCTTAGAATTTCAGTGTTGTTTCGAAGTCATTCTATTGTCTTAATTTTTGTCTCGTAGCTGAAGTAAGATTGAAAGATTCTTGTATTATAATTCCGGTGAAAAATTTTATATACGAAACTATAGAGGATCCAGACCCGGCAACTGATGTTCCAGGAAAAAATACTGAAGCTCTTGTTATATGTCCTCGATAATCTCAACACCATTATCGAGAATCCTTGGTTGTCAGAGGCTAAAGAGACATAGTGATGTGTTACAGTGAAACTTTCATATTGCGGACTTCTCTCTCCATATAATCCGTTAGATGGGGTTTCACGTTTAATGGACCTTTGATATAACGGACTTTCATCTCTCTATTGTCCATTAAGTAGAGGTATCACTGTATATTTTAACGTATATTAACTTTAGGGTGACGGGGGGGGGGGGGGAGCTTAAAGATTGATGATAACATAAGAGTCTACATCTTCAAGTTGTGCTCGAGTGTGCACTGTGAATGTTACTTTCAGTTTTAGTGGACGTTGATCAATTTTATTTTTCTCACACTGAACCTTGCGTGCATCTGTTGGCACGATGCCGTGAGCTTAGGCATCCTCACTGCTGATTCACCCACTAAGCAAGTGTAGCTGTGTACCGTACTGTACCGTACATATGGTGTAACATACCGAAGCTGTGGATGTATACACTGACGGACGATACTACCGCCACCAGCGGCGTGCGCAAGAACTATTAGGTTACTAGTTAATATTTTGGTGACAGCGGTTATGGGTCAAGGCTGGTGCTCTGGCTGGTATTTGATGTAAGTGTTAAATGGTCGTTTGACCATTTGGAGCGAGTTTATCCATAAAATGATGCATAAACACCTACTCGGGTGGTGCTCCTCAAAACCTTTGTATTAAAACTATCCTTATACCTTTTCACATAAACAAAGACCTTGGCGCCTATAAACACACACGCACACACACATATAGGGTCTTGACACACACACACACACATAGACATTATACACAAAAATCTACACATACACTATATAAATGCATACATTATACACAAACACTACATACAGTACACACAAATACACATGCCCTATGTACATACATACACGCATACATGAACTATATACATACAATATATGCACACGTACACTAAATACACACATATGATTTATATATAAATACATATACACACTGTATACGCATATACACTATTACATATATACGATACATACACAAATACACACACATGCACTTTATACACACATACACAATATACACATACAATCATACACTACATAACTATATACATACATACACAATATACACACATACAACCATGCACAATATACCAGGGAAAAATTCAGGAATATCAAAGGGGGGGGGGGGAATCCAAGACGTTGTGGGTGGTGGACCGGACCATGGAAAGTACAGCGAGTCCACCCAGCTGAAAATTATTATTTATTTATTTATTTATTTATTTATTGTGGGGGGGGGGGGGGCACTGTAAGCTCTCTCGCAATTTTTTTTAGATCTGACCAATAATATGGGAATTTTGAGGCCATTTTGAAGCAATGCACACTTGATATTTGGAGATATTCTGAGGTCAATAGTAATTGCTTTTTACTATACAAAAAAACAGAGTACAACACTGCATTAATGAAAAGGCATTGGCATTTTCTGATGAAAAGAAGGGGTTCCGGACCCCCAGACACCCTGGATCAGCCTTTGTATACACTATATACACACATACACGTCCTTCACGCTGCCTGGGGCCCCCATCTCTCTCTGTACCTACGCTGTTATTAGCGACCTGTACCACTCACTCCCGAGGCCTTATGGTGATCGTCTAATGTATGATGTGGAGGATCAACTGGTGTTGTATTTGTTATTATGGATCAGCTGGTGTTGTATTGTTATGGATCAGTAATGTTGGTGTTATAGTTTTTATGGATCAGCTGGTGTTGTAGTTGTTATGGATCAACGGGTGTTGTAGTTGTTATGGATCAGGATTCGGATTTGCCCCCGAGGGGGCTAGTTTATTGGGCACCCCCTTACATCCTGTGCAAGGTGAAGCGCAGAAGCGTTTACAGCGCCCAACAGGGAAGTATGAAAAGTTCATACTTGCCTTTATGACTCGTACATTAAGGGCGTAAAAGCCTGAAGGGTCATAGGTTCTGTCAAGTTACATAAAGTGAGAGAATGATGAGTGTGTGGGGAGAAAGTTCCCGGTACATTTTATCTGTTTATGGCAAAGAGTGGCAGGTCCCTAATAATGTCAAATGCCAGGCCTGTGACTAGGAGGAGGGATATCTGGTCTGGGAGGGAAGAGGTGTTGGTAACGGCTGGGGACCTGTAGGAGGAGGTCTTAGGGCAAGTGAGGATGTAGTGAGAGAGGGTGTGAGAGTCGGGTTGGCCACAAAGTTTACAAACAGTGCGGTGAGGCTCAGGGTTGCCAATGTACTCCCATAGGTACCTGTACCCTAGGCGCAGTCTCATGTATATAAGCTGTTGAGATCGAGTCAGGGATTGATATTCTTTGTAGTAGCGGTTGTCGTCACCGGTTACAGCGTCATAGTGGCATAGTGTGACGCTACCCCGTTGTTTCAGGTGTGTCCAATTTTCGTTGAATGCCTCTCGTTGTGTGGCGTGTATGCGAGATTTGAGCTGATTCAGGGAGAGGGCGAGAGTGGCTTCAGTATCTTCTTCTTGTGTAGCTTCTTTGGCAAGCCGATCCACAGTGTCACAGGCAGTTATTCCTATATGTGACGGGATCCAAAGAAACTTGACACGGATGTCATCAGTTTGTTCTAGCCCGGCAACGGCGGCTAGGGTGTGTTGGGCGGCAGGGGAGGAGGGGGGGGGGGTAATTTGAGCCTAGCTAGCGCAGAAGTGCTGTCACTGATTATAAGGAGGTTCCGGCGTTCAGTGCGAGCATAGGTCGCCCCCTCATGAATGCCCGCGAGGATGGCTATGCTTTCAGCATCAGTGGAGGAGGCCCAGTCGTGGACCCTGATTTTCCTGCAGGCCTGGCGCTCAGGAATCCACACAGCTGCCCCAGCGCTGCCCAGCGTGGTAACAGACCCATCACAGTAGACGAGGATAGGAGGGTGGGAGGTCTTTAGAGAGGAAGCGACATCATTAATCTGCTCAAGGCAGTTAAGTTTGAGCATATACCTCAGTTGGGTGGATTTACGACCAGGGAAGGTGTGGACGACAACATCAACACACGGGGAGGTCCACGGCGGTAGAGGCGGATGAGTGTACTCGGGAGGGAGAGAGGTCGAGGGGGTGTAGAGGTGATAACGCAGGATGTCAGCAGCAGTGTGGACGGGCCAGAGTTGAGAGGGAGGGGGGAAAGTAATGGGGACAGGCCGGCGCAGGAGGGTGTTAAGATGTGAGTTCAGTGAGCGCGACAGGGGAGTCGGTTGCTCACTGCGAAGAAGTTTAACACCAAGGATGGCATTGAGAGCAGTAATTCGATTGCAGACGGGAAGCAGGATTAGTTCGCGCTGCATGACTTCTATTCTGGTGGTCATAGGGCAGCCGAGGATGAGTCTCATCGCTCTGTTTTGGATTTTCTCTATGCTTTGTTTCTCGCGCTGGGAGGCAACTACAAGGACAGGAGAGGCATAATCTATGACAGCTCTGACGATGGCAATGTACATGAGACGTAGGACCCTGACAGAGGCTCCTTTGAGGCCGTGAGTGAGGGACTGGAGGGGCCTCGTTCGTTGGCGGCACTGGGAGATGACGTGGGCGGCGACAGCGGAGGTCGTGGCTCTGGTAGTGGCTCGCACAGGTAGACCAAGGTACCTGTAGGTGCGTACTTGATCGATGTCTTGTCCTTGCAGAATCAGTGGTGTCTGACGCCGGAAGCGTGAGATGAACTTGGTTTTAGTGTGTGAGATGACTAGCCCGAGTGTTTGACAGGTCCGGGCGAACGTGGAGAGTATAGGTTGTTCATGTTGCACTGTAGTAATTTGGAGGAGGATATCATCAGCGTAGCTTATGATGTGACCGTCTAGGGCTCGCTCAGCAAAGATGACGTTGAGACGGCAGATGGAGTTCATGAGAACATTGAAGAGTGTAGGGCTGAGTACACCTCCCTGAGGCGTGCCAAGATCAAGGTCCCTGATCTTAGAGTAGTGGCCCTGAAAACGGACACGGGCCTGTCGATGGGAGAGGTAGTCAGCAATCCACGTGAGGAGTTTGCCCTTCACATCCATGTGAGTGAGGCCCTCAAGGATCACTTCACTGTTGGCTTTATCAAAAGCACCCTTGAAGTCGACGAAGAGGGAGGTTTTGGCGGAGGTGTTTGCCATGTAGTGAGCGATGCAGTGAGCAGTACTCTTTCCGGGGCGAAAACCATAGAGGTCAGGGTGCAGGTGGGCTTCAATTTTCCAGTGGAGGCGGTGGAGTATCATGCGCTCCATCATCTTTGAGAAGCAGGAGATGAGGGATATTGGACGATATTCATCTTGTCTGCCTGGTTTAGGGACTGGGATGGTGGTGGCAGTCTTCCATGAGTGAGGCAGCTGACCAGTATCAAAAGAGAGGTTAAATAGACAGAGGAGGGGGTTACCAGGGGTGGCAATAAGGGCATTTAACACATCATATGTGACGCCGTCATCGCCTGGGGCGGTGGACCGACCACGCTTAACAGCATTTAGTAGTTCACACTGTGTGAAAGGCACGTCAGTGTCTGCAAATAGGTCTTGGTACTCGAAGATGCGCTGTCGGCGTTGTGGTTGCAGTGCGAGGGTGAGGTCTCGTACAGCGGGTGGTAGCGCATCAATGGAGGCGGCCTCCTGCCACATCTGGGAGAGCGCCTCAGCTCGGGCAGCTGGTCTGGGGTGGAGCGCGGGTCTGGCGTTGGTGCCCCGGGCACGGTTAATGGTGCGCCATATCTCACCTATAGATGTAGACTGGTCAATAGAAGAAGCAAAATCAAACCACTGCTTCTCTCGTGCGAGAGTGATGGCAGATTGGAGCTCTTTGTTTGTGCGCATCAGGAAGCGTAGAGAGTCAGGGGAGCTGGGAGATTTCTTCCACTGGTCGACTGCTATTCGGTGCCATACTCGTATAGACTTAACATGAGGGTCACGGTTAACGTTCCACTGACTCCTGGGCTGGCGGTTAGGGCGGCGGTGTTTTGGGACGTTATGGATCAGCTGGTGTTGTAGTTGTTATGGATCAGCTGGTGTTGTAGTTGTTATGGATCAGTAATGTTGGTGTTATAGTTGTTATGGATCAGCTCGTGTTGTAGTTGTTATGGATCAACGGGTGTTGTAGTTGTTATGGATCAGCTGGTGTTGTAGTAGTTATGGATCAACTGTTGTTGTAGTTGTCATGGATCAGTACTGTTGGTGTTGTAGTTGTTATGGATCAGCTGGTGTTGTAGTTCAGATTCAGATTTGCCCCCGAGGGGGCTAGTTTATTGGGCACCCCCTTACATTCTGTGCAAGGTGAAGCGCAGAAGCGTTTACAGCGCCCAACAGGGAAGTATGAAAAGTTCATACTTGCCTTTATGACTCGTACATTAAGGGCGTAAAAGCCTGAAGGGTCATAGGTTCTGTCAAGTTACATAAAGTGAGAGAAAGATGAGTGTGTGGGGGGAAAGTTCCCGGTACATTTTATCTGTTTATGGCAAAGAGTGGCAGGTCCCTAATAATGTCAAATGTGACTGTGACTAGGAGGAGGGATATCTGGTCTGGGAGGGAAGAGGTGTTGGTAACGGCTGGGGACCTATAGGAGGAGGTCATAGGGCAAGTGAGGATGTAGTGAGAGAGGGTGTGAGAGTCGGGTTGGCCACAAAGTTTACAAACAGTGCGGTGAGGCTCAGGGTTGCCAATGTACTCCCATAGGTACCTGTACCCTAGGCGCAGTCTCATGTATATAAGCTGTTGGTGTTGTAGTTGTTATGGATCAGCTGATATTGTAGTTGTTATGGATCAGTACTGTTGGTGTTACAGTTATTATGGATCAGCTGGTTCTGTAGTTGTTATGGATCAGCCGGTGTTGTAGTTGTTATGGATCAGTACTGTTTGTGTTGTTGTTGTTATATATCAGTTGGTGTCGCAGTTGTTCTGGATCAGTACTGTTGGTGTTGTTGTTGTTATGGATCAGCTGGTGTTGTAGTTGAGATGGATCAGCTGGTGTTGTAGTTGTTATGGATCAGCTGGTGCTGTAATTGTTATGAATCAGCTGTTGTTGTACAGTAGTTGTTATGGATCAGTACTGTTGGTGTTGTACTTGTTATGGATCAGCTGGTGTTGTAGTTGTTATGGATCAACTTTTGTTGTAGTTGTTATGGATCAACTGGTGTTGTAGTTGTTATGGATCAGTACTGTTGGTGTTGTAGTTCTTATGGATCAGCTGGTGTTGTAGTTGTCATGGATCAGCTGGTGTTGTAGTTGTTATGGATCAGCTGGTGTTGTAGTTGTTATGGATCAGTAATGTTGCTGTTTTAGTTGCTATGGATCAGCTCGTGTTGTAGTTGTTATGGATCAGCTGGTGTTGTAGTTCTTATGGATCAGCTGGTGTTGTAGTTGTTATGGATCAATACTGTTGGTGTTTTAGTTGTCATGGATCAGTACTGTTGGTGTTGTAGTTGTTATGGATCAACTGGTGTTGTAGTTATTATGGATCAGCTGGTGTTGTAGTTGTTATGGGGCAGTACTGTTGGTGTTTTAGTTGTCATGGAACAGTGCTGCTGGTGTTGTAGTTGTTATGGATCAACTGGTGTTGTAGTTGTTATGGATCAATACTGTTGGTGTTTTAGTTGTCATGGATCAGTACTGTTGGTGTTTTAGTTATTATGGATCAACTGATGTTGTAGTTATTATTTATCAGCTGGTGTTGTAGTTGTTATGAACCAGTACTTTTGGTGTTGTAGTTGTCATGGATCAGTACTGTTGGTGTTGTAGTTGTTATCGATCAGCTGGTGTTGTAGTTGTTATGGATCAATACTGTTGGTGTTTTAGTTGCCATGGATCAGTGCTGCTGGTGTTGTAGTTGTTTTGGATCAGCTGGTGTTGTAGTTGCTATGGATCAGTACTGTTGGTGTTGTAGTTGTTATGGATCAGTTCTGTTGGTGTTGTAGTTGTTATGGATCAACTGGTGTTGTAGTTATTATGGATCAGCTGGTGTTGTAGTTGTTATGGACCCGTACTTTTGGTGTTGTAGTTGTTATGGATCAGCTTGTGTTGTAGTTGTTCTGGATCAGCACTGTTGGTGTTGTAGTTATTATGGATCAGCTGGTGTTATATTTGTTATGGATCAGCTGGTATTGTAGTTGTTATGGATCAGTACTGTTGGTGTTGTTGTTGTTATGGATCAGCTGGTGTTGCAGTTGTTATGGACCATTACTTTTGGTGTTGTTGTTGTTATGGATCAGTACTGTTGGTGTTGTAGTTGTTATGGATCAGTTTTGTCGGTGTTTTAGTTGTTATGGATCAACTGTTGTTTTAGTTGTTATGGATCAGCTGGTGTTGTAGTTGTTATGGATCAGTACTGCTGGTGTTGTAGTTGTTAAAGAATCAGCTGGTGTTGTAGTAATTATGGATCAGTGCTGTTGGTGTTGTTGTTAAGGATCAGCTGGTGTTGTTGTTGTTGTTGTTGTTATGGATCAGTACTGTTGGTGTTGTAGTTTTTATGGATCAGTACTGTTGGTGTTGTAGTTATTATTGATCAGCTGGTGTTGTAGTTATTATGGATCAGCTGGTGTTGTAGTTGTTATGGACCAGTACTGTTGGTGTTGTTGTTGTTAAGGATCAGCTGGTGTTGTTGTTGTTGTTGTTGTTATGGATCAGTACTGTTGGTGTTGTAGTTTTTATGGATCAGTACTGTTGGTGTTGTTGTTTTTATTGATCAGCTGGTGTTGTAGTTATTATTGATCAGCTGGTGTTGTAGTTATTATGGATCAGCTGGTGTTGTAGTTGTTATGGACCAGTACTGTTGGTGTTGTTGTTGTTAAGGACCAGCTGGTGTTGGTGTTGTAGTTTTTATGGATCAGTACTGTTGGTGTTGTTGGTTTTATTGATCAGCTGGTGTTGTAGTTATTATTGATCAGCTGGTGTTGTAGTTGTTATGGACCAGTACTGTTGGTGTTGTTGTTGTTAAGGATCAGCTGGTGTTGTTGTTGTTGTTGTTGCTATGGATCAGTACTGTTGGTGTTGTTTTTGTTTTGCTTACATAGCAAATCTTATAACAAGTTGTCAAGGAGCGTTTATGTCAAATTCATATTTTTTAATAACTTTCAAAGGAATCTTGACTGTGATGTTTCTTCGTGTTGGTAATTATGAACGTCAGAAAATCAGAAAAGTTTATATCAAAACACGATTAAGTTAACTAGATAAGCGATTAGTTACCTCAATATATCAGAACATAATGAAAAGCGTAAATCCTTCTTTTGTTTCTTAATATTTACAGAAAGCGTTTAATGAACAGGCCTTGTGATAATCATTAGAAGATGCGGTCCATGGAACTTCCAGAAGGTAAGTATTGTATATTGACAAGATTTATTTTCTCGGTGTACCAATTCCCTCATTTAATATGTCTCTCGCAGTGTTCATGGGTCTGTTTTATTATTCCTCAGAGCTGATGCCATCTAGAGAAATCATTTATGATCCTGTTAGAACAGTAGAAAACATGTTACTATCCGTTCCCATACCTTATAAAATATACAACATGGGCAGTCAGTAGCCTTTGTTTTGGAAAGTATCATGTTTTAACTCTGACTTTGTCATGTCGTGGAGTGGCAGCATCAGACATCGTCATGAAAATACATAAGTTTTCCTCCCTATGTGTATTTATAATGTCTGTGAATCGTGGAATCTCTTTTAGTGGATTTTTTGGCATATCCTTAACGCCTGAACCTCAACAGTGTAGCGATGACGAGTTAATTATATCATTAATCTCTCGTACTCACGCACTTTCGACTCTCACTGACCATCACCACGACCTCATCTGCAAATTTGGTAAGAAGCTTCTACACCATCCTCGACACCGGCTCCTACTACCACCTGAGATCCCTAGCCCGAGAATTGCTGTTCGACACCACAACCGCATCCAGCCCATACGTGCACGAACTGATCGCTATAAGAACAGCCCAGTCCCAACCATTGTAAAAATTATCAATAACTTGTAATAAACCAGTGTATTCACTCCCAGCAAACACTACTCCTTGCACTGTCACTATGTTGAAATGAACTGTAGTTTGAGCTTTTCCCCATCTAGTTATTATATATCTTATTTGTATCACTTATGTTACTTGTATATTATTTGTAATTCGAAACCCATTCCCCAAATATGTAACTGTATATTTTCAGCCTTCTGGCTGCCAAGCTCTTTCAATAAACCGTTAATTATTATTATTATTATTATTATTATTACATCTACAGAACACGTAAATAACTCCTTGTAGTCACGAGACAAAGGAGGGAGGGAGATGGGTGCCTCCTGCCTATGGTAGTTTCTACACCAGACATTATTACGCAAAAAAACTAAATAATGGTAATTACAAAACCCCAGAGTCAGTGTGTTTGGATATGGGCGATGAAGGTTACTATAGGGGAAGGGAAATGTGGTTATCTTACCATGGTCAACGAGACATTCTCAGCTGAAAAACGACTGGTATATAAGCCGCGTCTCACGATGTCTCGTCAGTCCTCTCTGGTACACCGCAACAACAACAACCAACTATACAAGGTAAACACTTGTAACTCTGTAGTACACCGAATGGCTGTTGTACATTATATCACAACATCCTGACATTTCGTTGAATATATTTGAGTCCTTTTATCTTAGAGCAAAGTGATAGTCTCTTATTGTTGAGAATGTCTTTCCTTAACAGTAAGCCAGGTTGCTGCTCGCTTTGATTTACATTCATTTCTCTGACATACTTCTTTCTTTCATCCATCTGAAGATGAATGGACATCTCGTCATCGCTCTTGCCGTCGGCGCTGCCGTCGTGGCCCTAACAGACAGCACTATTCTGTTGGCCGGCACAGGAGTCACGGTGAGCGCGGCGGGCCTGGCAGCCGGCGCCGCAGTTGTGGGCGCCCTGGCTGTGGGAGCCGCCGCTGCTGTAGCACTAGCGCGCCGCGGCAAGAGAGAAGTCGCGTCCTGCCTTCCCTTCGGTAACCCGGAGCTCTACTTCTCCATGGCTGCTAACTCAGACTTCCTGGACTGTGGTCGCCGCTTTGTGTGCGAACTGGAGGCCACTGCTGATGGTAACCTGAGTGAGGAAGAGATTCTCATCCGCAACCTCTTTGGGTGAGTACTTGTTGTTGTTATTAGAACTGGACAGACTCTCTCTCTTCTCCATATGACCCACAATATTGTCTTATACTCTTTGGTAACTTGTTTTATGACAATGTTTATGCTTCATCACGCCTCTGAGGGAAAGTAATTATTGCCCTCTCCAGGAGGAGAAACTCCGCTGTCAACGGAACTGCCGGAACTTTCTTCACTGAGGCCGGCAGCGTTGGTGCCATCAACGGCGTCGCTGCCTGTGCCAAGGCCTTCTCCACCTGTCCCTTTGACAGGAAGACCATCTTCTTGGCATTCAAGGAAGCACAGAAGGCTCAGTAAATCTATAAGTTTTCCCTTCACCGGGTCTGACGCCCATAGACCCACGAGGACTAGGTAGTTCGGGCGTTAGTGCCACCTATAGCGGCCGCGACAAGACCAGAGCCAGGTGTGTCGCGGCTCAACATGATCTCCAGCGTGTGGCAGTCTTACTGCGTCTACTGTATCTATCATTATTGAATAAATATTTTGATAACATCTTTTGTTTCAAACTTATACCTATATATATGTTAACCAGTGTGACCCTCACTACCATACATGGCAGGTTTTCTGCGGGTACTCTGGTTTCCTCCTGTACTAACACTTTACAATAACATAACAAAGATCCGACCAACCAACTGGTGAATTTATGCAAATAAAGGGAACTTATGATCTGTGCAGTTCTGGTGTGTTTCATTGTGCTGTTTGTACCAATTAGGCTGATACCGAGTCCTTACGTCAAGTTTCAGACAGACAGGCAGACATACACAATAAGGCAAATTTCAGAAGAAAAAAATCGTATAATAATGCCATAACCCATCATAAAGTGCATAAACAATGGGCACTGGTTGTCTGTCATCTCAGCAAATGAGAGTAATGTCCTGTGTGTGTGTGGGGGGGGGGGGGGGGGGGGGGGTAGGTAAAGAGCCTTGCCCATTCCTAAGGTAAATGGGTTATTTTTCCAACACGCCTAAGAGACAGACCTTGCCCTTCCCTCCTCCACCGTCCCTTCCTCACTCTTTTGCCTCACTCCTCACTCTTGCCTCACTCCTCACTCTTCACTCTCGTCTCTCTCCTGTTTACTCCTTCGCTCGCCCCCCCCCCCCCCCCCTCTCTCCTAAGCCAGCCACCATTACCGCCTCGGGATATTCCAACACTCTCACTCGTCCCCGTAATTGCTGCAAAGGTCTTCCCATATAACACGTACACACACACACACACACACACACACACACATTATATTGTACACTCTTATACACCAGCAGGTAAAGTATTATTCCTTGATCATGAAATTATTCTGAAAATTCATCCTACAGTAAAATCTTTAAACCATCGTCCTCAAAGGGTTTAGCCATCGTCCACAAAGGGTTAAGCCATCGTCCTCAAAGGGTTAAACCATCATCATCAAATGGTTAAGCCGTAATCCTTCCTTGAGAACGATGATTTAACCGATTGAGTAATATGAACCATTAAGTACGACGACTTTACCCTTGAGTAGTGTCATCGTACTCAAGGAGTTAAATGCAGGAAGAACCACCAACTCCACCACACACTATTAAATGTCATTGATTTCTGTTGTATTGTTGAGAATTTCAGCCGTAATATACTTGACGGCCAAGAACACACGAGAAACATAAATGTTCCTCAAGAAGTTAATGGTTATACTCGAGACGGTATATTCTAAAGGTTATATTCCAGTTACTATAATGTAAACATTACATATCAGACATGTTCAAATTCATCATATTCGGGATATTTTGTGACTGCACTAAATAACAATGATAACAGCGCCTGCAGCTTAATGGTGAACACAGTGGTGGTGACATAACAGTGTGGTAATAATGCCTGCAGGTTAATGGTGAAAGGTATGGTGGGTGAACACAGTGGTGGTGACATAACAGTGTGGTAATAATGCCTACGGCTACAGGTTTATGGTGAAAGGTATGGTGGGTGAACACAGTGGTGGTGACATAAGTGTGGTAATAATGCCTACAGCTTAATGGTGAAAGGTATGGTGGGTGAACACAGTGGTGGTGACCTAACAGTGTGGTAATAATGCCTACTGCTTGATGGTGAAAGGTATGGTGGGTGAACACAGTGGTGGCGACATAACAGTGTGGTAATAATGCCTACTGCTTGATGGTGAAAGGTATGGTGGGTGAACACAGTGGTGGCGACATAACAGTGTGGTAATAATGCCTACAGCTTGATGGTGAAAGGTATGGTGGGTGAACACAGTGGTGGTGACATACTGGTGAGTTATAACGTTCACTATTACGACAGTGGCTATTATACTCGCATGTGCTAGGTAGTACTGTATAGGGAGATTGAGGTGTGACGCAGCCTGTAAGGTATATGGAAGGGAAAGGTCGAGGCTGTGAAGAGGGCGTAAAACGCCATGTAACACCGTCAATCGTTGTATTTATCTATACGTGATGCCTTAATGGAATAACTGTCTGATCGTTGAACAAGCAGAGGGTAGAGAAGGCAGCTTTGTGGAAACCACGAAACATCAAAGTTATTTTCATAATAATCATACGTATTACATTAATGATTAGAAATCGACCTTAAACTATTGATAGCAATGAACATAGATAGCAGGTCATTAAAAAGGTCACCTCCAATTGTGCCCATATATCCTTTGAGGAATAAAGTGGTGGTTCCTTTGAACACAAGGGAGGAGGAGAAATCTCTATCGCTGCTGTAGAACGAAGTAAGGTCATCATCTGGCTACAAGCCTTCATTATCTTCTCGGTGAAATTCCTGTAAAGGCCTTGTGGTACCCTACACATCAGCCATCACGAAGTGGTCCAACCTTAATATATTAAATCGAAACTTTGAATACACTGAATCGGTCTTACCGGTCTCTGAACTCTCTAGATATATTTAATGTATCTAGTGTACAGAGACTCCATTGTCTGTCATCATAATACTGTACAGTACGTATAGCAGTAACTATTCTCAGTCAGATATCTTGAGCAAATAACTTTGTAAATCATGTCTCTTAATGAAAAATTACAACTTGGATTTTTCTTTTTTTTTTTAGGAAGACACCAAAATATGAAATTTATTCTATAAAGAACTCGAGTACAATACAGTCCGCTGGTATAATAAGTGGATATATACTTTAGTAGTAACGTCAGTCGACGGAGAAGTAAATATGTAGCAGGGTAGATCAGTTGCAAAAGTGTGTAGGGGAAGTAAATATGTAGCAGGGTAGGTCAGTCGCAGCCGTGTGTAGAGGAAGTAAATATGTAGCCGGGTAGGTCAGTCGCGGGGGGGGGGGGGGGAGGGATGATCAAAGACTTTCACCGTCTTTTTCTTTCACGTTAACTAAGACTAACAAAACCATATAAACTTTCAAAAAATCTCCGTGCACAGTAGAAGCTAGTTTGACTATGTCCAATCCATCATACTTGAGAGAGGGATGTTTGCTAACTTCTCCGGGAAAAAAATATCGTTGGAACTGTTGTGAATCTTAAAGCTGTGGAACCAGGGTACGGGAAACCGCAGTAAGTATCTCTAACCTGGCGTGATTACCTGTAATTACTTCCCAGATAGGAGGGGAAGGGGAGGGGAGGAAGTTTATGGACTACTAACTTTCAAATGATGAGTTACCAACACCCGAAGCCCTTCAGTAATAGACCAACATGTTGCCCTTAAATGTGATCATTGTTTTAGGAAGGTAAACAAAATACTAGAAATATATTATTTACTTTTATTCTATAGTTCAATTTCTTTTTATTACAAATATACAATAATATTTTAGTCGTGCAATCTTGACGACTAGCATAATAAGGTGTCCAAAGACGTAAGCAAGAGGGAGGGGCAGAGAGCTAGAGTGATGAAGACATTGTCAACACTCAGAGAGTGTAACGACCACGGTCTTACACGTCAGTTAGCGCCAAAATCAAATGGTTCATATTACGCTCAATAGCCCACAAAACATGTAACTCGGCTTTCGTTTGAGTCCTCGATCTGAGGAGTCCGTTTTCTCATCACTTCAAGACACCTCAGCCCTCCGTTATCCCATTTTCTCTGACTTACTGAAACCAACCTCTCTATAAAATGAATTTGAGTGTGAGAGAGAACACCCTTGTTTTGAGTCAACCTAGATATGTCTGTTTACAGTGGGAACATTCAAGATCCATTGTGAGTGGGGTAGAACGCTTCAACTGTCCTTATTGCTAGTAAAACGTGTCAAGTAAGTGAGTGTCGAGTTTGCCAGCTAGAGTGGCGTATTTTATGTCGTCCGTGGGGGTATCCATGAGTTTCTGATCGCGCCTGAAGTTATATCATTTTGTCGCCCCGACATCAGAGAATCTGATGTTTATAGTTTAGTTAGTGTCAGTTGTCTATTTAAGAAAGTCATTAATCTCCTGAACTATTCTGTCAACTGGTATAATCTCCAAGATCTAGCGCCTCCCCGTGAATAGCGCCTTGTTCGCCTCCGGCCTGAGCTTGCAGAATTCATGTTATCAACGTGTATATTCCACCTTTTCCTGGCAAGCTCAACCTCTGATTAGATTATATGAATAGACATAGGAAATTACCCTGATCAAGAACACGGGAGTTCATAACCAAGTATACAGTGATCCAAAATGATAGAGAAGTTATGTCGTTGGTAAGATCGACCCTTCTGGTATGAATACGGAGGCCCAAGCTGCCCCGTGGGTGCACGTATATACCTCTACACGAGGGAGAATCACGCATTCGTGACTCTTCCTCAACGTCTCTCCAGTGTATTGAGCTGAATACTCATCGGCTAACGTGGGGCGGTAACCGAGTTGGACGATGCCGTTAATTCGACAGGACTGAACTGGGAAGTCCGTTTCCTGCAAATCAGGCGCCAACTCCCTGAGCGTGTGTCGGTCTACAACCGACCCCTAACAGCGATCTTCATTTGTTGTAGAGACCTGCGTTACCCTGGGGCACTCCTCACAGTTACATAGGCCTAAGTATTATTGTATCTTGTTTGGGGGATAACTAGCAGAAATATAGTATCCCAGGTTAAGTATTGAACCACTGAATGAGAGTTAAAAGTGCCATGTCGTTCCTTGTGAATTAACAGGAGGTATTGTATGTTGAGATAATTGTGGAGTTGTCCAGTGTGTTATGTATTCATTGGTAGTGACCATGAAATGATAATCTGAGAGTATAATGATATATCCAAGAAGTGAAGAGTTAATTTGCTACTTGGTAAGGTAAGACCTGAGGGTCCAGTGATATCTGGTGTATACCCAGTACTGAATATCATTTGGCAGAGTGACAATACCACAATTGTCGATTGAAGTAATAAGTATTTGGAGGTATTTAATGAGGTAATAAATTCTTGAAGTGTTTGATGACTTAATAAATAAATTGCAGTTCTGTTTTGTCTGAGTGAATCTAAGATGCATCTTATCCAATCACTGTGTTAATAAATATTGAACTAGTAATCTACGTCTACGAGTATCACCACTCTATCCTTTCCCACATTGATTCTCAGAAAATAGCTAACTCACGTGCCTAGAAGCTCGCTACCTAACAGTTAACTAAGAGATGTTATATTCTAGAATAATCCTGGGGGGGGGGGGGGGCAGGTCAACCGGTGTAAGTATAATAAGTGTGGTAGTAAGAAAGACATGGTTTCCCAGGTTAATCCATGGTTTAGAATATAACTAGAACAAAATATATGGAAGGGATTATAATATATGAAAGGAAATGAAAAGAAAGAACATTGACTTGGAAAATATAAGCAGAGAAGCATACGAGTTACTTATATAAGAATATATAAGAATATAAGGTATATAGAGATAAAGAACATATAAGAATATAAGCAAGAATATATAAGAATAAGTATGTATGTAAAGAACTGAAGAAGGATAAGTATATAAAACAGGATACTCATTGGAAAGAATGCTACAACGAACATAGAAGTATATGAATAAATAAGAAGACTAACAGAAAAATAATATCTGGATGGTAAATTATAAAAAGAGAAAACTCGGCCCGTTACAAGAGGACTAAAAGAACTGGGTGAGGGAAGCTTATATGGTGTTGAATTATTGGAACACACTTTTTCGCTCCCAGGAAAAAAAATAACCATATTGAACACTGTTGAACTGTGCTGCAATATATGGTGTTATTCAGAGCCTTTACCAGACTTACATTATACCACAGAAGAGCTTCACCAAGACATGAAAAAACACCTTCTCCTGTAGGTGGACACGAAGCATTATGACATGATCAAGCGAGCAGAGAAACCACCTACTCTTATCTAGAGTCACCGAGAATCACTGAGTCATGCACGCAGCCTCTTAATATACTTGTTCCATAGTTTTAACCAGACTCCACATGAAAATATTTAAAGATACCCAGACTTTACTGAGAGTCACGTTAAATTACCCCTACAACACTCACTGAGTATACCTTAAAGACGTGAAAAGTTGCCTCGAGTCTTCCTGAAGGTGTGATGAAGTTTACATAGTGCTGGCGAAGGCTTGCATTATAATGGCACGGTCAAAGGGGCGCTGGTCGAACACCTGGGCACACTCGCTCACATTCTTGGCCTGGGAACCGATATGAGCGGCGTACAGGAAACCAGACTTCGGCGTCTTCATCTCAGAAAAGATGACAGGTTTTACTTGACGGCTGAGGACAAGAGATCATTGTTAATACATAGCATTATAATTATTTTAAAACCAGAGAGAAATTGTCTGGTCTAACTGTAGGAATCATGTGATTAACCCTTTAAGTCCTGAAGAGTTTAATAATCGTACTCAAAGGGTTAAATCATCATCATCATCAAAGGGTTAAATCATCATCATCATTATCATCAAAGGGTTAAATCATCATTACCAAAGAGTGCGAGGGTAATTTACCATTAAAAGTTTCATACTGGGAGGTGGGGACACTGTTGTAAGATGTCACCCTCGTCGGGTGTGACTTCCAGTTCACACACCAGACGGAGGCCGCAACCGAACTGGTCAGCGTTGGCGGCAAGGGTGAGGAAGATGTCGGGGTTGTCGACGGGAAGGCAAGACTCGGTAGTGTCTCACTTACCTCGTCTGGCCGCGGCCGCCGCCAGCACTGCCCCGCCCAGCACCAGAGCGCCCGCAACGGCCGCGACACCCACGGCGGCAGCATCGGCGCCACCTGTCCCCACGGTGAGCCCAACGGTTCCCACGGTAGCGGCACTTTCCAGGAAGAATATGACTTGGCAGAAGGGCAGGAGGGCCACAATGGCCAGTGGCAACAGAATAGTTAAATGCATTTTGATCTGCTGGCCACGAGGAAGAAAAATTCATTAATGTTTCATATTATCATATATAAATACACAAGACTGTTATTGATAAACTTTCGAAACAAAACCCTCCAATCTAGAGCTGTGTAGTTAAAAATTTGAAGCTTCTAATGATAACATTAAGTAAACCTGAGAAGTAAGCTCCTTGAATTATACAGTAAACTGGTGTACAGATACAGAACTATACGCTAAGAAAGTTCACTTTACGAAAATTATTACAAAAATATGACACTGTACTCATGAACCAGAGCTGGCTTGAGGTAATCCTTGAGAGGCACAACTGTATGGTCCTGTAGAACCTACCAGGTGGGTGTTGAGCAGGTGAGTCCTGGAGAAGGGTGAGCGTTGCCGGGTTATATGGGTGAGTAGGAGAAGGTGTGGCTCTCTCCAACAAGGTTATGAGAAGTTAGTCGAAGGTTTAGCCTCAGGCCCAGTCAGCTCTGATAGTTACTCTTCCTGTTTCTGGAGGTGAAAGTCACGAAGTACCTCTCTCTCCACCTCCCTGGAGTCAGAGGTTCCGAAGTTCTTCTGTCTGGCGTTGAAGTCTTCCAAAGTTCTTTTGTCTGGAGTCAAAGGGTCCCAAGTTTTGTCTAGAGTCAAAAGTGCTTAAGTTATTCTCTTAATTTTTTTGTTTTGTTTCGAGTCAAAAGTTCTCAAGTTTTCCTTCCTAAATTAAAAAATTATCAAGTTTTCTTTCCTAGAGTTAAAGGCTCTCAAGTTTCCCTCCCGCTTTAGTTCCGCTCGTTTCCAATGACGCTAATTGATGGTTCTGACTCCCTGAAGATTTTATTCGGTCGCAGAGTTTTGTTTGCAGATCCCGGCCATCCGTAATGACGACACTGATAACTACTATTATTCGTTTAACCCTTTTCCTCTTTCTCTTTCCTATACCTCTCTCTCTCCTGTTCTCTCACCCACCCTTTCACTCTCTATCTCTCTTGCTCTCCTGCGAAAAAGAGTGATTCAACATATTAAGTTTTCTTTAGCCGACAAAGATATATACATTTTCACCTTCATCACCTTATCTGCAGGTGTCAGGGATCATTCACTAGTGTCAGGGATCACTCACAGGTGTCAGGGATCGCTCACAGGTGTCAGGGATCGTTCATAGGTGTCAGGAATCACTCTACGGGTGTCAGGAATCGCTCACAGGTGTAAGGGATTGTTTACGGGTGTCAGGGATCACTCACAGTTATCAGGGATCACTCATGGGTGTCAGTGATCACTCACGGGTATCAAGGATCGTTCTTAGGTGTCCGGGATTACTCACGGGTGTCAGAGATCGTTCATAGGTATCAGGGATCACTCACATGTGTCGGGGATCACTTATGGGTGTCAGGAATCACTCACGGGTGTCAGGGATCACTCATGGGTGTCAGGAATCGCTCACTGGTATCAGGGCTCACTCACAGGTGTCAGGGGTCGCTCACAGATGTCAGGGATCACTCAAGTCCTCGGTGGGTGTACTATCGTGGACAAAAGTTCGCTCCCTGTGGTGAAATTGAGTCAAGGGAATGAGTCTCCAAACTGACTTACCCTGACTGTCTTCTGGTGCGGGTGTGTTGTTTTACCTCATTTGGGGTCGATACTGCTTCAGTTTGGGATGGAGAGAACTTTTGTCAACGATAGTACATTATACCTACAACTCGCCCAAGTTCCACCAACAACACGCACAAACCTCTAATTCCCCAGCGGTGACTTCATGAGTTAGACATCAATGACATCACCCAACACCTCCACCTTACTCAAATAGTAGACTTTCCCACACATGGCAATGCCACCCTTGACCTCATTATGACTGATCTTGGTAACCATTACCTCCCCCCCCCCCCCCCCCCAGCCGCTGCCTCCCATGGGACGCAGCCCCCACCTGTCCCTGCTGTGGTCACCTACCCCCACCTTCTCACCACCGCCAGTTGCCACCAGGACTTACCGACCTACCCCAGACTCTGCTATGCGGCGTTTTGGACAATGGATTACCCGGTATCCCTGGACTGAAGTGATCACGGTAGACGATGTGCAGAACAAGTGGCATAATTACCTGGACACTATCACCAAAGCCTACCACCACTTCTTTCCAGCCAAAACACTGAGGATCCACCGGGATGATGTCCCGTGGATTACACCCCGCATAAAAAGACTCACTGAGCAGCGCAACAAGGCATACTACACCAACAACCGTCTGTACAAAAGTCTACGTAACCAGGTCATCAGGGAAATCAAGTCTGCCAAGAAGACTTATTATCCCAGGAAAGTGCACGGTCGGCATCGGTCAGTGGTACTCCAAGGTAAAAGATCTCTGTGGTCTCAACCGTCAGTCTCCCACACTTCCTTTCATCTCACATTTACCTAGTGAGGAGGCAGCTGAGATAATTAATAACCACTTTGCTGCCATATGTCATACCTTACCCAGTCTTGACCTCACTCTCCTCCCAGCTTACTTACCTTCCCCCTCCCCCCTCCCCCCTCCCAGTGTCCAACCATATGAAATCGCCAACAAACTCCTGAAATTTAAATCCAAACGCTCCACGACCCCAATTGACCTCCCAATCAAAATACACAAGGAGTTTGCAGTCGAACTTGCCACCCCCTCTGTTCTATTATTAATGCATCCCTCAGACAAAGCAAATTCCCTAATGAATGGAAAACCGCATTTGTCACCCCCATCCCCAAGGTCACCACCCCACAGTCCCCTAACGACCTCAGGCCAGTTGCCATTACCCCCATACCCAGTCTATTTTGTGAGGAATTTGTTTTTGAGTGGGCATTTGCCAGTATCTATCAGTCAATTGATCCACAGCAATTTGGCAATATGAGGACCTCCTCTACAACACACTGCTTGGTGAGCTTTCTGGATATTCTGCACAAAAACTTGCAGAAACGTAAGACATCACTGGCCGTTGCCCTTGTGGACTTCAGGAAGGCCTTTGACCTTGTTGATCACTGCACTGTTATCAACAAGGCTATTGCACTAGGGCTGCCCACCAACCTGGTCTCATGGCTCATTGATTTCTTGAGTGGACATCGCCAAGCAGGGCTTGGTCTCTACATTCCAACACCTCACCAGCGGTGTTCCCCAGGGAACCAAGATGGGACCACTGTGCTTCCTCATCCTGATCAACGACGCTCTATCGGACACTCCTCACAGGTGGAAGTACGTGGATGACTGCACTGTGGGGGTTTCAGTGGACAACACCGCACCAGACTACTCATCGCTCCAAGGCACCCTGGACAGGCTACAGGCATGGACTACGGAGAACAAGGTCACCATCAACCACACCAAAACCGTAGTCATGCACATCAATACCGCCACCACTTCAGTGCAAGCCCCAGCAGTCACAGTGGGTGCCCATCCTCTCCAGCTGGTGCAGTCTGCCAAACTCCTGAGTGTAACTATAGACAACAAACTTGACTGGAAGGCCCATGTAAATAACACAGTCAAGGCAGCCTTGTACCGTCTCTCTACATGCTACGAAGACTTAGGTCACTTGGGACACCCACGCCAGAGCTGAGGACCATCTACAACGCCTTTATTCTCCCCAAACTAACGTATGCGTCACCAGCCTGGTCGTCTTCTCTCAACTCCACCCAACAACGTCAGCGAGAGAAAGTACAGAAAAGGGCCTGCAGAATCATGCTTGGCGCAGAATACTCCGGCTACACCAACGCTCTCTCCACCCTGGAAATGCCAACCCTCAGTGACCTCCACCACCAAGCACTGGACTACTGCACTGATTTATTCTCCCGTATGGTGTTCCTACCTGTGTTAATTACCTGGTTTATAGGGAAGGAAGCCCCCCCCCCCCCCCGGTTCCCTCTCTCTCTCTCTCTCTCCCGGACCCTTTTTGTCACTACTTTCCTGGTTGTTAAGTGTGTACCTGAAGGTCGGCCTGGCCTTTAGAGAGGATTAGTAGTGGAGAGAGAGAGAGAGAGAGAGAGAGAGAGAGAGAGAGAGAGAGACTGCTGTGCCGTCAAAGAGAAACATAGTTTGAGATGCAATATTTATCCAGGAAGCACGCGCATAATAACTACTCTATCTCTCTCTATCTTACACACACACACACACACACACACACACACCATGACATAATTTTCCTATTTCATTTCCCATAAAACTACCATCATAATTTGATGAACATTAAAGTAATTGTTTACATGACGTAAATCTTGTAATATAACTTCACGTCGCCCTAAATATTACTAATCCTAGCATTATTATTATTGTTACTATTATTTTTCTGCAATTTGCTTTCGGTCCAGCCTGTCTGTCCCTAAAATAACTCGAGAGCGGGTATATGGATTCACACCAAATTCAGTCGACTTGATCAATATGAGAAGCAAGACGAGTAACCTCTACCCCGAGCAGGTAGGATTGGCAGGTTGTAGGCTCATTAAGGCGTCCTTCTCTCTCACCAGTAACTGATACATGATGGAGCGGGTCTGGTCAGTCAGACACCCTGACCACCACTAAGGTAGCGAGTTATTAATATTATCTCTATGGTACCTGATGTTAGACGCGACTACACTTACACACAAACACCCGGCGAGTGTACTGGTGTGTGTATTGGCGAGTGTACCGGTGTTGTATTGGCGAGTGTTCTGGCGATTGTATTGGCGAGTGTGCTGGTGTGTGTGCATTGGCGAGTATACTGGCGAGCGTATTGGCGACTTTACTGGCATTTGTACTGGTGTGTGTATTGGCAAGTGTTCTGTCGAGAGTATTAGTTTCCTTCCATAGGTGATGTGTGCCTCTCTCCTCTCAGTTATATCACTTGTCTGGAGTTGATTAGTCTGTCATCTGGTAAAAATAATTCGGTGTAATGAAACCTACCTAACCTGACCTGACCTGACCTAACCTACCTTGCATGGATTACTTGAATCATCTTTGATAAAGGAATACAGGAGGATTGAGCTTAACGTGTCAAGCTACTCGAAAGAGGCGAAAATACTGAAAATTATTTGTTTATTTTCGCATCTTTCCCATTACCTTTTCCCTCTCCATTGTTCCATTACCTTTTCCCTCTCTATTGTTCCATTTCCTTTTCCCTCTTGTAATGATTGATTGTCAGACCAAACCTTACAGCCCAGAATTATGCCGTATATAGCAGCAAGTACATCACAGACCTCGTGGTACCACCACATTCCGGGTTGACACACCTCAGGTCGACCCATGGGACTTGACCTCGCCCGCTAATGACGTGAGCCGGGTGACCTACAACCACACCTGCACACAGCTATCCAGATCAAACCAGTTTAGTGTTAATTGGTTAGAGGTCAGAAGCCGGCTGGGCCGACCCCATATAAAGGCCCTACAGTCCCGTCCACGGCGACTACGTTTAGGACGGGCATGGCAGTACCATTATCATCCTGATCTGGTCATACTGATTCTCACTCTGGTTGCTGTCATATCTCTCCCGTTCGGGTCGTCACTCGGCCAACTAAGCAGAGTCACGCACGTCCCCTCCCCAGGTCGGGAGGGAGACCTCCCGACCAGACCACTGCATCGCCAGCTAAGCAGATTCTCCCGTAGGAGGCAGCCCAGCCAGCACTCACTGGGCCTACGTCAGGGTACACGTGAGTCTTGTCAGAACATCCTAGGGTGAGTCACCTACTGTGGGAAGTGTATTCATTCAGGTGTGTCCGAGAGACAGTGTCAAGTAACGTAAAGCATGATGTGTTAGTACCCCGATATAATAGTGATATTGATGTGTTCATGTCATTGAGTGAAGTAATAAATAGTTGTATCAAAGAGGTGTTTAACAAGTTGTCCCTTTAAGAAGTGATGTATGTGTATTGACATACGAGATAAGATAAGTGTAGTGACGCTGAGCAAATAACATCCAGGCCACGCTACCAAGTTTCCTATCTTTACATTCCTACTCTCTATACTTCCTACTTATATATGTAATTCTCTTCTTGTGAGATTTGTCTCATTATACTCTCTATTGTTCCATTACCTTTTCCCTCTCTATTGTTCCATTACCTTTTCCCCCTCTATTGTTCCATTACCTTTTCCCTCTCCATTGTTTTCCCTTATATTCCATGTTTCCATTAACCTCTGCCTCCCGGGCTCAGAACACGCGGTTTATGAGCCAGGTTTCCCCCTAGTGTGTTACAGAGAAAATATAGGTTGTTTTTGTGCCGCTGGCGATGCCTGTGTGTATGTGTGTTTCTTCATCATTGCCCTTTATAACCTCTGTACCTGTCACCTCTCACAACACACTCCAGCACCTCGCCTCTAGTTTACACCCAGGCACGACAAGGACGCTGCTGGATATCCTTGTGAAGTGTGTGTGTGTGTGTGTGTGTGTGTGTGTGTGTGTGTGTGTGTGTGTGTGTATTTGTGTGTGTGTGTGTGTGTGTGTGGGTGTAGAATATAAAAGTAACAGAATTTATTTTTGTAACATAAGTAATTCGAAATGTAAGTCAATGATTATTAAAGTATGATCTGATTTTGAATTTTTTGTAGATAAATAGTATAGGCAATGAACCCCTGGCCTCACATACCAATGAATATTGTGATTGTGGTTTTGTTTTGGCTTATGAGCCGCGGCCTTTCCTGCCATATATATCGTCTCCTCCACCGTCAAGGTTCCGTGTGCTGTGAGGGACCATCATACATGATTTATGGGGCATTATAGAAAGACCTACGTAATTCTCCATGAAGTTATTATTATTAGTAAATAAAAATTTAAATACAGGGTATATCTTGTATACTTGGTAATGAAATTTTTATTTGTATTTCTAAAATTTCCTAAAATCGTGTGGGCTTGAGTGGTATATTGGTGTGTGATACATATATAATTGTGCTGGGATAAATGACCTCAATTTTATAATGATAACTTATAAGACTAAGATGAAGAGTCTAGGGAGACGTGAAGAGCAATTCTCAATCAGTGATCCACCATAACGGAACCAGACCAGTTTAGAGTATCCTAATTCTCATAGTTCTTCCCGTAGAGTAGAGAAAGTTACACAAGTAACACACACTCGGACATAACTGCATAACACACACTCGGACGTAACTGCATAACACACACTCGGCCAAAACTACACAACTCACACTCGACCATGACTACATAACACAAACTCAGCCATAACTACTTTAAAATTCCTGTGAACGAAAATCAGATTTGAGTGGCGATTTTTGTATACTGGAGGAAGGTGACCCGGAGTGCGGTAGTGCCTCAGCCCCAGGGACCTTCAGGAGGGTTTGGTTCAGGTCATTACTAAAGAAAGTGGAGGCTGGTGACCCTGGAACGCTCTCTTCCATATGACTGCTGACAATAGTGTTGCTGTGGTGGTCTCGGGTCACTTGTGTGTGTGTGTGTGTGTGTGTGTGTGTGTGTGTGGTCGCAGATTTATTACAAGTCACTACATAAAAACAAACTCTGGCTCCAGATACAGGTCCAAGTTTACTTACCCGTCCACCCACCAACTAATTCCGCATGAGGAACAAGTTCCTCAGCAGCGAACAACGGCCTTAGCAGCACACGACGGCCTCAGCAGCAGACGACGGCTTCAGCAGCAAGCAGGTGGTTACAAAAGTATCACACCTAATAAGTCACTGCAAATTACAGCCGTGTTCTAGCCGGTTAATTATTAGTTCTGTCGAAGTTAACCAGGCTGGTACATTTATATTATATTGGGTTAGAGTAACGAAACCCAATTGTCTGTTTCTTCCTTTTATTAAGGAACTGTTGTTAATACAATTCCTGAGTGTAAATCAACAGTAACTTCCACTATTTATGAGTGTGAAGAGAGAGGACGGCGGCTATGTAAATAGACCGTTTAATCACGTCCGTTCGATGTGACATTATGAGTGGGACTTCTATTAGTAGTGACCCATCGAGGGAGAACGGAATAGGCATGTCGTCCTCCCTCGAGGGAAGACAGAACCATCCACGATGGCTCTCAAATAACGTCTTCCTCTAGTCAAGGATATCAAACTACTGCCCGCTTTAGGTGGCCAGGGAGCCGGCTACTTAATGCCTTAACTCGGCATAATATGACGCAGCTTCCCATAGGCACACCTTATCACGTGCACTGAACATGTCACCTCATAGCTAGTGGAAAGTTACAGGGGATGAATCAGTCGACCACAAAATAATCATCAACAAAGCTATTGACCTCGGGCTTCGGAGAAGTCTTATACCATGGCTTACAGACTTCCTCAGTGACCGACGCCAAGCTGTACGCTTCCGAGGGGCTGTCTCCACCTTTCAGTCACTCACCTGTGGCGTCCCCCAAGGCACCAAGATGGGACCACTCTGCTTCCTTATGCTTATCAATGATGCCCTAAGAGAAACCCCCACTCGCTGGAAATATGTCGACGACTCCACCATTGGGATCAGCGTCAACAATTCTGCTCCCCACTATACCGCCCTTCAGGATTTATTGAACAGTCTCCAAAACTGGGCCACCAACAACCACGTCACCATCAACCATACCAAGACCATGGTTATGCACATCAACCTCTCCTCCGACATTGTCCCACCCCCATCCATTAATTTAGGTCCGAACACACTCCAGGTTGTAGATTCCACGAACCTCCTCGGCGTCACCATAGGCAACAAACTAAATTGGAAACCACAAGTCAGTGAAGTTGTCAAATCCTCCAGTTTCCGTCTCCACCTCTTCCGCCGACTCAAATCCCTCGGAGTTCCTGCACCCGAGCTCCTCAGTGTTTACTCAACATTCATACTTCCCAAGCTCACCTATGCCTTCCCTACCTGGTCTTCCTCCCTAAATGCCACACAACGTAAACACCTAGAAAAAGTGCAAAAGAGGGCATGCAAGAATACTTTCTCCCCTTCCTACTCCACATATCAAGAAGGGCTCAACACACTGACCCTTTCGACTCTCACTGACCATCACCAAGACCTCATCTGCAAATTTGGTAAGAAGCTTCTGCACCATCCTCGACACCGGCTCCTACTACCACCTGAGATCCCTAGCCAGAGAATTGCTGTTCGACACCACAACCACATCCAGCCCATACGTGCACGAACTGATCACTATAAGAACAGCCCAGTCCCAACCATTGTAAAAATTATCAATAACTTGTAATAAACCAGTGTATTCACTCCCAGTAAATACTACTTCTTGCACTGTCACTATGTTGGAATGCCCTGTAGTTTGAGCTTTTCCCCATCTAGTTATTATATATCTTATTTATATCACTTACGTTATTTGTATATTATTTGTAATTCGAAACCTATTCCCCAATTATGTAACTGTATACTTTCAGCCTTCTGGCTGCCAAGCTCTTTCAATAAACAGTTAATTATTATTATTATTATTATTATAATTATATAAATCAAATGTAATTAACCCATTTATATAATTCTTCTGTTTATGAAACAGGGGCCATTACATCACACAGTCACCTACCATCCGAGCTCCGCGAGGACTACACTAAACTCGCAGAAAAACATCCTATACATAAGCCTAACCATGTAACAAACATATATGCAAACACTAATCTGGGGCCTTTAGAACCATAAGTTCATCAACTACTGGGATCCTAGACTTACTGTCTTACTGGCTAGTATCTCATGTACTATCATGCACCAAAGTCGTGTCCACTACCCAACCACAGTGAGGATTCGAATAGCCTTGAGTCTGAAGTTTCGAAACAACTGCAGGAAATGCTATGGTCGGCCAACAGATGTCGCCCACTGTAGTGTGTGTGTGGGGGGGGGGGGGGGGAATAGAGAAGGTGGGGGTTAGTCTAATAACAGGCTGTGTGTAGGTGGAGCATAACATCGTGAATTCCGCAATCACTGATAACAATAAGAATGTCATGAAGATAGTTAATATTATTAAGCATGGTGAGAGATGTGTAACAGGTAAATAAAAGCACTACAACGACCATATCTCTGCCGTTCATGGCTACGACGGTGAGACTGATGGGCACACCAGTAATTAATTCTCCGTGACTCCGAGGTCTCATTCCTACCATCGTCATCACCAACAGGTAAGTCACATTAATTTGTCAGCATAACCCATGTCGTCCTTATACTATTGCAGGGTGTCCCATGAGTGACAGCAGATATTTGTAGAGGTGAAAGAATATGTGATATTGAGCCACCACGTCTATATCTCCATCCGTTTCCCTCTATGTATAATAAAAAGTGTAACCCTACTCAGACAAAATAATGAATGGGCCATCCAAACAAATTAAAGATGAGGTGCACCCCACCCAAATAAGGATGGGCCCTCCATTTCCTTTCGCCTTCTTTTCTCCACATCCTTTCCTCCTTTCCATCGCCCCAGTCACCCCAACCTACCACCCAATACCATGCAGTGGGCAGAAGGCCACACACTTTCTCTCCTCCTAAAAGTCTGTTCGGTTTAACCCACATTCTTTCACTACTAAACTTTCTTCCCCCTTTCCTATATTTCGCTATTGCTATCCGTATCTCCCGCCTCGACTCCGCCATTTGTAATGGTTGCCTTGCCTAATTTGTAAAATCCACCTCACGGCTAAACGTAAACCGAAAAATCCATATATGTATAGAGGTTTTATACTCAGAATCACATATTCTTTCACCTCTACAAATATCTGCTGTAATTAGTGGGACACCCTATTATAATTATATGACAGTTGTTATATGAGCTTCTTAGTTAACTTCACCATAAAAATTTGGTGTTTGATGTGCTATGCGCTTGCCTCACGTTACCTTACTCAGTTATATTACACCCCCAGTTGCAACCTGAGAGTTTGGGTTGGGTAATGTAGTATTTTGATCAGAAATGGAATTCAGAACGACTCAATGAACATGAAGAAAAACGTTTTTATTTAACGAACCCTAACATAATGTAACATATTACAGTTATATGTAATCAGGGACGAACATGTCATAGCTGAAAATTGTCAAAGAAATATGTAAAGCAGTGGAAAACCATATATTTTGATTATTGGCGAGGCTAACTACCTATAAACAATTAATATTTGACGATTGGCAAAAGTCCTGGGAAAATGAACCAACAAGTCATAAGCTAAAAATGATCAAATTATCAGTTTATCCTTGGACATCATCAAAACAATCCTCTCGACATCACGAAACTATTCTGAATCGTCTAAGAATTGGGCATACGCGATTGACGCATGGCCAATTCATGTCTTCCCCTAATGGAGCCCCACCTATATGCTCCAACTGCCGAACACAAATAACAGTCCAACATTGAATGCCCTATTTATAATAGGCATCGAACAATGAGCTTCACTAACCCTACAATGTAAGATATTTTAGCAGAGACCCCAAAATTTTTGCTAAGTTCAGTTTTGACCTTTTTGAAATACTGTAATCTCCTCCAAACAATATAACACTAAATTATAGAAACACAAATATATGTTAACTAATCCCTCTGGCCAGCCCTAGGAGAGACTCAAATGGGTGTCAGTGGTCTGGTCAAACTAAATCTTGATGATGATGATGATTATCGGCGAATGTTCACTCTACAGTCGCAGGGGCGGTGGTGGAGGTTTTTTATCTTTGGGGGGGGGGGGGGATCTAAGTGCAGTTCACTATGAATACAAGAAATAGGAAGGGTTTCTTGGGCAGTTGGTCCAAAAAGATTTACCAAAACGATATGTCAGAGTAATAATACTTAACCTAGGTGTTACTAACACCATTAATTTACTCTAGTATATAAAAGCCTGCATCAGTTACCACAACATAATATTACCCTGCCATTTCAGATATGCCTGCAGGACGAGCAAATTCGTTGGCAGTGATTGCTAAGCGAGGCCAAATTATCGGGATGTGAAGAGCCAGGGCAACTGTGCCTTGGGATGTGGAGAGCCGGGGCAACCGTGCCAAACAATACTATGGAAGTGGGAAGGAGCATCAAGACGATTAGGAGGTGGATCCGCCGGTGGGAGGAAGAGGGCTCAGTGGAGATGAAACCTCGAAGCAGAAGGCCACGAGTAACGTCGGCAAGGATGGACGCCATGATCGTGGCAGCAGCAACGGCATATCCAATGCGAACATCAGTGGAGCATACAAGATTTCTGGGCCTCAACTGCCATCACAAGACGACGAGACGCCGACTTCATGAAGCCGGGATCGACTGCCATATTCCAGCTCACAAAGGGTGGCTAACACTAACTCACAAGGAGTGTCGACTCGGCTTTGCATTGGAACACCTTCCACATAGAGAAGAATACTGGAGAACCATTATATTTACAGATGAAACGGTGTTCAGGTCAGTGGGAGCCGAAGCAAGGCAGTGCTGGCGGCCCCCAACACACGCTACCATGAAAAACACATTCATCGTCGCCCAGTGAGTGGTAGGGTGTCAGTGTCATTCTGGGGATGGATGTGGGCACATGGGCCAGGTGAACTGGTCAAGATCAATGGCCGTTTCACTGGTGAGCAGTATGTAGACATCCTGGAACAAGCACTAATTCCTACAGTCCGGGCTATGGCAGTTCCAACCCCCCACACTATCAGGCTGGTCCATGACAACAGTCCCATTCATACCAGCAACATAGTGAAGGACTACTTCCAGGATCACCCTGAAATTGAGGTCATCGACTGGCCAACACTAGGATATGATATTAATCCGATTGAACATATTTGGGCCATGATGAAACGTGATTGGGATATTGGGGAGCAGCGAACCTGCGCAGCAAGAGAGGCCAAAACTTACAACGTGTGGGTGAGTATACGTCGACGACCAGGGGTGTGCCTGAAGCTGGTCGACTCCATCCCTAATGGCCTTGATGAAGTCCTGAATGCAATGGGTGGCTGGACCAAATACTAATATGTGTGTATTGGTGTATTGTTTGGATTTTAGTATTGTTTGTAAATACAATTAATATATATTAACTCACCTACAGTGTTATCTTAAATCCATGTCCTTAATGATGTTTTAAACTATATAGCATGAAAATTCATAACAAAGTAACTTAACAGCCACAAATTATGTATTGTGTGGTATACAATGATCTGTATGACACGTCGTGGAATGTGTTGTCTTATAACACAATATAATTTATATAGTTACAATTGCTACCATCATAGAAATGCTCATGATGTTCAGCACACAATGTTTACGGTAACTGAGCACACTCCAAAATATAAGAAGCTTGCATATTGTGGTGGGGCATTTAAACACTGGAACTTGGAAGAATTGGAACTAGATTAAGTCTGAATACTATTTTACAATACTGATAACTTTTTCACTGCACTCTTTTTAACATAAGTATATAATTATATAATATTGCATATTATCACAAATATTTATTAAGTAAAGGATGGGTGGAATATAAATAAATATTACCATAATATCTGTCGGAATAACAACAAAATTGTGACGTGGTCGCTGAGTAAAACTGGCTGATCCTTGCATATTTCACTTTTATCCTTAATATATCCCATTCTTTAAAGTATCATTGTGACCTGAGGGGCAATGAGAAACCAGGACACTGCACCTGTTCCATGAATTCGCAACCATAAAGAAGCAACTGCAAGACAAAACGTAGTTAAAAAGGCAGCTTGAAATTATGGTGGTATAAATAATAAATAAACCTGCCTCTCATCCACCCCCTACCCCCCCCCCCCCCCACACACACTACAGTGGGCGACATCTGTTGGCCGACCATAGCATTTCGCCCCAGCTGTTTCGAAACTTCAGACTCAATGCTATTCGAAACCTCACTGTGGCTGGGTAGTGGACACGACTTTTGTGCACGATAGTACAATGGCAAAATTGGATGATTCTGACTTAAAACACAAGCATTACTGCCAATATCAACACAATAGTGGAATCGTTAACTTGGGTAAGCAAATCACGGAATAACATGGCAGAAATAATCTTCGCCTACTTCATGTTTAAGAATGCACCTTTTTAGCAATGTACAACTTTTGCTACTGTCACGCTAGATGAATGAGTGTGTGGTGCACGAGACTCTTTCTACGAAACATTCATGTTTGCGGAGAGCAATGGTACTGAGTTGTGAAGGGTTCTACATGGCATTACTGAAAATTTACAGTCTGTGATACTTTACTGTAGAACTATCATATTTTTAGTTTGAGGAGATGTGTCTCTGACATCATTAAAATATGCAGTTTGAAAATTATGAACATTATTATCCTTCCTGGGATCAAAATAAAATGTCCACATTTTCTATGTCTAAGGTTTGAAAAATTATTTAGATACAAACCAAAGAAATAACCTTGTCAATCCATTTACAGGAAATTGATAAAAATTATAGTTAAAATAATTAAAGTATCAATAACTGAACAGGTAAGAAATAAATACTGGAAATTATATTACGTCAGTATATATTAAAATAAGTAAGGCACTTATAAGACATGATATAACCTGCACGATGTACTATTAGTGTGAAGTTATGTCGTGACCATGTAAATGTGTGTATATATTTAATGTATGCCTAGATACTACCTATTCCTTGTAGGCTTGATTGAAGAATCTTTCTAGAATTTCTTGAAAATGTGAAATTGTTGCCGCAATCCCGTTGACTTGCGTGTGTCACTCACAGGAGACACAGCTGATGCAAAGGTCCTGTGACTGGGTCAATGTCCACGAAAATCCTGAGTACAGCAAACTGCTGCTCCCTGTCAGTGAACTCAAGGATTCTGGGGTTCACTGGGTACACTAGTGCATCCACCACCCCATACCTCAGAATGCTGAGACCATCTCTCATGATCTGAGATGTGTCATCACTAGGGGAGGGGTGCTGGTAACTGGAGGTTACTCACGCCATACAAAAGAATTTTGTTGACAGGAAGCTGATTGATGAGTAGTCACAACAACTGCAGTCACGTCCTGTCACACCCTGGGCAGTGAACGAATCATTTGCAGAAACTAATGTTCACTTCAGCTCACAGGATCGTTGCCATAATTCAGCAACTATCAATAAATCAGTATTGGTTATCGATATAAAAAAAAAGATTTTGTACATCATCTTTGGATGACAAAAAAAAGACACTCAACTATAACTTCTCACTATGGAATATCACTACACTTGGATATTTCATGTAACAGGGCACTGTTTTTTATTTTTCTTGTTTCGTAAAACACTGATGACTTGTTATGTAGAATGTGTATATAGACAGGAATGTTGTTACCAGCTACTGATGTCTTTGATCCTTGTAATAATATGATGCAGCTTCCCATGGGCACACCTTATCAAGTGCACTGAACATGTCACCTCATAGCTAGTGGAAAGTTACAGGGGATAGATCAGTATATAAATCAAATGTAATTAACCCATTTACATAATTCTTCTGTTTATGAAACAGGGGCCATTACAGCCGCTTCTCCCCTTAACACACCCTAAGCACTCCTGATCTACTCCTCCCTCCTCACTGAAAGCAATTAATGTCAAGTTACAATATTTATTCCTGCCATCCACCACTCGGGTTCCAGTACCACTGAATGTGAACGATGTTGTTGTGACTATTCCAGAACATCAGCCAATGAGGAATAAATATTGAAACTTGACATTAATTGCTTTCATTGAGGAGGGAGGAGTAGATCAGGAGCCCTTAGGGTGTGTTAAGGGGAGAAGCGGCTGTAATGGCCCTTGTTTCATGAACAGAAGAATTATGTAAATGGGTTAATTACATTTGATTTATATACTGATCCATCCCCTGTAACTTTCCACTAGCTATGAGGTGACATGTTCAGTGCACATGATAAGGTGAGCCCACGGGAAGCTGCGTCATATTATGCTGAGTTAAGGCATTATGTAGCCGGCTCCCTGGGCACCTAAAGCGGGCAGTAGTTTGATATCCTTGACTAGAGGAAGACGTTATTTGAGAGCCATGGTGGATGGTTCCTTCTTCCCCGTGGGAGGACGACGTGCCTATTCCTTTCTCCCTCGATGGGTCACTACTCATAGAAGTCCCACTCATAATCTCCCATCGAACGGACGTGATTAAACGGTCTATTTACATAGCGGCCGTCCTCTCTCCTCACACTCATAAATAGTGGAAGTTACGGTTGATATACATCTGGACGTGTATCAGAAATAGCTTCTCAAGTGATTGTTACAAGTGGTGACAACCCAGGAAGGTTGTTGCATATATGACAGTTTCACTAGTAACTGTTATATCACACTAACAGTCATCTCACCATATACACAGTTGGTAAAGGTAGAGGTATTATGTTCTCCCTATTACTGTGGCATACTGGTGAAGAAGTAGAACCCATATATGGAACGTAAACGTAAATATGAAATAGCAATCAAAGATATTGTTATATGTGTTACATTTACTACTACAAGGAAGAGGAATTGTTATATACTTGGTAGCGGATCTACAAAGAAACCGTTATACTACTGTTACATCTGTTACAACGATCAAAGACATCAGTAACGGGTAACAACATTCCGGTCTATATACACATTCTACATAACAAGTCATCAGTGTTTTACGAAACAAGAAAAATAAAAAAACAGTGCCCTGTTACATGAAATATCCAAGTGTAGTGATATATCCCATAGTGAGAAGTTATAGTTGAGTGTCTTTCTTTTTGTCATCCAAAGATGATGTACAAAATCTTTTTTTTATATCGATAACCAATACTGAGTTATTGATAGTTGCTGAATTATGGCAACGATCCTGTGAGCTGAAGTGAACATTAGCTTCTGCAAATGATTCGTTCACTGCCCAGGGTGTGACAGGACGTGACTGCAGATGTTGTGACTACTCATCAATCAACATCCTGTCAACAAAATTCTTTTGTATGGCGTGATTAACCCCCAGTTACCAGCACCCCAGCACCCCTCCCCTAGTGATGACACATCTCCGATCATGAGAGATGGTCTCAGCATTCTGAGGTATGGTGTGGTGGATGCACTAGTGTACCCAGTGAACCCCAGAGTCCTTGAGTTCACTGATAGGAAGCAGCAGTTTGCTATACTCAGGATTTTCGTGGACATTGACCCAGTCACCGGACTGATTTATATGATGATTCATCCCCTGTAACTTTCCACTAGCTTTGAGGTAACATGTTCAGTGCACGTGATAAGGTGAGCCCACGGGAAGCTGCGTCATATTATGCTGAGTTAAGGTATTAAGTAGCCGGCTCCCTGGCCACCTAAAGCGGGCAGTAGTTTGATATCCTTGACTAGAGGAAGACGTTGTTTGAGAGCCCTCGTGGATGGTTCCGTCTTCCCTCGAGGGAGGACGACGTGCCTATTCCGTTCTCCCTGGGTGGGTCACTACTCATAAAAGTCACACTCATAATCTCACATCGAAAGGACATGATTAAACGGTCTATTTACATAGCCGCCGTCCTCTCTCTTCACACTCATAAATAGTGGAAGTTACGGTTGATTTACACTCAGGAATTGTATCAGCAGCAGTTCCTTAATAAAAGGAAGAAACAGACAAGTGGGTTTCGCTACTCTAACCCAATATAATATAAATGTACCAGCCTGGTTAACTTAGACAGCACCAATAAGTAACCAGCTAGAACATTAGCTTTTTTATATTGCTTGCATATCATTTCAGCACGTGATGCTGCTAAGTGTTTTCGTACTTTTCCATGGATGCTTGTGGAAACATTAATGTGCTTCTTGGAATAGTCTTCCATGTTGTACACAGGTTGTGGAATTCCTGTTAGTAGACCATATGGCAAGACTTTATCGGTACCGTAAATTATGTAGTATAGCGATTTGCCTATCTATAGATCCATTGATGGACGATGCAACCTGTGAAAGCCAGTCCTCGCACGAACTGTGCATTGGATTCACCACATGTCGGAGAATCTCAAGAATTTTTCTATTTGTACGCTCTGTCAACCCATTTGAAGATGGATGGTAGGCGGTTGTGATGTCATATTGTTGACATATTGCAGCTAAGAGTTGATTCTTAAATTCTGCCCAGTTAACCGAGAGTATCACCCTAGGTGTAGAAAAAGGACAGATTAGATGAGTGACTAATGCATGAGCCACTGATTCGGCCAACTTGTTCTGCAATGGTGCTAGTACCACAAATCTAGAGAAATGCTCAACGCAGACAAATACGTAACTAGAACCTTGATGGCTTTTTGGTAGTTTCAATAAATCGATGACAACTGTATCCCATGGACGCTCCGGCGTTGGGTATTCTGAGATTGGAACGGGATCCATCGTTGTTCCCTCGTGTTTTGCACAAGATAAACATTTAGCAATGTGATGCTCGATGTCCGTCCTCATAGATTTCCAATAATATTTTTGTCTTATTTCTGTTAGACATCTCTCTCACCCTGGATGCCCAGCTTGGGGTGCATCATGGAAGAGGGTGAGGATGTTTACCTTTAGTGATGTAGGAATAACAATTTGAGAGATTGACTCTTGTTGTGTTTTCACTGAGCAATACAGTATGTTGTGCCGCAGCTCATTTTTTCTTTTTTATTGAACACCCCAATGCATCCTTGTGTAAGGTGAAGCGCAGAAGCGCCAACAGCGCCCAACAGGGAAGCATGCCAAGTTCATGCTTGCCTTATGTCCGATGAGTTAAGAGCATAGAAGCCTTAAGAATCAAGGGCATAGAAGCCAGAAGAGTCAATACCTTTTTTATGTCTAAGCAAGTTATTGGAAGCTCCAACAACTTGTCCCTGAATACGAATTCGCAACTTTCGATTTACAGCAGGTACCTACATTGCTGCTAGGTGAACAGGGACCAGGGGGACTAGGAAGAGTGTCCAAACAACTTCCGCCGGCCTGGAAATCGAACCCGTGACAGCTTGTTTGCGAGGCAAGAGCGGTACCGCTCCACCAGCGCCCCCTGCAGCTCAAACTGTGAGAGTGGTAGAGGTAGGTTTGGCAAATTTACCTCATCTCCCGATTCTAGGCTTATATAACCTTGGACCACAGTGGATCCTGTAACTGTTCCACCCTTAACTATGACAGGGTGAACGTAGGTAGTGGCGTGACAGGAGCTATGTGTCTAGATAGCGAATCAGCTACCACGATCGCACGGCCCAGCAAATACTTGAAGTCGGGTGCGAACTCCTGTATGGTTAGATACAAGCATGCTAAACGCCCTGATAAGTTCTTCCCAAAAAATAGTTCTGTCACGGCTACATGATCTGTGTGGACTGTGATCGGATATCCCGAAAATGCTTGAGAGCCCAAACTATAGCTAATGCTTCTAAGTGAGTAGCTGAATAGCGTGTTTCTGCATCGTTGAGGGTGCCACTGGCATATGCTATTACCCGCCATTTTCCTCGATGATCAGTTTGCATGAGCACCGCCCCTAAACCTAGGCCTGAGGCATCAGTACACATGCAAATTGGTTTTGTGTAGTCCGGAAAGGCTAACACTGGAGCTTTCGTTCTGGCGCTCTTGAAGGCATTAAAACTGTCCTCTTGTTCATTATTCCATGTAAACTCAACATCCTTTTTGAGGAGTTTAGTAAGTGGTGATGTTAACTTGGCATAACCTTAAATGAAAGAACGGCATTATCCTAATAATCCTAGGAAACTACGAAGTTGATCTACGTTCTTGGGAGGAGGGAATTGCTTCACCGCCTTTACCCTGCAATCTACTAAGTGCTAGTGCATACCATTGCCATCTACCACGTTTCCTAGAAATTGGATTTTTGATTTGAGAAATTCACATATGAAAAGTTTCACTTTCAATCCAGCTAGATGTAGCTTTGTGAAAACTTCTCGTAGCATCTTTAGATGACTTTGTAAATCTTTGCTTACTATGATAAGATCATCTAGATAGGCATAGACTGTGTTACCTATCATTCCAGAAAACAAGGTGTCTATCATTCTTTGGAATGTTAGCGGCGCATTTCTTAGGCCAAAGGGCATTCTTAAGAATTCGAAATGTCCCATAGGCGTACTGAACGCAGTTATCTCGCGGGAATCCTCATGTAAGGGAATTTGCCAGTACCGGCTAAGTAAATCTAAGTTTCTGAAGACTGCGTTGTCTTTTCCCAGTGACTGTAGTAAGTCAGTTAGGACAGGCATTGGGAGCCTGTCTGGTACAGTTACCTGGTTGACTCGTCAAAAATCTATGACTGGTCTCCATCCTCCATCTTTTTTGTGAATTAAAAATAAAGGTGAGTTCCATGGTGATGAAGAAGGTTGGATCACCTTTTGGTCCACCATGTCTTGTACTACCTGCTGGACTACCGCCCTTCTGCTGTGGGGTTGCCTATATGCTGGGATGTAGATTGGATTAATTTCCGGTTTGAGTGGAATATGATGATTTGTCAACGTTGTTTTACCTCGGGGTTGTCCAGGTAATGCTATGATTTCCTTGAACTCGGCGAGTAATTTTAAAAGATCACGTTTTTCTTGAGGATAACCGACTACTTTCACGTGTGGCGCTATTAACGCTACTTTATCAACAATATGTGATTTGTCGTTCGATTTACCCTGTGTTACACTACCTATTGGTAATTCTAATGGCTCTCGACAACCGCTTTGTCATAAACAAGGAAATTACCTAAACAACACCCCTTTCTTAAGGTTATGGGTCCCCCAGTTCTATTGAGAACGAGGACATCTGTGAGACTACCTAATCTAACAGTGCTAAAGGTAGACTCAAGTGACAAACCTTTCACTTGTGAACTTTCACTCAGATACACAACATCTGTTCCTTCACTCATATTTGGCAAACGTACTGTGACTCTAGTTTTCCTGGCTATGTAATCGTTGTACACCAGTTAATACAGCAGGCGTTAGAGTTCAGTTCTGGCCGCTTTCATCAGAAATATCCTTTGAGCCACTAGGTGAAGTTTAAGAGAGTGACTCTATAACTAATTGCTGCTGTGCCAAAGACTCCCCCGCGCCTGTCGAGGCAGTTATTACACGAACACCCGAAGTAAGCAGTGGATGTGAAGTTTGCATTGCGTGATATGTTTTACAATTATGCGTGATTGTTTGATCTCGTGGCTAAACGTTAATGTTGTTCTGCCATAGAGTGGTCAGACCAAGTAACCCGTCCGCTGGCAAAGAAAATGCCTTAACTATGTAGAAATCCGCCAAAAACGCTTTACTGGACCTAGAAAAACGGAGTGGTAGTGTTATCACGCCCGCTATGTCTAATTGGATTCTCGACACACCGGACAGAGGAATGTCTGTAGGTCTTATTGGCCACTTATTTGGAGGATATCGCCGCTGGAGTTCATTGAACGACTTTAATGAGATAACATTGGCACAGGCCCCCGTATCTATATCTAGGGATAACTGATTGTTACCTATGCTCGCTGGTACGGTCAACACCTCCACTTTGTTTAACGCGGCGATTATGAGCCGGTGATGGAAGCGTTGTTTTCTTGAGCCGTTGACGCTATCCTAGATCGTGTTGCTGGACGCGCTCCTCTTCCCCCGAAGGCTGTGTACTTGTCTCCAGTCGATTTTCCATTTCTTGCCTCATACGCTGTATATTTCTACAATCTTCTTTGTTGTGGTATGGAGACTGATGTACTATACACCATTTATTCGGAGTCCCTTTAATGTTTGGAGACATTTTATTTGCTGTGTAATGTCCCTTGGAGTTATTGGTTTAGCAGGACTCTCTGAAATTTTAAAGTCCTGCGAGGATCCTTTTCTTCGCACTTGCCTCTAGCAGGTAGGGTAGTTATCTGCTTGTCCTGCAAACTAGCATTTTTCTGTGGCATGTCCCTTACGTTTGCAGACTTTTCAAAAAGGTATCTTTTTTGGTTTGGTTTCCATGACAGTGGTTGTTCCTTGAAGCTGGTGACTGGTGCCACTGACATCGCCCTAGGAATATTTTCCTTGGGTTCCACAATTTCTTCTATGTTTTCTACAAGTTTAGTCCCTTTTTTAAACTCTTTCTTTTGGGCTTTCGTGCGTAAGGGTTCATTTGATGACAAGATAAACTGAAGAAGTTTCTATAAGTCTGTAGAAATTTACTTTAGACAAGTTGTCATTTTCATCGAACCAATCTGAGGAATCCATGTAAGATTTGAGGTCCATCTCAGTAAGTCCCGCACAAATCAGAGCGTCTTGTGCTTCATGTGCGAGCAGAGTGTCACCTGTCCGCTCTGCCATCTTAAAAATCCGAGTAAGTGGACCTCCTTTGGAGCCTGACCCAAAAAAGGAAATGAATTGTTTCCTAAACGTTTGATAATCATCCGTTTCTTCGTCAATGGCTGAAGCATAGATACCTTTAGCTGCCCGACTACCGGTTTTCATAAGGCTTCGGACGTATGAAATTTTATCTACGTCAGGGACAATGTTATTTCTCATTACATCTTCGCATTTACGCAAAAATGCTAAACTAGTGTAATCAGGATCCTCGGCAGTAAACTCTTGTACCTTAATGTTATTTTGAAGTACCTATACCGTTTGACAGACCGATGCAGTCTGTGGGTTAGTAGAATCACCTGTTGCCATTTATGTTGTGTTAGTAACAGGTGAAGGTAAATGTTACCTCACCTTAATTGTCTACTGTGTAAATCCTCAAGCTGAAAATCAATGAAATTTTCACAGCTAGCTAAAGAGTCGGTAGGTGTTAACTCTATTTGGCTAATTTATGGTAATTTTTCCTCACTATCAGTTGCCACTAGTTCCTGTGAATTATTAGATGACTGGCTATCAGAGTCTGAGTCACTAATTTCCTGCTTGATACCCCAAAATTTTGTAAGAGGTGTCCATGTATAGGACTATTTATCACTTCACTCACTGTATAAAACTCACTACGTTGCCCACTCACAGAGAAATGCAAAGATATTTATAATGCGTTATGAAAATGAAGAGAAAAATATTATTTATTACAAGTATTAAAAAGTACTAAAAGTATGTAAAAAATATATATGTATATATAACTACTTTTTGTAAGAAGACGTACTTTCTAAATGTGTTTATTTAATTTTATATTTGCCCATTGTGCACGTAATATATGTATTATATATTGACTACATGTGAAGACCTCTTTAAGTTCGCTTGTGTTAATGTAGTTTATAAAATAATGACCGTTTGTGATCTACCTGAGTGGAGAGTCCATAGAGCTGGCTATGACGTGAGGAGTCGATGACGTACTTCTCAGGGAGGGATGACGGTGATCCATCTGTGGGCTGACCTGGGGCTGACCTAGATCTTGCGTCGATCAGCTGGGAGCTGACCTGGGCTGACCTAGATCTTGCGTCGATCAGCTGGGGCTGACCTGGGCTGACCTAGATCTTGTGGCGATCAGCTGGGGGGTGACCTGGGGCTGTCCTCTGTGTTGGTGCGATCAGCCTGGGGGCCGACCTGGGGCTGTCCTCTGTGTTAGTGCGATCAGCCTGGGGGGTGACCTGGGGCTGTCCTCTGTGTTGGTGCGATCAGCCTGGGGGCTGACCTGGGGCTGTCCTCTGTTGCATACCGACGAGTCTTGATTGTTTAAGCAAGAGTTTGTTTGATTGTCTGGAACCACTTTGACAACCTTCCTAAACTCCGGTGATGTAGTGTTAGCAGGATTGAATTGAATTGAAACAGTTTATTTAGCCAGAAAAACACAGATACAGAGTGGATAATAATATTAACATGGCTGAGCCAGTTGAGAACCTGAGCTCTCTTTTAGGCACCTGATATATACAATACATTTATCTCAAGGAACTATTATGTAACATTTAGTATCATCTGGAATAGTATAATAGCATGGTGGTAATAACAACATTTTTTACCCCGGTTTTCTCTTCAGTATTTATTTATTTTATTTTTATTTTTTTGCTTTTTTTTTTTTTATTTATATATACATAAATTACAGTGGAATTAAAAACATAAGTATAACGGGGGAGCAGTACAACATGGGTTGTACAGTAATAAGGTTGAACAAGAGGACAGAATTGTCAGGATTATGTCTAGTTGGCAATTATGTTTATTGCAATGGTAATTACTTATCTATTTACAGATTGGTGATTATTATAGCATACATACTGCATCCTGTTGGACAGATAAGAGTTAAACCAATTGTGGGACAGGCCCCTAACGCCGTAATGTTCAAGCTTTGAAAGGAGGATGGTATGGCCGACAGTATCGAAGGCTTTAGAGAGGTCTAAGAATATACCGACTGTGAACTGACTGTCATCAAAGGAGTTTAAGATGTCATTAGTAAAGGATAGCAGAGCACTCTCAGTCGACCTTCCAGCTCTAAATCCAAACTGCGAGTCTGTAAAGATGTTACTGGCATTGCAAAAGGAATTTAGTCTACTACATGTCAGCTTTTCTAGTATCTTATTCATGGCTGGGAGGACTGATATTGGGCGGTAATTCTTGAAGAGACCTTTGTCCCCAGATTTTTTGTATGCTGGGTGAACTTTAGCAATTTTCAGCTTATCCGGAAAGACACCACCAGTGAAGGAGGAATTACAAATGTGTAGGAGAAGAGGTAGTAATAAGTGGGCTACTTTCTTAATGATGCTCATTGGTATTTTGTCTTCGCCTGCTGCTGCATCTTTGGACATTTGTATGATGGCCAGTAATTCATCTGCTGTGACAGGGAATAAGAACAGCTCATTTTGCTGTCTGTTTTGCAGGTAGGTTCTAAATTCCTCATGATGATCAGGGATGCTCTCTGCAAGATTTTTGCCAACATTAATAAAATATTCATTCAAGTGGTTGGCAATGAGGGAGGGCTCCGTTACAACTGAATCATTTATCATAAAAGCTGAGTGGGGGACCGAAGGCTGAGTGTGCCTGTTCTGAATAGAATTTATGACTGGAGCTTATTTGCATAATAGTTACGTCTGGCATTTCTAACTGCTTGAGTTTGTAACTATGGGTGAGTGTTTGTGTAAATGCTAGTGAGTTTGTCATTATGGGTGAGTGTTTGTGTGAATGTTAGTGAGTTTGTCACTGTGGGTGAGTGTTTGTGTGAATGTTAGTGAGTTTATCACTATGGGTGAGTGCATGGGTGAGTGTTTGTGTGAATGTTAGTGAGTTTGTCACTATGGGTGAGTGTATGGGTGAGTGTTTGTGTGAATGTTAGTGAGTTTGTCACTATGGTTGAGTGCATGGGTGAGTGTTTGTGTGAATGTTAGTGAGTTTGTCACTATGGGTGAGTGTATGGGTGAGTGTTTGTGTGAATGTTAGTGAGTTTGTCACTATGGGTGAGTGTTAGCGAGTTTGTCACTATGGGTAAGTGTATGGGTGAATGTTAGCAAGTTTGTAACTATGGGTGAGTGTATGGGTGAGTGTTTGTGTGAATGTTAGCGAGTTTGTCACTATGGGTGAGTGTATAGTGTATGGGCGAGTGTTTGTGTGAATGTTAGTGAGTTGGTCACTATGGGTGAGTGTATGTGTCAGTGCTAGTGAATTTGTCACTATGGGTGAGTGTATTAGTGAGTGTATGGGTGAGTGTTAGCGCTCAGATATTTTCTCAAGGAATATTTGCCGAAACTCAAAAGGATTACATTCTTTTTTTTTAAACTCTAGCTTATCAATTATCAAAGATACACTCTCCATGAACCAAGGTTTCAAATAAACTTTGTTTGGCAAAGGTACACACAAATCTACAATATTATATTCACATAACATCTGACAAAGTTTTTTAGTATAAGTATTCATCTTAAAATTACTATTATTTGCATTAGTAAATTTATCAACAGTAGACTTCAGATACCCATCACCACGCCTAATAAGCCTTAGAGTAGAAATGACAGTCAACTCCCTAATTCTGTGTATAATGCTCGGGACATTTCGCTCCATCCTCATAATCTCTATTCTTGTTGTCCTTGGACAACCAAGCACAATCCTCATTGCTTCATTCTGAATAAGCTCTAATGGCCGAAGATCTTTTCCTGATTAAGAAGCTAGAACTGGAGCTGAATAATCAATGATAATCCTAACTGTACTTCAGTACATAGATCTTAAAACTGGTATACCAACACCATTTGCTCTATTTGACAAAACTTTCAGAGGTTTTAGCCTCGCTGTACATATATTTTTGGCATAAGTAATTTGATCCTTAACATTATTATTTATACCCACAAACATTCCCAGATATTTGTAACTGGATACTTTTTGCAATTTTATTCCATTTAGCCAAAATTCTTTTCCATTTACTGCCCTTGAGTGAAATTTGGTTTTATTTTCATTAATGACCAGTCCCAAGGAGAGACAAAGATACTGCAGCTGATCAATGACCCTAGACATATCTTCCTCATTCTTACATTGGATCAGAATGTCATCAGCATATAGGATTCCTTGGGACTCGCCCTGGAATTTGTAACTTACTATTCTGTCCATAAGAATATTAAAAAGCATAGGGCTAAGAACGCCACCTTGTGGGGTACCCAACCCTAGACTTTTTTCTTCCGATTCATGACCTTGAAACCAAACACTCGCTTTTCTGTTAGTTAAGTAATCTGTAATCCACATCAATAATTTCCCTTTTATACCTTTACTTACAAGACTTTCTAAGATCACTTCCTTATTTGCCTTATCAAAGGCACTTTTAAGGTCTACAAACAGTCTACAGTTGACATTAGCATTACTAAGACCCTTTAAAAATCCAAACAAATTACTAGACAAGAAACCATCAATTTTATACAATAATCCATTTAATACCATTCGCTCCATCATTTTAGATAGACAAGATGTTAAGGATATGGGTCTATAATCACTATCACCCTTAGGCACAGGAACAATGAGTGCCATTTTCCATTTCACTGGCAGTCTTCCATTTTCATATGACAAATTAAAGAGATCTAGAATTGGGTTGTCCTCCATACTTATAAGATAATTGATAACATCATAAGTTAGACCATCCCTGCCAGGAGCACTAGACTTCCCTTTCTTTACAGCATTCAGAATTTCATCCTTAATAAAAGGAACACAGGTTTCCTCACTTACAGTACTTTGGATATTCACCAACCTTCGCCTCATAGATCTTGAATTCCTCAAGCAAATCTGAACATTACTTGGGAGACACTCATAATTAGATGCATACGCCCACTTATTCATTAGTTCATTAGCTTTGGCGTTTGGATTGGGATGAACATTAAATTTCTTCTTGACTCCTCTTACCTTATTCACACCATCCCAAACCTGATTCAAAGATTTTGATTGAGCAATCTCTCTCAAAAAACCACTCCAATACATACTACATACTTCTGGCTTTCTGATTTACCTCTGTTGTACACTCTGCCACTTCAATCAGAGTTTCCCGGGTTTTTTCATTGCTAGGATCTTTACTCCACTTACTATGACATTTCCTCAGTAACTTATTCCACCCCTTTACAATCTTATCATTATAATACCTAGGCTTAAGTTTTGTGGTATTTCCATACTGTTTCCTTGGTTTATTCAAAACGGAATCAATCACTCCTAACAAATCATCATAAAATATGTTTTCATCTTTAATTCCAAGCTTTTTGTACTCTATACCACTCGCCGACTTTTGCTACAAATTCACTATGTTGGCCTACTGTTATTGTATACCTTTTCTATTGTTAACATAAAAATTTTTGTTCAGATGAAGCTTCACTTTAATTGCAAAGTGATCACTCAAAAGCGTATCCACAATATCCAAATTTGCATGCACATCTAACATATTAAAAAGTATTGCATAATCAAGTCTACCCCCCTTTAATATGTGTCGGCTCACCAGCTCCAAGGACCCTAGCATCTTCTATAGAGTCTAAGATATTTTTCAGAACCGTTCCATTGTGATTTTGAGAACCTCTACTGCCAAGATTGATGTGCCAGCGTTCAAATCACCAATTAGTAAACAATCATCAGCAAAAATAATGTCCGGCAGATCATCAACTGTCAATGAATCAGCATGCACATAAGCATTAATAATGAACAGTGTAGCATCTTGAAGCGTAATCTTAACACACAAATACTCGGTACCGTTTATTTTTAGAACGCAATGAAATGATGCTGGAATATCATCTTTGATATAAGTCTCAAAACTCTACAATTTACAGTCAAATCAGCTGGTAATTCAAAACTTTGATAACCTCTTAGTTGCAAAGATATTCCGTTTGTCCCAACCTCTTGCAAAGCTTTGACATCAATACTACTAGAATGAACATATGCATGAAGATCCGTTAACCTTTTTTCAAACTATTGACATTCCAGGAAATTAAGTTGACATTATAATACATTAGAATAAATTTTCCCCCTCATATTCTTCACCGAAATAAGAACATTCTTTTTGACGTCGTCCCTTGGATTTTCCATAAATTCCAAAACAGAGCCAAGAATGTTCGTCAGGTCAACGAGCATTTCCTTGTTTACTACTGTACATTCTCTTTAGAAACCGAACCAACTCTATTTCCTAACTGACTATGATTACTATTTTGCTCTAGATTGCTATCCACAATATCTGATTCCATCTCTACTAATGTTTCATTTACTTTTCAACTATCTTTATTCACAAGAGCAACATCACTATATGGCACAAGATTCACCAAGCATTTCTTGATACCCAATACTGCTTGTTTGAGCTCATCAATCTCCTTACGGGGTTCTACTAGAATGTTAGGGGCTGCAAGGTTATTGCCCCCGTTACCTATGTCCGTCTGTGCTGTTGCATTTCGTATTTCCATACGCTTTTCCCACACATTTACAGCACTTGGTGTCCCTGCAACATCGCTCCTTACAGTGTCATCTTTATCCTCTTGATTAGTGGACTGAGCTCGTGATTGCAATTGCTGAACTTTCGGTTTTTTAGGACACACCCACGAGCTGGCATTGTGAGCCCCCCCACAATTACAGCATTTTGGTGTAATTTTCTCCTTTGCCTTAATTTTATTTCCACATACCTTAGATTCATGCATTTTTCCACAGAATCTACACCGAAAATCATAATGGCATTTCCACGCCATGTGCCCCTACTTGCAACACTTATTGCATATTGCTGGAGATTCGTTGTAGACAGCAACCCTCTTATATCCCACACACCTCACAAAGACCTTCTCTGGCGCTGGACCTTTGATTAGCGCAATTAGCTACGGCTTTGGTACTAGTTCTCCATCAGTTTTAATTACACGTCTCTTGGCCCAAAGAAATCTTTCGTCAGCCAACACATCCTCGGGGTCAAGGTAAACAGGATAATCAAAAAGAATGATCTTCGTACATTTCCCAATGGACTCCACAGGCTTTTCCATCACTATATTCTCAAAACCTTCTGTAGTTAGATCTCTAACTGCTTCCTCATCCTTCACAGTAATATAAGGAATATGTTTACCTTCTTTAAAGAGCACTTGATACCCTTGATGGCGCTTAGCGAGTCTAACTGACCACTTTACCTTATCATGAAAATCCATGCCATTGTTCTTGGGGAAGTAAAGACGTGGCCTCCTTGATGAGTTGCTGCCTTCTAAACCATCAATGGGGCTTGCACTCGTTGTACTGATCATGGTTGAAGAATGACTCACACCATCAATTTTCTTTCGCTTATCCACCAAGTGGGAAATATTTTTTTCACTGCTTGTACCATCTCTAATCCTCCTTTTATTCTTCTTTTTTGCTATTAACAACTTTAAACGGCTTTTCTTCTTCACATTCACTGCTGCTAGACAACTCCAAATCCGACAACAGTCCTCCAGCAGTACCCTGGGCTACATTGCTGTGTCTGCTGTATCCACCACCCAATTCCGTCATTGTAATAAGCGACCTGCTCGTTGAAGCTCTTCCGTCAGCCATGACAGTACGTGTCCAGCCAGGGAGGTGTAGGAGAGCGACCTGCACGTCGAACGACCAGCGTTCAGCTAGTCTTAGTATGTCTTATTGTGGGTAAAAATAAGTATATATTAAATGCGTCTTCCGAAAGCGTCAATTTGCTACCAGAGTTTAACAGTTAATTCATGTATAATATTTCTGATAAACTTCCTGCGTGTTCATGTTTGAAATAATTAATGTATGTATCTTCATGTAATTTAGCTAAACATCTTTATTATTAAAACTGTCATTATGAATAAATTCATTTAGAAATACATTATTACTTGAGGACGAAACCGAACAAACTTGAACCAGCCAATCAGGTGTAACTGTTGAGGAGGGGGCGGGGCATCTCTTCTAAGCTGGGAAAGACGCTCTATAGGCGTATAAACACACACACACGTGTTTATAATAGCATATATGCAGCCGGTAGAAAGGGAATTATCACTTCTCGCATCGCTCCTGGACCAAGAAGACCTCCCAACAAGACCTCCTGCTGGACCCGGAACTCTGAAGACCGCCTTCTCCCCTGCGCCATTGTTGGCCATCTTCCCGGACCGGACCACCCAGGACTGTCATGTCCACAACTACTCACGAGCGTTCTCGGTTTATCGAGCATTAGCTTGTCCTCCCCACTGGCAGTGTGAGTGACCCACACTCCAGCTGGAGAGCAGTTATAGCGCGATACTCCCGGCGTGGTTTGAGCTCTTTTCCTTCTACTACTATTTTTCCTTTTTCGCTCTGGCCTAGGGACCTGCACCCTCAAAAAGTGTATTCGTCCTGCGGTCCCCCCTGTAACTGTTCACCTCCCTCCCAGGAGATTGTGAACACGAAAGGGGGTCGGAGCAAACCCTCCCCAGCCGAGTCTTTCCAGGAAAACCGTGATCGTGCGAGTCCACCTGGAAAGAGGGTTGCTATCCTTATCCTTCCCAAATAGGCACACTTAGCTCACGTCTATAAGTGAGCAGTCACATACACTAGGAAGCAGGCTTCCCCAATCGGGGCTCCGGGAGAGAAGCTCAGGAACCACTCTACGATCACCAGCCAGTGGGGAGTGCTGTAATTCCTTTGCTATTTACTCAAACGGAATAGGTAGGATCTAAAAAAGAAAAAAAAAAAAAAAAAAAAAAAAAAAACACGGTTATGGAGCGCGTACGCCCTCCTAACCGCGATCCCCGCCTGAACCGCCATCCTGACGACCCGAACTACGACAGGCTCCGCACTTAGAAAGCAGACCAGTTACGTGCCTTCAATGAAGCCCTGAAAAGTAAGAACAACACCACCACCTCCAACAACACCACCACCTCCAACAACTCCACCACCACTGCTACCGCCACTGAGGACAACTGGACGAAGGTAGAAAACAAGAAACGCCGACGTGCTTTTTCGGGAAACGAATGCCGTCAAGCAGCCCCCAAGGCACCCATCACCACCACCAGCCCACCCTCAACGACACTGCCAAAATTCAGGATCACGAAAACGGACGCAAAAACAACGTATGCGGCCGTCACAGAGATGGAAAAGCAGAATCCACTGGCCAAGTTCTCAGTGCGGCCCAACCTAAAGGGGGAGATGATCGTTCACCCCAAAGACAAGGACTCCGCCACCACCCTCGACACTTACCTGCAGAACACCACCACCGTCACTTCAACCAAGCTAGACCCCGCCCAGAAACTGATGAAGTCGGTAGTCCTCCGATACCCAAAGGATCTACCTCTCGAACCCCTGGAGAACCACCCGAAGATTTTAAAAGCCGAGAGATGCTCTCCCATGTCCGACAAGACGGCCACCACGAAACAAGTGCTCATAACGCACTACGGCTCACCCCCCAGCACCATAGACCTCAAAACCTGGGGGACCTACGAAGTGAGGCCCTTCGTCCCAGAGCCCCTGCGGTGCTTCAGATGCCAGAAATACGGGCACCATCAGACACGGTGCACGTACAAGGAGATCTGCGCAGTCTGCGCACAGAAGCACGGCACACACTCCTGCCTCACCAAGCTGAAAAATGGAGAAAAAATTGCCCCCAAGTGTGCAAACTGCGGGGGCAAACACCACGCCTGGAATCCTGGATGCTCCGAGAGAACAAAGAGGGTCCAGGCAAACCGACCAGCAGCAAGACCGGCACCCACCGCCTACACACCAGCCCCACCAAGTACCTTCGTGTGGGGAACCCAGAGGCCGAAACAACCAAGACAACCTCCTCAGCCAGTCAACACTCAAAGTGCAGCCCAGTTTCCTGGCCTCACCACGGCCACACCTCAGCCACCCAAGCAGCAGACAACCACGAGACAGACAAAAGAAGCACACACCAAGGCACCAGAAGGAATGATACACGTATCAGACCTAGCCAAGGTACTGACAACCTTCGCGGAGGGCCTAGCCGGACTACTGGGCCACAAGATCCAAGCAACACAGCTCCAAATACTCATGGGGAGCGTCCTCGGGCAAGTCGCCACAGCTCCAGCCACCTCAGTGGAGGAACCCACGCCGGTCCCCACACGAGTGACAGCCGAGGTACACTCCACACCGAAGAAGGCCACCAGAGAACCCAAGATACCGACAGCTCCCAGAAAGAAACTCGACGTCTCAACTCCCCTGAACCGAACCACGGCCCAGAAGACAAAAACCACAGAACACGAAGATATGGACCTGATCCAGTTGGAACCGGACTTGGACATCTCCATCGAGGACCACCAGAAATCCCCGATGAAACAGTGGTGGAAACCACCAGCACCCTGAACATCCTAACATGGAATGCTCAGGGCATTAAAAACAAGAAACACCTCCTACAAGAAGCAGCAGCCAAGGACAAGCTTGACATCATACTTCTACAAGAAACACTATTACAAGAACACCACTGTTTCAAATTCAGCGGTTACAAGACATACAGGAGGCATTTCACGCAGGCGTCAACAAGAGGATGCATGATCTTGGTCAAGTCAAGCATACCCTCCGCCGATGTCACGCAGCAATTTCCATGCGGCGAAAACATCGAGACACAGGCCGTCAAAGTAACCCTCCAAGAACGGGAACTAACGGTTCACAACATCTACAAGAACCCAAGGGGCTCACTGGAGGTTACTCAATTATTTGCTTCGGCCGCTGACCACGCCACACTCATAGGAGGGGATTTCAATGCACATCATCCCTTCCTAAGCTCGGCAAGCCCCACAAATGAAGACGGCCTACACCTATACACCACCTTTCAAGATACACCCGAGATCTGCCTCCTGAACACCGGTGAGCCCACCCACACTAGGGGAGGAAGGCTAGATCTAACCTTCGTCTCCAGTGCACTACAGCCTTCGGCCTCCTGGCAGATACACCCCACGCTGACCAGCGACCACTTCGCCACCCTAACAACGTTGAAGGTGAACAAACTCCCCACTCCACCCCCCCCGAGATGGAGATATAATACCCAAAAGGCAGATTGGGGACTCTTCAAGAAACACCTGGCCAAGTGGCGCGAAAAATCACAGCCGTCCGGCGCAGCACCCGTGGACGAGACAACCCTCCACCACCAATTGGTCGAGGCGTTTCACCAAGCGGCAGAAGAGGCCATCCCAAAAACAAAACCCACATCAAGACAGTACAATGACTACTGGTACTACTGTCCAAGGGTGAAAGAACTCAACCACAGAGTGAACATGGCCCGAAGAAACTACAGGAGACATCCCACGGCAACAAACAGACATCTCCTGCAAGTCATAGTCAAGGACACCAGGGAAGAGAAGGAAGAAATAAAACACGCAAGCTGGCTCAAGTGGTGCTCCGAACTCAACGAGCACACCTCCCTTGGCAAGATGTGGGCCCAGATCCGAAGGGCATCTGGGAAGGCAACACCACCACCACCAACCCATCCCAACCCAGAAGAGGAAGCCGAGAGACTTGCAAAACTGTTCGCTGACCGAGCAGCAACGAAAAACCTCCCGAGACAGGCGGAGGAGACACAACGGCGTCTGCGACAGGTCAGACTCCAGACGATCAAAGAGGCCTGCAACAGTGAAGATGACACTGACAGACCATTCAACCAGCAAGAACTCCAAAAGTCGCTAAAACGAAGCAAGGACACAGCTCCAGGGGCAGACAGGATAACCTACTCGATGCTCTTTCATGCCGGTACAGCCGGACATGAGGCTCTGCTGCAAGCCATCAATGCTTCGTGGACAGCACAAAGACTCCTACCGGAATGGAAGAAGGCAGACATACAGCCCATTCCGAAGCCCAGAGAACCAGACAAGCCGAGGCCCATCTCCCTTCTCAGCTGCATAGCGAAGACGGGAGAAAGAATGGCTCTCAACCGACTAAAGTGGAAAGTAGGCAGCCCACACCCTCACATCTTTGCTTACACCGAGAACACCGGCACAGGCAACAACATCGCCGAGATACTCAGCACAGTGGACAACAAACCAGCTCTGGTGGTCTTCTTCGACCTGGAGAAAGCCTTCGAACTAGCCAATCCATTGGCCATTACAACTACGCTCGCAAAAAAAGGCGTCAAAGGAAGGTTGCTGGGGTGGATCCAGAACTACCTCACACAAAGGGAAGCACGAGTACGCTTTCAGGGAACAACCTCAAGCTACAGGGTCCATGAAAACGGAACCCCACAAGGAGGCATCCTCAGTCCAATGCTGTTCAATGTCCTGATGGAAAACCTAGTCAAGCTTCCGTTCAGACAAACAGCCAAGCTCCTATGCTATGCAGACGACTTACAGCTCATAGTAAGAGGATCGAACAGACTAGCCAACACGCAACACGCACTCCAACTTATAGAAGAGGAGTGCAACAGACTTGGACTCAAGATAAATCCAGCCAAGTCGAAAGCAATGGCCATCTGCACTGACACACCAGACAAGATGCTCTCCATACAAAACACGCCGGTAGTCTGGACCAACGCCCACCAGTGTCTTGGAATCTGGTTTGACCAGAAACTCACCTTCAAGCCACAACTCGAGTATCTCAGGCACAGGACGAAGAGCAGACACAATATAATGAGGTCGCTCACCAGTAAATCCGCAGGAGCAAACCATCATGTGCTCAAAGCCTACTACACGGTCGCCATCAGATCGCTGGTAGATTACAGTGCTCCAGCACTCATTGGACTGAGAGAAGACCAAATAGCTAAGCTAGAAGTCATTCAAAACAATGCTCTCAGGACCATGCTCGGAGCACCCATGTGGACCAGAATTTGCAACCTGCAAATGGAAACCGAGCCACCACCCCTGGCAGTACGAGTCAAGCAGGTGACAGCCGGTCTCCTCGCCAAAATCTGTAGAGCAGACAAGCCCACAGCTGCCAAGATTCGAATCAGTGCCTCCCTCCACCTCGACCACAGAGTGCGAGGGGCCACCTGGTCGCACGAGGCAAGCGAGGTCATCCGACACCTGCAAGCAGAAACACTCGTCAAGAACAACCAAGACACACGAGACAATGGTTACTCTGTTCCTCCACCGTGGAGCCCTCCACCAGCCACACTCAAATTCACCGACCTAGGTGATAGCAAGGCCAACCTCCAGAAGGAGGACCTCCAAAAAATAACTCTCAAAGCCATAGCCACCGAGACACCGGCTGATGCAGCATCATACTTCACAGACGGCTCGGTGGACCCAAAACATCATAGATCCGGAGCGGCCTTCTACACCCAAGGTCAGACCCTCCAATGGAGACTTTCCAATGACTGCTCCACCCTACAAACAGAACTGGTAGCAATCTCAAAGGCCCTACAACACGCTGCAACCCAACACAACAAGTCCATCATAATTCATACGGACTCGAAATCGGCCATGCAGGCGCTGCAACACAGTCAACCAAGAGACAACGTCCACATCATCACCTCGATCCTCGCACAGCTACAGGAATTCCAAAGCCAAAACCGACCAGTCGTCTTACACTGGATTCCCAGCCATGTAGGGATCGGAGGAAACGACGTGGCAGACGAAGCAGCCAAGGCAGCTACACGTTCTAGTAGCGTACACATCCAAGTTCCAGCAAGTGTGCAACAGATAAAGAATCACCTCAGAAAGACCAGCAAGCTCCACATCAAAAAGAGCTTCCTTCATGCACTCAACGCCGGGTCCCAATCAGCCAAATGGTACCTGGCGGCCACAAAAGGGGAACCACCTTTCGCTGACAGGAAAACCCCAAGACAAACCCAAGTCAGCCTTCATCGACTACGACTAGGGTACAAGTGCTCCTGGCAGATGATCGGCAATGACGTCATGGATTGCACCTACTGTCAGGAGCCAGCAGCCAACCCACTTGAGCATTATCTCCTCGACTGCGAGGTCACACAAAGCCTCCGAAACAAAACTCAAATCTCCCCAGAAACACACACAACACCAGCGGCCACTCTAACCCGAAAGGCCCATACAGACCACATTCACCACCTACTCCGGGTCATCACACGATACCCACCACCCAGATAGCTTAGTAAGCATCCTTTCCCAGCAAGTGCGGACCCCAGTTCGGGGGGCGCGCCACTCCGAAACTGACCACGTCCAAGAGTGGGGGTTGGTGGTAAGCGTCCACTGATCGGGGGTCTGCTCACACTTGCAACCTGCAGTATCCTTCCATCTGCAGGTGGGACCACCTCCATCCCAATCCGGTCTGGCTGCTCCTCGAGCTCCAGCCGGAACCACCAAACGGGCCGCCTATAGGCAAAGGCCCGTGTCGGACTACGGTCCGACAATCTCAACAACAACAACAACAGGGAATTATTCTCACTTGACTTGGGGTTTATTAGATGGATGGTAATGTAGTGGAAGCACCCCTGGCAGCTCCCGCTCCAGCCGGCGACCATGGCGACCCACAAGCTGGTCCTCCTCTGAGCACCCACACCAACCAGCTCTCTCTACTCAACTCTTGTAACCAAGCTGCCTTCCCAGCACCAAGCTGCATTGTACATCCAATACAATATGTATAGAGGGAGCACTTTGTGAGTTTCCTTTCTCCAACCCATCCTGAGTGTGAACCAACATCTCATACCCCACAAATGGTGACACCGGAGTGACCACTCACATGGGATGGAGGAGAAACATCTCATAACCCCACAAATGGTGACCCCGGAGATTTGCACTCACACAGGATAGAGGAGAAACCGATCACGCTCCCAGTCTTCAAGCAACATGGAAGACTGGTTTATCCACACAGAGGCAGCTCTCATCGGCTCTACAGCTACTGTCTCTACACCGCAGGTTAAAAACCCTAGAGCAGCTCTGCTACTCTAAGCAGACAGCCACTCCTCTTCCTTCACCAAGCACCATGTCCTACCGATCCCAACACACCCGTCCTACCTCAGACGCCACCCCCGGCCCAGCAGTACCCCCTGCTGCTGTCATGCACCCTGGTGCTGTCCTGGACCCTCCTCCTGACCCGGCCCCTGCTCCTGACGTGGCCCCTACTCCTGACGCGTACCCACACACCCCTCTTTTCTCCCTCAGGTACCCCCTGCTACTGTCCTGCACCCTGCTGCTGTTGTGGACCCTGATGTTGTCATGCACCCAGCTGCTGTCATGGACCCTCTTCCTGACGTGGCCCCTGCTCCTGACTCGAACCCACACACCCCACCAGGCACTACTGAGGACTCTGTACCTGCCGCGAGAGAAGCACAACATTCATCGCCTCCACAGCCCTCCTCCATCCTCTCTTCTCCCACAGCTCTCGAGTATCTAGACAAAGTTGTCTCCCCTAGCGGCTGGATCATCCACGCCCTCGCCATTATGTCTCACATGTGGCATATAACCCAGCCGACAACAAGTCTCCTGCACCGCCCGTTCTGACTCACATGTGGGATGCAACCCTGCAGACAACAAGTCTCCGACACCGCCTGGAGGGAAGGGGGAGTATTGTAGTGGATTCCTCCCCTACAAACGCCGTTTGTCGCTGACTAGCCTACCCTCGAATTCCTCAGTGTATGCCTCGTGGTCTAGGTCAACAACCAGCGCCGCTTTACATGACTGAGGTCAACTATTAAGCCACGCCTACCTCCGCTATATAAGACCTCACCTCATGTTGACCTATCTCTTTCAACCTACAGCCACCAGCAAGCAACACCTCCTCCTCCGCTTCTGCCTGGCGGCTCCGCTCCAGCCGGCGACCATGGCGACCCACAAGCTGGTCCTCCTCTGAGCACCTACACCAACCAGCTCTCTCTACACTACATCACTACACCTTCATCCACTATACATCGCCGTACCTTCCATCATTATACTCTACATCTACTGTAATTACTTGTATTCTCCATCTCCTTAATCTTCATCACTCTATCTTCCATAACTACACCATTATCAATATACACTCCACCACTATAATCTCCATAAGTGCGCCATCCTTCACCATAAATTTCAGCACTATGCTCATCACACGTGCAATATCCCTCAGTGTATTGTACCAATTATCACTATATCCTCCTTCACTATAACTTACGTCACTGTACTAGTTATCACTATATTTCTCCATCACTATAGTCCTTCACTATATTCTCCACCCCCCCCCCTCCCTATAGTTCACACATTTCTTGTCTAGGATCTCTCTCTCTCTCTCTCTCTCTCTCTCTCTCTCTCTCTCTCTCTCTCTCTCATCTAAGCCCATTAGCATCTTTTTTTTTATCATTCTCTTATCTTTTTTTCCGCATCACTAAGCAGGAATCTCCGCTCATAAATCTTGCTTCTTGTAGTAAATTTTGACCGCCTCTGCCAGGTTATGTTTTATGTTAAAATCTCTCTCTCTCTCTCTCTCTCTCTCTCTCTCTCTCTCTCTCTCTCTCTCTCTCTCTCTCTCTCTCTTTCTCTCCCCAACCAAAAGAAACGCGTTTATTTTTTTATGAAGGATGAAAATGACTTTACTACTATTTTTCCTTCTACTACTACAAATAATAGTAATAATAATAAAACAACAATACTAATAATAATTCTAATAATAACAATAACGTTAATAATAACATAACAATATACTGATAGATTTCCTTCCTTTCAAACAATGGCTTCCTTATTATCAATCTCCACTCAATGTATATTTTTATCAGTCACCTCTCATAGCCCCTCATTCCTGCCACATTATATTTACCGATAATCGTCAACCACTTTCATCTCATACATTAAATTCTCCCATCACTATCGTTCTATCAGAGGTATTATGTGTCTTCCATTGCTGTGTTGGAGATTTAACCAGTCTCGAGCTGATAAAATCCCAGTTTTTTCCCCTCAGAGAGTTAAGTCTAGTGTCAACGAAAAGTATATAAAATTTTGACCATGAATTGATATTGGAGTCTTATTGGACGAAGAGATTTGAGTGAAAAGAGAGAGGTCGTGAGGGTAGTCGGTGATGCGGAAATTTACTTTCATTGGGTTTAGTTTATGTTATGGGTCAATGGGTTATTATAGTTATGGGGGTAATGCACTTATCCCACAAGTGTTTTATATTGGTTGGCCATTTGGAGACATGGATTACCACTAGGGGTGTAGTGGTGAGTCCCCAGTTCCATTACAGCTGTGAGAGGTCGAGTATACAACTCAGACATAACTCGGTAAATTAAAGAAAATATATAAAATGAAGGTAAACTAACGTAAACTAATTCAGATTTTTTATTTACATCCGATTTTTGCTCAGCGAAAGTTTTTGAGCTCCTCGATGAATTTTTAACGAGATTAAAGAATAAATTTCCTTCGTGGACTCATAAATATTAGTTTTTTTTTTACTTTCACAGCCCTTCCGTATGTCTGTGTTATTATTCTATATGCAGTCTGTTTCCTTTACACACCTGCTCTTCAACACGTCACTTCAGTCGCTTGTAATTAGATACTTCCACTTGTATCTAGGGTTCATCTGTCTCATATCATGATGACTCAAACGTTTATATAATTTTCCATCTTGGTGCGTCTCTCTCTCTCTCTCTCTCTCTCTCTCTCTCTCTCTCTCTCTCTCTCTCTCTCCTACTTTATGGATCTTTGTTCCGTTTGGTGGTTCATTAACTCCCACACTATATCTAATTGAGCTAAAATTTATTCATCCCTCTTTTCCTCTATCATTCATCACTTTTGTTCACATTCACTATCAAGTTGTTCTTACTATACTTTTTTTTCAAATTCATCCATGAACAGTTGTAACCTTTTTCCGTGACCTGCTGACTAGTACAGTATCATCAGCAAACAGAAACCGACTCACTTCTCATGAACAAACTGTATCAATATTCACTTTTCTTACGACTCCATACATGAAGATATTAAACCTTTGTCATATACGAATCCTTGATGTAATCCTACTTCAACTAGAACCGGTCACACACACACACACATAACAATAACTAATACTATCATGGATGTGTTTTAAATATTTTATCCAGCGATTCTTTATGTCAGTCTTAAGTTCACTAGACACGTATTGTTCTCAGTCTTGTATTTTATCTTTTGTCACCAATTTCCCTCTCCCTTGTGTTCCTCGAGACTCGCCAGCTGGGGATACTTTCACATTTAGTATGGTCGCCCTTCACCCACAGCGTCTTCTCTCATTCATAGATAAATATCTTGGTCACATCACTTTCTGTCTCGTTTGAAGATTCCTGGATTGAGAGAGAGAGAGAGAGAGAGAGAGAGAGAGAGAGAGAGAGAGAGAGAGAGAGAGAGAGAGAGAGATACGAGAGAGAGAGAGAGAGAGAGAGAGAGAGAGAGAGAGAGAGAGAGAGAGAGAGCACAGCCACTCACTGTATCTTTCACCATCGTCATCAACTATTACTCTACCACGAACATGATCAACGTGAACCATTGTTGTTTTGAATGTTACAACCATCACAACCATCGCCACTACCATCACCACCACCACCATCACCACCACCACCATCACCACCACCACCATCACCACCACCACCATCACCATTACCGTCACTATCAGACAGATCTAATGACAGACATTTTTCCTTTGTGATTTACAGAACAGCTACACATTTGTGCCACAAGTAACCTCATATATTCCTTCGAGGATATTTATGTCTTGATAAACCGGACAAAAACTGTTAGGCACCATGCACACCTGGACTGTAATCGGTCGGCTTCGTCTCTCAGCTGGAGGGCTCGATCGACCTCTCTGAACTACTTGCGTACCCTTGGCCCTGCTTTACTGTCGAATTTAGAAATGGTCAACGTGGCCCCGAAACTTACGTGGTGTTTTCCTCCCTTCGCCGTGGTTTCTTTCCATGCTGTTACCGTGTTTTCTACCTGCCTGGTGCATCTCCCCTCTGAGCTAGGTGTTATTGGTGTTCCCCTCTATTTTCCCACTTGGACCTGACACTCCCTGCTTAATTCCTCCCTTGACTGCTGGACGTGTGCCTGACGTTCAACCCTTGTTTCCTCCCTGAACCATTGAATGTGTGCCTGAAACTCCCACTTGAACCCGTTTACCCGTGCCTGATAATCCCTCTTTAGGTTTCCGAAATCCTCTCTCAGCTGTACCATGGTCTCGTGACAGTCTCTCTTCCTCCTCATACACATCTCTACTGTCAGGCCTCACCAACTCAATCCGGGCACAAGGATGAGCATCAGTGCGAGTTCAATCCATACCATTACTAGCCAACACATGATGGCGTTCATTATCCCAACCACAGAACTATCAGTCACGACATAAAAAACTACGCTCTGCTACCAAATTATAACCAGTCGGACTTCTCTCACTTGACTTGGGGTTTATTAGTGGATGGAAATGCAGTGGAAGCACCCCTTGGAGAAAAACCCGAGCCAGCACAAACACAATTTACTAAAAAATGAACTCTCCGTGACTCGTGGAAAGATAGCACCTGTGATTGGGGTGAATGAAACGCACTGAAAAATTTGACATTTATTTTCTCTCCAACACTACAGACACAAACAATAATGGCACACCAACATATGCGCACCTCTTAGCCTGGCTTAAAACGCTACACTGGAGAATAAAAGTCATACATGATATCAAAATAACTAAGAAAATATTAAATGCATTAAAGGAAGACTAAAGCAACAGTATTACTTACAACAGAAAGGAGGAACTCATCTGAAAACAGTTCCTCATTGTCTCATATCCCCTAGTGACACATACACCTTAGAAAACAATATTATCAACAATATTTATGGAATATTAACTACACACAGCAAGACAATATCAGACACTGAAAAAATAGCATCAATATTAGGACATGTTACCTACACACATGAACAGGCCTTAAGGGCACTCAACAGGATGATCTCAGTCACTGAGAAGTAGTATCAACAATATTAAGAAATTATTGACACCACCATGAACAGGCCTTAAGGACATTCAACAAGTTACTATCAGTCCCTGATAACTGGGAATAAACGATATTAAGAAGATTATTAACTACATACACACTCTAAATACACCTTACATTATTTCCCATAACATGCTTCACCAAACTCAACATACACCCATAATAAGGGAGATAAAATGTTTCTCTAGGTATCCACTAGACTCCTTGTCTCAGTGTGTGACCATTCATTCACTCAGATAGCCTCAGTTTACACTCAGTACATCCAGGGACGGGAAGAGAGGACGTCAGCAGGTGACCCTGACCAGTAGATAACAATTCTAGCTGACCGAAGACACGTGGTGTTGTGCACCCACGTGGGAAGAACTGATCACCCAATGCTGATGCTGATCCCGCGTCGTTTTAGTTGTCGGGAGCACTCGTTCACTCAAGAAATCACTTGCTGACCCAGCTAACCAGTGACAAGCCTGCTCTGATCGTTCCAATTGCGACAATCGCCAATCATCAATCATCAACGGCAGTCATCAATCTCAGTCAAGTGGTTCTGCCGAAACCCTGCAATGAACTCACTGTTAGCTATTGTGAACTTATATCACTGCCCTATCTAAACCCTGTCTGATATTGAATGAAACTTACTTGTTATACTGCAATGTCGCAACACAAGTGACTAGACCAGGTGACCGTTTTGTCCTGTCTGAACGCACAGCCCACCTTGTCTGTTCAAGAGCTGTCGTCCAACTGACCATTAGCCAGCCTTGACCGTCCTCAAGGCGAGCTTAGGTTCGTGAATTAAGCTTCGCATAACTAATAACTTTGTTGGGACATACGTAACATTATTCAGACTGAGAGACAATCTATAATAATTTCAAATTCAATAATGTCATTTAATTTAATGATTCGCGTCCATTAACGATTCGGTAGGTTACATTTAATATTATATAGGCCGGGTTCAAGAGGCGCTCACTATGTAGCGTACGGGAGCCATCATCATTCAGTCCCTGTCACGTAGACTTGAATGACTCAGCGTATCGCCATCATTGATATTTACGTGAAACTATCACGCCGAAATTTCTGAATATCACACACACACACACACATATATATATATATATATATATATATATATATATATATATATATATATATATATATATATATATATATATATGTATATATATGCAAGTAAATCACTGTAGGTGCGCGTGATCTAGGTATATGATGATAACCACAAGGAAAGAAGAAAACACGAAGTTCCCAAGCGCTTTCGTGTAATTCACATCTTCAGGGGTGAGTACAGACTAAAGAGAAATACAAACCAAGGTGTATATACACAGAGGAGGGTGAGACCAGGTCACTTCACACATCGCTCCTGAACTAAGAAGACCTCTCAACAAAACCTCCTGCAGGACCCGAAACTGTGAAGACCGCCCTCTCTCTTGTGCCATTGTTTGGCCATCTTCCCGGACCGGACCACCCACGACTGATATCGTCAACAACAACTCACGAGCGTTTCCGGTTTGTCGAGCATTAGCTTGCCCTCCCCACTGGTGGTGTGAGTGACCCACACTCCAGCTGGAGAGCAGTTATAGCGCGATATTCCCGGCGTGGTTTGAGCTCTTTTCCTTCTACTACTATTTTTCCTTTTTCGCTCTGGCCTAGGGACCTGCACCCTCAAAAAGTGTATTCGTCCTGCGGTCCCCCCTGTAACTGTTCACCTCCCTCCCAGGAGATTGTGAACACGAAAGGGGGTTGGAGCAAAACCCATCCCAGCAGAGTCTTTCCAGGAAGTAGGCTTCCCCAACGGGGCTCCGGGAGAGAAGCTCAGGAACCACTCTACGACCACCAGCCAGTGGGGAGTGCTGAAATTCCTCTGCTACTTACTCAACCGGAATAGGTAGGATTTAAAAAAAAAAAAAAAAAACGGTTATGGAGCGCGTACGCCCTCCTAACCGCGATCCCCGCCTGAACCGCCAACCTGACGACCCGAACCACGACAGGCTCCGCACAGAGAAAGCGGACCAGTTACGCGCCTTCAATGAAGCCCTAAAAAGCAGGAACACTGCCACCACCTCCAACAACTCCACCACCACTGCTACCGCCACTGAGGACGACAACTGGACGAAGGTAGAAAATAAAAAACGCCGACGGGGTTCTTCGGGAAACGAATGCCGTCAAGCAGCCCAAAAGGCACCCATCACCACCACCAGCTCACCTCCAGCGACACTGCCAAAATTCCGGATCACGAAAACGGACACCAAAACCACATATGCCGCCATCACAGAGATAGAAAAGCAAAATCCACTGGCCAAGTTCTCAGTGCGGCCCAACCTAAAGGGGGAGATGATTATTCACCCCAAAGACAAGGACTCCGCCACCACCCTCGACACTTACCTGCAAAACACCACCACCGTTGCATCAACCAAGCTAGACCCCGCCCAGAAACTGATGAAGTCGGTAGTCCTCCGGTACCCAAAGGAACTACCTCTCGAACCCCTGGAGAACCACCCGAAGATCTTAAAAGCCGAGAGATGCTCTCCCCTGTCCGACAAGACGGCCACCACAAAACAAGTGCTCATAACGCACTACGGTTCACCCCCCAGCACCATAGACCTCAAAACCTGGGGGGTCTACGAAGTGAGGCCCTTCGTCCCAGAGCCCCTGCGGTGCTTCAGATGCCAGAAATACGGGCACCATCAGACAAGGTACACGTACAAGGAAATCTGCGCAGTCTGCGCACAGAAGCACAGCACACACTCCTGCCTCACCAAGCTGAAAAGTGGAGAAAAAATTCCCCCCAAGTGTGCCAACTGCGGGGGCAAACACCATGCCTGGAACCCTGGATGCTCCGAGAGGACAAGGAGGGTCCAGGCAAACCGGCCAGCTGCAAGACCGGCTCCCACCGCCTGCACACCAGCCCCACCAGGTACCTTCGTGTGGGGAACCCAAAGGCCAAGACAACAAAGCCAACCTCCTCAGCCGGTCAACACCCAAAGTGCAGCCCAGTTTCCTGGCCTCACTACGGCCACACCTCAGCCACCCAAGCAGCAGACAACGACAACCACGAAAAAGACAAAAGAAGCACACACCAAGGCACCAGAAGGAATGATACACGTATCAGACCTAGCCAAGGTACTGACAACCTTCGCGGAGGGCCTAGCCGGACTACTGGGCCACAAGATCCAACCCACACAGCTCCAAATACTCATGGGGAGCGTCCTCGGGCAAGTCGCCACAGCTCCAGCCACCTCAGTGGAGGAAGCCACGCCGGTCCTCACACGAGTGACAGCCGAGGTACACTCTACACCGAAGAAGGCCACCAGAGAACCCAAGATACCGACAGCTCCCAGAAAGAAATTGGTCGTTTCAACTCCCCTGAACCGAACCACGGCCCAGAAGGCAAAAACCACAGAACACGAAGATATGAACCTGATCCAGTTGGAATCGAACTTAGACATCTCCATCGAGGACCACCAGAAGTCCCCGATGAAACAGTGGTGGAAAACATCAGCACCCTGAACATCCTAACATGGAATGCTCAGGGCATCAAAAACAAGAAACACCTCCTACAAGAAGCAGCAGCCAAGGACAAGCTTGACATCATACTGCTACAAGAAACACTTCTACAAGAACACCACTGTTTCAAATTCAGTGGTTACAAGACATACAGGAGGCATTTCACGCAGGCGTCAACAAGAGGATGTATGATCCTGGTCAAGTCAAGCATACCCTCCTCCGAGGTCACGCAGCAATTTCCATGTGGGGAAAACATCGAGACACAGGCCGTCAAAGTAACCCTCCAAGAACGGGAATTAACTGTTCACAACATCTACAAGAACCCAAGGGGCTCACTGGAGGTGACTCAATTATTTGCTTCGGCCGCTGACCACGCCACACTCATAGGAGGGGATTTCAACGCACATCATCCCTTCCTAAGCTCGGCAAGCCCCACAAATGAAGACGGCCTACACCTATACACCACCTTTCAAGATACACCCGAGATCTGCCTCCTGAACACCGGAGAGCCCACCCACACTAGGGGAGGAAGGCTAGATCTAACCTTCGTCTCCAGTGCACTACAGCCTTCGGCCTCCTGGCAGCTACACCCCACGCTGACCAGTGACCACTTCGCCACCCTAACAACGCTGAAGGTGAACAAACTCCCCACTCCACCCCCCCCCCCCCCCCGAGATGGAGATACAATACCCAAAAGGCAGACTGGGGACTCTTTAAGAAACACCTGGCTAAGTGGCGCGAAAAATCACAGCCGGCCGGCGCAGCACCCGTGGACGAGACAACCCTCCACCAACAATTGGTCGAGGCGTTTCACCAAGCGGCAGAAGAGGCTATCCCAAAAACAAAACCCACATCAAGACAGTACAATGATTACTGGTACTACTGTCCCAGGGTGAAAGAACTCAACCACAGAGTGAACATGGCCCGAAGAAACTACAGGAGACATCCCACGGAAACAAACAGACATCTCCTGCAAGTCATAGTTAAGGATACCAGGGAAGAGAAGGAAGAAATAAAAAACGTAAGCTGGCTCAAGTGGTGCTCCGAACTGAACGAGCACACCTCCCTTGGCAAGATGTGGGCCCAGATCCGAAGGGCATCTGGGAAGGCAACACCACCACCACCAACCCATCCCAACCCAGAAGAGGAAGCCGAGAGACTTGCAAAACTGTTCTCTGACCGAGCAGCAACGAAAAACCTCCCGAGACAGGCGGAGGAGACACAACGGCGTCTGCGACAGGTCAGACTGCAGATGATCGAAGAGGCCTGCAACAGTGAAGATGACACCGACAGACCTTTCAACCAGCAAGAACTCCAGAAGTCGCTAAAACGAAGCAAGGACACAGCACCAGGGGCCGACAGGATAACCTACTCCATGCTTTCTCATGCCGGTACAGCCGGACACGAGGCTCTGCTACAAGCCATCAATGCTTCGTGGACAGCACAAAGACTCCCACCGGAATGGAAGAAGGCAGATATACAGCCCATTCCGAAGCCCAGAGAACCAGACAAACCGAGGCCCATCTCCCTTCTCAGCTGCATTGCGAAGACGGGAGAAAGATGGGTCTCAACTGACTCAAGTGGAAAGTAGGCAGCCCACACCCTCACATCTTTGCTTACACCGAGAACACCGGCACAGGCAACAACATCGCCGAGATACTCAGCACAGTGGACTACAAACCAGCTCTGGTGGTCTTCCTCGACCTGGAGAAGGCCTTCGAACTAGCAAATCCATTGGCCATTACAACTACGCTCGCTGAAAAAGGCGTCAAAGGAAGGTTGCTGGGGTGGATCCAGAACTACCTCACACAGAGAGAAGCACGAGTACGCTTTCAGGGAGCAACCTCAAGCTACAGGGTCCATGAAAACGGAACCCCACAAGGAGGCATCCTCAGTCCAATGCTGTTCAATGTCCTGATGGAAAATCTAGTCAAACTTCCTTTCAGACAAACAGCCAAGCTCCTATGCTATGCAGACGACTTACAGCTTATAGTAAGAGGATCAAACAGACTAGCCAACACGCAACACGCACTCCAACTTATAGAAGAGGAGTGCAACAGACTTGGACTCAAGATAAATCCAGCCAAGTCGAAAGCGATGGCCATCTGCACAGACACACCAGACAAGACGCTCTCCATACAAAACACGCCGGTAGTCTGGACCAACACCCACCAGTGTCTTGGAATCTGGTTTGACCAGAAACTCACCTTCAAGCCGCAACTCGAGTATCTCAGGCACAGGACGAAGAGCAGACACAATATAATGAGGTCGCTCACCAGCACAACCGCAGGAGCAAACCTTCATGTGCTCAAAGCCTACTACACGGCCGCCATCAGATCGCTGGTAGATTACAGTGCTCCAGCACTCATTGGACTGAGAGAAGACCAAATAGCCAAGCTAGAAGTAATCCAAAATAATGCTCTCAGGACCATGCTCGGAGCACCCATGTGGACCAGAATTTGCAATCTGCAAATGGAAACCGAACTACCACCCCTGGCAGTACGAGTCAAGCAGGTGACAGCCGGTCTCCTCGCCAAAATCTGTAGATCAGATAAGCCCACAGTTGCCAAAATTCGAATCAGTGCCTCCCTCCACCTCGACCACAGAGTGCGAGGGGCCACCTGGTCGCACGAGGCAAGCGAGGTCATCCGACACCTGCAAGCAGAAACACTCGTCAAGAACAACCAAGACACACGAGACAATGGTTACGTTGTTCCTCCACCATGGAGCCCTCCACCAGCCACACTCAAAATTACCGACCTAGGCGATAGTAAAGCCAACCTCCAGAAGGAGGACCTCAAAAAAATAACTCTCGAAGCCATAGCCACCGAGACACCGGCTGATGCAGCATCATACTTCACAGACGGCTCGGTGGACCCAAAACATCATAGATCCGGAGCGGCCTTCTACACCCAAGGTCAGACCCTCCGATGGAGACTTTCCAATGACTGCTCCACCCTACAAACAGAGCTGGTAGCAATCTCAAAGGCCCTACAACACGCTGCAACACAACACAACAAGTCCATCATAATTCACACGGACTCGAAATCGGCCATGCAGGCGCTGCAACACAGTCAACCAAGAGACAACGTCCACATCATTACCTCGATCCTCGCACAGCTACAGGAACTCCAAAGCCAAAACCGCCCAGTCGTCTTACACTGGATTCCCAGTCATGTAGGGATCGGAGGAAACGACGTGGCAGACGAAGCAGCCAAGGCAGCTACACGTTCTAGTAGCGTACACATCCAAGTTCCAGCAAGCGTGCAACAGATCAAGAATCACCTCAGAAAGACTAGCAAGCTCCACATCAAAAAGAGCTTCCTTCACGCATTCAACGCTGGTTCCCAATCAGCCAAATGGTACCTGGCGGCCACAAAAGGGGAACCACCTTTCGCTGACAAGAAAACTCCAAGACAAACCCAAGTCAGCCTTCATCGACTACGACTAGGGTACAAGTGCTCCTGGCAGATGATCGGAAATGACGTCATGGAATGCACCTACTGTCAGGAGCCAGCAGCCAACCCACTTGAACACTATCTCCTCGACTGTGAGGTCACACAAAGCCTCCGAAACAGAACTCAAATCTCCCAAGAAACACACGCAACACTAGCGGCCACTCTAACCCGAAAGGCCCATACAGACCACATTCACCACCTACTCCGGGTCATCACACGATACCCACCACCCAGATAGCTTAGAAAGTATCCTCTCCCAGCAAGTGCTGACCCAAGTTCGGGGGGCGCGCCACTCCGAAACTGACCACGTCCAAGAGTGGGGGTTGGTGGTAAGCGTCCACTGATCGGGGGTCCGCTCACACTTGCAACCTGCAGTATCCTTCCAATCTGCAGGTGGGACCACCTCCAATCCCAATCCGGTCTGGCTGCTCCTGGAGCTCCAGCCGGAACCACCAAACGGGCCGCCTATAGGCAAAGGCCCGTGTCGGACTACGGTCCGACAATCTCAACAACAACAACAGACCAGGTCCACAATGGTCAGGTGTTAGGTAATGACCCTTCTAATCTTTAAATAGCACACAACGGTTGGTGGTCAGGTCAGAGGGTAAGGTGACCCAACTTTCTCACCTGGTTACAAATCTTCTATCGTCTTAATTTCAAAATTGTCCAGTTTGTACAGGCCATTACTCAAATTCATGTTGAATGCTCGGTATGTTTAATAAGACTAGATTCTATGATGTTCCTGCTATCAATTGAATTACAAGGTAATATTGAGGAGGCATTATCCCAGTCAATGCAATGCTTGTTATCCCTCAAATGAACAAACAGAGCATTGGATTCCTGGCCTGTCCTAACACTGTATTTGTGTTGTTTAATTCTAGTTGCAAGATCTTTACCTGTCTGGCCTAAGTAAAACATATTACATTCCTTGCAAGGAACTTTATAAATGCAACCAATTGTGTTGTTGGGGGAGTTCTTGATTAACATTTGTTTAACAGTGCATGAGTTTTTAAATGCCACATTGACGTTCCAGGTTTTTAGTTGTGAAGGAATGTGTGAGAAATTTTCTCTCAATCTTAGAGTCCACCCGAGACTCCGTATTCCTGCAACCGACCAAAACAGTGCTCTTTCGTTCTGTCCGACTAATTACCCAAATGTAGCAAAATGTAGCCGGAATGAAGTCAAATAATGGTCCGAGATGAATAAATCGGACTGCCAATCATTTCTCGACTAGTATTTGGTGTCACAAAGTCACAAAAAATTGGAAAACTTACTTTAATCTGAGTTAATACATCACGTGCATGTACCGAGGGAGCGAGGAATTACCCAAATGTACCCAAATGTAGTCGCAATGAAGTCAAATGATGGTCCTACAAGCGTAAATCGGGCTGTGAATCACTTCTCGATTATTATTTGGTGTCATAGTCACAAAAAATTGGTAAACATAATTTAATCTGAGTTAATAGATCGAGTGCATGTACCAATAAAACGCTGACCGCCATGTAACTAGGGGAAACAACTGTTGTCGTTTCTCAGCAAATATTTTTTCTATTCAAGTTGTCTTCCTTGAAGTCAATAAGCTAAAAAAATTGGCTTAAAAAACGCAGGCTTGAATATTTGTTGTGACTTTTCTGCAGAGACTTATGGTGAATTTTATACTAAAAACGTAAGGTGGGTATTAAGCGGCATGTTTCATATAATTATTTAAATCATTATTGAAATATATTCACCAACAATAAAACTTCATTTATGTCCCTATTTCGTACCTTATTGTTATTTACTATAATTGGCATTGTTCAACTTTTTTGTCATATGCTTGAAACAACCTTAAAAGCATGATCGGAGTGTTGCACAAGAATATACCAAGAAGTTGTTATCCAAGGAGTCTTCCCTGTTAATAATAAATTAGCAAAATATTGAATTAATGACAAAACAGTTTAGGTTATATACATGTGTACAAATGCTCATAAGCATATATAGACATTGTTCTCAGGGGTATAATTTCCCTAAAACATCTTACATTCCGCTATTCATTTTTAATCCACGTTAATGTTAATGACCTGACATGTCTATTAGCATAAATACAAAAACATCAAAGAAAATGGGGCAGTTTTACTCCCGAGATGAAGAAACAGTATGCCTGAGATGCACTCATTCTGATTTCGGTAAAAACAAAACAGGTTTGTTGATATTAGTTCATATGTTGAAACTTGACTGTTTGTGATAGTCTTCCATGATGATAATCTGATCTCAGTATCTTATATTTAATCCTCGGATTAAAATTCCATCCGTATCTTTAATCTTCTTAACCTTTTCACCAATTAATCCCCGGATTTAAAAGCCTCTCCTGCGCCCGGGGGAGAGACTCAAAGTGATCAGCGGATTAAACTATTATTATGTTTGCCTGACATATTATCCCACGTGGTTAAGTTGTTTCTGTCATTTTGGAGTGAATTAAGTCAGAAACATATATTAGGTCTGTACAATCCAGCTTCTTCACACATTCTTATCTGAACGTCAGTACAGCTATATCAGTGTTGCTTCCAAGACTGTGAAATGGCTCCCAGAAAAGTCCGTCAGTATCCTTGTGGTACTTGCAAAAAGAACTGCAAAGAGGAAGACTGGTCTGTCTTTTACAATCTTTGTCAGTCATGGTTTCATGATCGCTGCCAAAGTTTGACACCTGATCAAATGACGGCCTTACGAGAAATCGAACTGGAATTTCTTTGTACTTCTTGTACATATTTTGGTGGGTCATTCGACTATTGCGCATCGCTGACTAGGCTAGGTACAGCAGCTACCCAAACCAATATATCTAAACTGCGGAGTGCAGCGCAACTCGAAGCCATCATCCTGAGGAATGCAGAAAGTCCAAAAAGTCCATCCGGTGTTATGTGTGGGGCCAGGTCAATAGACACCGTGGCAGCAAGGCTGCTACGGAAGATGGGTGGAGCAGCTGACCGAAAACCAGTGACCTTATCAGCAGACGGGAACTGTTTGTTCAACGCCTTGTCCGTGGCATCCGTTGGTGATGAGAGTCTTTCTGTGGAGATCAGGGTTAAGACTACTGTCGAATTGGTGAATTACCAGGAGTACTATGTTCAACAGCTGACACCTCGTGAAATTCACCTCGTTACTCCTGATTACGAGGAAGCTTGTATAGCCAGTGCAACCCTGGGTAACTATTCAGCATGGACGATCCAAGCTGCAGCAACCGCTATGAACAGACTGATAGTTTCCACCTATCCTTCTGTCAATGGTGCTCTTGACCGGTGCTTTAGTATTCTAAACACCACTTTTACACCCAGAGTGCATAAAACCCTTTCACCTATCAACATCATGTGGTCAAGGGTAGGTGACAACACTTCGGCAACTTGGACTCCTAACCATTTCGTTCCACTACTGCCGACAACAACCCCACCAGTACTGGATATATCATCCGAAAGCGAATCTCATGTAAGTTACATGTCTTACCTTAACTTCCCTTAATGCATACCATACATTTGCTTATTTTATTCTAATTTTTGGATTTAAGTTGTTTTGTGTCCTAATTAACGATTTACGTATATTTTTTGCATTACAGACCAGCTCCAACAGTCCGTACGAAAACCTACCACCGATACCCCTTTCACCAATAGAGGACGACCCCATGTGTGATTATTACCGCCAGGAGGTACATGTATCGGACACGTCTTTACCCGAAGAGACACCTAAGACATCCAGTCCACGGAAATGCGTCCGCATCCATGTTGACGACCAAGATGGCATTTGCGACTTTCCTACACTTCCATCTCCCGGCAAATTTCTTACATTGTGTCAACTTATAGACGTTCTAAAATCTGGCTCTGAACTCGATTGTGTCCCACTGGGCGTTAAGAACAACGTATATTTCCTCATCTCGAATATCGCGAACGTTGCCAAGCAAAAGATGAAGGGGAGAAGTGATTATGTTGATGACTGTGGTGTATGGGACAGTTGCAAAGGTAGCACGGTTAATAGTTACGTTCTGCTAAATAGTGGTGGTGGATCGAGAGTAATTTATTTGAAGAACAATGTGTATTGTACAGAGAGTCGCGTGGGAGGGAAGTCGAAGCGGCTTCCACTAGCTCCACAGCCACACGGACAGAATGTGACGAAGCTTCACCGTTACTACGCCACCCTGAAAGGTAACGCCTCATATAAGAAGCGGGTAACATGTGTGTCGAGTGGTGTGTTTGATGGCTTGTCTGTGGTGGAGTACAGTGGTGTCTATGTGGACACAACAGTGTTACATGGTGATGCAAAAAATTCTACCCAGGCGTACGTACGGAGTAATCCTACTGTATGAGAGAAAATTAAAGAGGTGAAAAGCAAGACACCCCGCGAGGTGTATCAAACAATGGTTGAAGAAAATTCGTTGGAGGCACCAAGAGACTTTAAACAGATTCGCAATAAGATATACAATGAGTCGAGAAAGAATAGACCACAGAGAGCGAATATCGCGGATGATGTGCTGTCCGTGTTGTCCATGCTAACCGATAATGCAAGTGTTCAAGAGATGGTTCACAAGAAAGGGAAGCCACCTTGTGTTATTCTATATTCCGAAGAACAGATGGAGGATTTGAAGCGGAATGTTTGTGTTGGTAGTGTTTTAGGTGTGGATAGGACATTTAACTTGGGTGCGTGCTTTGTAACAACAACAGTCTACAAGAACAAATCAGTGTTACATAAGGAGTCAGGTGACTTTCCAATTTTTCTGGGACCAATGTACTTACACTTCGACGGTGCTTTCGAAACATACCATTCCTTTTTTGCACACCTGAAAGCAAAACTTGTAGACTCCATTGACTCTATTGAAATACGCATAGGCAGTGATCAGGAACTGGCCTTGATGAAAGCCATTAGGAGTTGTTTTCCAAAGGCAGTGTATATTCTGTGCAGTAAACACATGAAAGACAATGTTTCCAGGCATCTGTGTGATGTTGTTGGTTGTAACACACACGAGAGACTTGCCATTGTAAATAAAATTTTTGGTGAAGGGGGGTTAGCTACCTGTAATGATTTGCTTAGTTTTGAGGAAAAAATTTTAGAATTAGAACCCCACTTTATGAATTTTCCCACATTTAGAACGTATTTTGATAAATTGAAGCCATTATTGTATTCATATGTATGTGAGCCTCACCAGAAAGGCATTTCTGCAAAGCTCTGGACAAATAATAACTGTGAATCTGTAAATAATATTTTGAAATTGACTGTGAACTGGAGACCTCATAAACTTCCAGAATTGGTTGAGAAGCTGTGTAGCGTGAGTAGGCTACAAATGTTAGATTTGCGTAGGGCATTATATGGAAATTGTAATTTTGTGTTACTGCCAAGTACAGAAAGTATGTCCTAAAGAAAGAGGTTTGGGTAAAAAAGAGTGAAGACGAGAAAGCAAAATATTTACTTGATTTTTTGAGCAGGAAAAAATGTATTTCAAATAAGATAGAAGCCACATGTGTTAACTTTACAGTCCCCAATACAAGCCAAGTTGCTAAAAAACCCGGTCAAAGAAAACGTAGCCGTGAGCGGGTTAGGTAATTGTACTTACATGTTAATAGCTGTATTAGTGTATCTTTTTGACAACTGTATAATAAATGTGCATTGTATAACATTGATATTTTGAACATGTACTTAACTTTTGTGTAAATAAATGTATTTCACTGTCAACAAAAATGTATTTTCTTTGTTGGTAGATTCTTTATTTATCGTGAACAGATTGTGAAGCCTGCACCAGCAACCAATAGCGGCCAGAACCTAGGCTAAATTAGATTAAATTACCCAAATGTATATAGCCTACATTTGTACAATGTACCCAAATGTACACAAGTGAAAGTGAAATTACATCATTTGCGCCTGCTTTTTTTGAAGCCAAATTTTTTAGCTTATTGACTTAGTGCAAAAATGAAATCAACCATGGCGATAAGACATGATACAATCGCTACCTATATACTGGAAATCAAGGGAGACAACTTGAATAGAAAAAATATTTCCTGAGAAACGACAACAGTTGTCTCCCCTAGTTACATGGCGGTCAGCGTTTTATCGGTACATGCACTCGATCTATTAACTCAGTTTAAATTAAGTTTTGCAATATTTTTGTGACTTTGTTACACCAAATACTAGTCGAGAAGTGATTGGCAGTCCGATTTATTCATCTAGGACTATTATTTGACTTCATTGCGACTACATTTGGGTACATTTGGGTAATTCCTCGCTCCCTCGGTACATGCACGCGATCTATTAACTCAGATTAAAGTAAGTTTTCCAATTTTTTGTGACTTTGTGACACCAAATACTAGTCGAGAAATGATTGGCAGTCCGATTTATTCATCTAGGACCATTATTTGACTTCATTGGGGCTACATTTTGCTACATTTGGGTACATTTGGGTAATTCCTCGCTCCCTTGGTACATGAGCGCGATGTATTAACTCAGATTACAGTAAGTTTTCCAATTTTTTGTGACTTTGTGACACCAAATACTAGTCGAGAAATGATTAATAGTCCGATTTATTCATCTAGGACCATTATTTGACTTCATTGCGGCTACATTTTGCTACATTTGGGTACATTTGGGTAATTAGTCGGACCCCTCTTCGTTTGTTGTGGTGAGTGTGACATCCTGGGGCACTCCTTACAGCTATATGGGCCAAAGTATTATTATTGTACTGTATATGATTGGGGACAATTAGCAGAAATATAGTGGTATTGCGTTTACACACCGTTCATTCCTACCACTAATCTATTATCATATTCGAATAAGACGTCTAATTATAAGATCATTTTCATCTATTACATTACCGGCGGAAATGTATAATAACGGAGATAACGTTTCCAAAAAATTTACCAATATAATTGTCCCATGTTGAGTAGTGAACCCAAAAAATATTAATAGTAACAGTAATAATGTTTGTTATGTGGATTGTAAGTACATCATTCTTATGTGCTGAGTTCCAGTAAAAGTGCCATGTTGTTCATTCCCAAATAACATGATGTTATAAATATGTTAATTTGGGATATTGTCAAGGGTGTCAAATAACCATCTGTATTGACAACAAAATAATATAATGATTGTGTTTAGACCGAATATGACCTTCATTTCTGGGGGAAAATTAGCGGGGTTTTTTTTCTAATTTTCTTCGTTGGACGTTTTCCGAAAACAAAATCATGGCAAAATACACCAAAAACACAAGAAAACCATAAACCAAACCTAACTTAACCTAACTGACTCTCACCATATGATGGAATCACCTATTTCTTACCTTATTGGCCTGGTTCTTGTTCGTCGTTGGATTCTGAGATTCTTACACAACGTCACATATGTTGGTCTTTGCGATATTTACATTCTGTCTTGCTCTTAGTACACTTTATTGAGGTTGGAAGAACACCATGCCATCGAAAAAATGCTCTAGTTTCTTAGTCTTTTTCCCAAAAACTCGCAATCAGCTCCATATAATTGAAGAGACGCCCATCGCAGACTGCCATGGTCGGAACTGAAGTTACTGAGTTCAAAGTTGTTAAGGATTTCTGGCCTCTTCGCCATTAGGCTATTTCGGCCGGAGCTGATGTCTTCTTTCTTCTTTTAATCTTGGTCTTCTTACTTGCTACAACTAATCTGATGTTCTTGTTTCTTCTTTTCTTGTTATTCTTGTGTTCATCTTGCTCTTGGTATTTTGTTACTTGTTTCTTCTTGTTGTTTTATTGGGATGAATTATGGTATGCATGAGTGATATGATGGTGAGTTACTGACAGACCAGATGAAATGGCTTGTCAGGTGACTAGTTCCTCTGTGATTTTTTTTTTTTTTTTTTTTTTTTTTTTATTTTGTCTTTGTAGCCCGTGTCTTTTTGTTTGAATATGTGTTGGTGGGTGTCAGTTTAACTTGATAAATGTGAGTGTTGTATGTAATGATAAGGTTTGTGATGTGTTTCTCATGTTGTATGTTTTAATTTTGTTTTATTCATTTTTATTTTCTTTAGGCATGGTTGCATACATATAATAGATATAAAAAGGGTTCATGCGTGTGTCAATCATAGCATGCCGATAAGATAGGTCTCCTTGAGGAAGGTTATTACAGCGTCACTGATGGTGACATCATCTTGCAATAGGTTGGGTACAGTCAGCACGAAACCTTGCTCGGCAGCTAGGATAACCAGCTGCCGGCGCTCTGGTTCGTACTGGCTGCACTCAGTCAGAATATGTTTGATGGAGAGAATTTGGTTGCAAGTGGAACAGATAGGTGGAAAGGACTGGTCAAGGTAGGCCCCTAGGTGGGTCAAATAGGTGCAGTTCAGCCTAAGTCTGGCGAGAACGACCTCTTCCCTCCTATTCTTCCTGTATGCTGAGGGCCAGTTACCTATGTTAGGCTTCCAGGTGTTGTGGAGATTTAGCCTAGTCCAATCATGTTGCCACTTTTCAAATGTATATGTCTTCCCCAAGGAGAGACACGACTGAGTCTCCCAGGGCACATTAGTTGTCTCCCCGAGACCCACAGTCGCTCTTGCTAATCTGTCTGCCTGTTCATTGCCCCAAATGTTACAATGCCCAGGCACCCACACCAGCACAATACTCTTGGCACACTCATGTAATTTATTAATAATGTTGCCCTGTATTTCATTGCTGGTAGTATCACCACCTTCAATTGCTTTAAGAGCTGACATGGAATCTGAAATGACAGCAACATCACTGACATTGCTTGTTATTGCAATGTCAATGGCTTTACTAATTGCGAACATTTCTGCAGAGAAAATAGTTGTATGCCGCGGCAGGCGGGAGCTCCACTCCTCGTCTCTGCTCCAGATACCGGCTCCAACGTTGTCGTCAGTCTTGGACCCGTCGGTGTACACGTGAGTATAGGCGCTGAATCCTTCAAGAAATTGATAGAAAAGTTGCCTCAGGAGCTCAGGATGAAAGTCATTCTTTGCTCCCGGAAGCCACGATGTTTCCACATGGAGGTTGGGGTTCTCCCATGGCGGACACAACGGTGGAACGTATCTATCAACATCTTCGAAATGGATACCAGCACCCTGGCACAAGGTCTGGAGGCGGACAACCGAGGACGGGGACCTACGCAGCTGCAGGAAACGGAAGTTGGCAACAGCACACCAACCTGGGTGGCCTGTGCCGCGCTTCCTAGCCGCACTCAACCCGTACCTTAGCGTCAACATGTCCCTCCTGATGTGAAGTGGAGGGACGTGGGCCTCAACCTCTAGTTTACCTACACGTGTACACCTGTAGGCACCCAGACATAGACGAAGGCATCGGTTCTGTATTCTGGTTAGCCTTGCGAGTGTGGTGTCGCATGCCGAAGCATACAACTGGCATCCATAATCAAGTTTTGATCTGATCAGGGTCTTATACACCATTAATAAAGATTTCCTATCGGCTCCCCATGTAGTACCTGATAAAACTTTCAGGATGTTTGTGACTTAAGACATTTACTTTCAAGTTCGTTAATGTGGTTTTTCCACGTTAATTTCCGGTCAAAATGAACACCAAGAAATTTTACTGAAGTCTGAAATTTAATAGGAGTATCATTTAATTTTAATACTGGATTTCTAATGTTACGTTTCTTAGTGAAGACTACTCCTACTGTCTTCTCAACTGAAAACCTAAATCCCCATTGTATTGCCCACTGTTCCGCGGCTTTTAGGCCGGCTTGCACCCTTTGTGCAGATAGCCTCTCAACTCGAGAGGAGCGCCAGATTGCGCAATCGTCAGCAAACAAGGAGAATTTGAGGTCACTCAAGCTGGGGGCTGGTGATAGGAAATCATTAATAATTACAAGAAATAAAATCGGGCCCAAAACGCTACCTTGTGGAACTCCATTTTCTAAGACAAATATGTCTGATTTTACGTTACCTTTTAGTTTGACGGAAAAAGTCCGGTCTTGCAAAAAATTACTAATGAAAATTGGCAAATTACCTCTCAGACCCATGGCGTGGAGCTTCATCATGAGGCCAGTCCGCCATGTCATGTCGAAAGCTTTTTCTATGTCTAAAAATACTGCAATTAATGTTTCTTTACTGCAAAGAGCTTTTGAGATGTCAGTTTCAAGACTTATTAAATGATCTAGTGTGCTTCTACCTTGGCGGAAACCACACTGTCGATCATTCAATAAGTTGTTACTTTCCAAAAAATACATTAGTCTACGCTTTATCATACGTTCCATGACCTTACACAGACAGTTTGTGAGCGAAATCGGACGGAATGAGTTGGTGTTATTCGGGCATTTGTCCCTCTTCGGGATCGGTACGACATGGGCAAAGTGCCATGAGTTTGGAAACGTTCTGGACGTCCAGATCTCATTGTACACTTCTAGCAATTTGTCCAGGTTTCCCTGGTCAAGGTGCTTAATCATCTCGTATCGTATACCGTCAGGTCCAGGAGTAGAGCCCTTGCCCTTATTAATAGCAAAGGAAAGTTCCTCTGGGGAAAATGCTCGATTGTAGCCCTGTTCGTCCCCGTTCTCGAAGTCGAGATGCAAGAGCTCGGCACGATCACGGAACACGCCGAAGCGTGGATCATGATTGGTGGAGCTACTGGCATCTGCAAACTTCTGGCCTAGGGTGTTGGCAATGGCCTGGGGATCGTCGAGAATCCGCCCTCCACTACTCACCTGTGGGATAAAACTCCTTCCTCCTTTGGATCTGACCCGGTTTATAGCGGACCATACCTCAGAGGAAGGGGTATCCTTGTTAATAGTGGAGACGAACGCCCGCCAAGACTCTCTCTTACACTCCCTGAGAACTCTCCTAGCCTTGGCTCTAGCTTTTTTATACTCAATTAAGTTTACAAGTGATGGAATTCTATTAAATAAACGGCAACTCCTATTTCGCTCACAGACAACTCGTCGGCAGTCTGGTGTCCACCATGGAACTCCAGGCCTGTGGGTTTTTGCAGAAGTCTTAGGAATTGTTAAATCTGCAGCGTGTATTATAGCTTGTTGTATGTGTGTAATTTTGGTGTTGATGTCTTGTCCAATGGTGTCTATACGAACGGCTTCTGAGTATGCCCCCCAGTCTGCCTTCCTAAGGTTGTAGCGCACCTCGGGAGTAGCCGTCGGGGCGCCACACTCATAAGAAATGCAGATCGGAAAATGGTCACTACCCAGAGAGTCGTCGTATGTAGAAAATTTACAATCTAATAGCAAGGCAGCGTCAACTATAGAAAGATCTATAGCCGACGCTGTGCCAAATCGTTCGTCCACTCGAGTCGCACTACCGTCATTCAGAAGAGACAAGTTGGAGTTGAGGATAGCTGCAGCCACCTGCTCTCCCCTTCCGTCACTCCGGACACTGCCCCACCGCAAATGGTGAGCATTGAGGTCGCCGAGGATCATTTTCTTTCCTGGCAGTTGGTTAAATAGCTCCTCAAGCTCACCATCGTCAATGAGCCCGCCCGGAGGACAGTATAGTGAACAGATGGCAACATAGCCAGTCCGAATCTTAACTCTGCACGCGACAGCCTGCAGGTTCAAGTTCAGACTGACTCTTTGTTGGGCGAATGAACTCCGAATGTATAGGGCTACCCCCCTTAGGTTGTCTCCCCTGTAGGACGTGTAGTTGTCGAATACAGGTGGGTCGTCGTGACCCGCAAGTAGCGTCTCTTGTAGGCAAAAAACGTCCGGCCGGAATAATGACATAAGTAAATGAAATTGAGCATTTTTATTCCTAGCACCTCTGCAATTCCACTGGATGATACTGAATTTTAAGTCTGAGGGTTGATATGGTCAGCGTTTTGGGCTTTAGATTTCTTTCCTCTTGTAAATGGGGGGGAAAGAGGATTCGGGGGAGAGTCCCCCGCATCAGATGAGCAGTCTCCCGGCTCCAAAGAGCCAGTACTCTGCTCAGCAGGGGCTCCCTGCCCCGGGTGTCCTTCAAAAATGTGAAAGATTGTTGGTCTTGTTGAGTCTTTTGTCAAGTTCTCTAGTGACTGCGTTCTCCTCCTCCTCCTTACGTCGGGGTAGGTAGGGTCGCGAGTCCGTTGGGGTTTTGGGGTCAGGTATAGCGTGTTGATAGTATCGGTCTCGTTATTAGTCATGGTTGTATTAGTGTTCTCGTCTTTGGCGTCTGTGGTTGAATAACCGGTGATAGTAGAGTCAGTCTGTGTTGAGATAGTCCTGGTCTCAGTCTGGGTTCCAATGGTGCACATTTTGGGAGGTGAGATATTTTTGGATACCGCGGATGCAAAGGACATTCCAGGTGTTGGTGTCTGCAAGGACGTCTCCACCTGCCTCTTAGCCTCCTTGTAGTCCAAATTGTTCTCTGCTCTCACCTTACCAATCTCATACTCCCTCAGATAGGAAGGGCACTTCCTGTCTGAGGCAGCATGCTGACCGGAACAGTGGTAGCATTTTTCCTCCGTCTGTGTACAGTCATCGTCCCTGTGTCCGGTCTGAGCACACTTGGAGCATACCTGGGTGTTACGGCAGGCCTTACCAGTGTGTCCAAACCTTTGACAGTTAAAACAACGCATTGGAAATGGAATATACGTTTTGGTCTGGACCCTCTCATATCCTACCAAGACATGAGTGGGCCTAACAAGTCCTTCAAAAGTCAGTACAGCTGTAGTCGATCGTTTGCGTTCACCGTCTGTGGTCTTTCTATTAAATACGAAAGCATCGACGACTCCTTGATCTTTCATGTGGAACTTAATTTCGTCATTTGTCATCCCCTGAAATTCGTAGCTATTAACTACAGCCTTACAGGTGTTGAGAAAAGCTGGGATATATGGTTCCACTGTTGTTGAATGAAATGTTCTAAGTTTCAAGGCGTCCCTCATTTGCTGAGCGTCCTTAACAGTAACTTGGAGTTCGCCTTTTCTTGTCTTTCGGACTTTCTCCACGTCCCCTATCTGATCCTTAATGGCCTTATGTATGATGAAGCCATTAATTTTGTCAAACGAGGTAGACGTGTCAATAGTCCGAAAGTGGATTACTCGGGCCTTCTCAGTTGATACTCGAATGTTTGGTCTTTGTTGCGTAGTTTTGTCGGTAGCCGTTACATTGTCTGGGTTAGTCGTTGGTCGTGGCAGTCGTGAGTCATGATTGGTCTCCCGCCTCTGCCTGTCCCTGCCTGGACGAGCAGAGGGGGCTTGGAGCTTCCCCTCCCAGAGGGCATGGTTGGGGTGGCTGGGAACCACCCCTTGGGTACAGCTTTGGTTGATACTTTACATATATGATGTTGGTGCACTAAGGTTATGCAAGGCCCTTAGTGCAAAAAAAAATACTTGTACTTAAGGACGACCCCCGAACAGTGGTGTGCCTGCACGATCACAGACGTCACTGCTGGATTGGCCCAGGTTTTCCCCGACCCCCACCGGAAACACACAATCCCACTCCGTGAGGTGTGCACCACTGGGGGGGCTCTAGCACGAATACTGAATTAAAAAAAATTCAGCAGGTGCCTCGGCCAGGGTAAGTATTAGAAAAAATTTAAGTAAGAGAGAAAGCCCTCCAACCACGTCAGGAAGGACAACAGTTAGCACTTCCCTCGCAGTTGTGTGGGTCACTCACACTAACTGTGGGGAGGGAATGCTAAGATTGTCAATCTTGAGCGCTCGTGAGGTGTCAAAAAATTATAAAGTGACAAAGCCACTTTTAAAAAGAATGATGAATGGATGGATGAATTGTTAATGCTTGGTAGCAAGAACAACAACAACAAGAACAGGTGCAAGTAATTGCACAAGATGCAGCGGGCTATGGCGGAAAAAACCGTTACAAAAACTGTTCTCGCAAGAACGTCCGTCTCCTCCCGTGTCCAATCAGCCTCTGAAGTTACTGAACTTGATTGGGCCAAATATATCGCGAATTAAACCCAAAATCATTTTAATTGGTTGCAAAAACAAAAACGCTTTTGATTGGCTGCGTGACGTGTACGGGAACGCATGCGCGTGATGATTTATGAAGGAGACACAGGAGACAGGCAGTGTTGGAGGAGAGGCAGACGATAATGGTGGAAGATTAATGGAAGAAAATAAGGAAAAAGTTTGGATAAGCTATGCCCTTTATTATACATATCCACCGGTAATGTAATAGATGAAAATTATCTTATAATTAGACGTCTTATTCGAATATGATAATAGATTAGTGGTAGGAATGAACCGTGTGTAAACGCAATAATACCAAATGTTGATTTAGTAAACTACGAGCATCACCGCTTTATTACATCTAACATTTGGTTCTCAGAAAATACTCATTATAACTCACGTGCCAAAAGCTGGAGTATACCACACTACCTAACAGATCAATGAGGTATGTTATATTCTAATAAGTCTGGGTGGCTACTGTGGTAAGTATAATAAGTGTTGTAGTAAGAATGACTTGGTTTTCCCAGACTAATCCATGGTATAGAATATAACTAAGGCAGGATAATAAATTGAGAGAAAGAAAGATAAAATATAGAAATTAAATAAATAAGCACACTAAAATAAAGAAGAAAAGATATAAATGAAAGAAATAATCAGAAAGTAAATAAAGTACAGTATAGAAAAGAATATTAACTTAGAAAATATAAGCAAAGAAACATAAGATAGATACATATAGAGAGAAATACTTAAAAAATGAAATTATTAATAAATACACGAGAACAGATAAATAGAAAAATTTGTCTTAAACAGATATAGATAAAAAAGAAATAAGAATTGAATAGAATAAATGGGAAACAGCCTAAAGCCTCCTCCCCCCCCCCCCCCGCCCCACAATACAGTTCTATCTACCAAATAAATGTTTGTTCCAGTACTGAGATAAGTTTTTCCAAGACATATTTATTCCACGAGTTTCTTAATGCTTATTATTGTTTTTATCTGAGAAATATCCTAAAAGGTGTGGTAGTGGCAGCTGGGAGGGTAAAACAGTAAATGGGTGATGATGTTACCTTAGCCAATATAATGAGTTGAAAATAGACTGTAGGAGGAACCTTGCATAGAGAAGAAGTTCCTCTACACACACACACACACACACACTTCCTGAGACACAAATTGATGCCTCTGTGTTGCCTTAGGTGGACCCATCTGAGAAGGAGGAGGGGGAGAGCAGGGACCTGGGCTGGAGAGCGGAGACTTGTGGCACAAGCTGTTTGCCCTCATCGTCTTGGTCATCGAGGAGGACAAGAACAGCTATGCCCCCGTACTCAACCAGTTTCCCCCAGGAGTTCAACATTGGACAGGTGTGCAATGAGTGATATATCGAGTGTGTGTGAGAGGTTGGATAAAGCTATCAGGTGTGTGTGTGTATGGTACTGTAATTATGAATATTTATCTCCATCACTACAGGGACGCCACTTTTAATATTTTACATGGCTAATGTTTTATTCAGCTCAGAGAGGAACCCATACACAAAGGGTTAACAAGATGAAGGATGAATGATGAAAAATTTATAGTAAATACTCGATGTATGATTGGGTGAATGTTGGATAGGGTACTTGTATGTACTTCTCTGACCACTACATTATTGGGTGAATGTTGTATAGAGAACTTGTATGTACTTCTCTGACCACTACATTATTGGATGAATGTTGTATAGGGTACTTGTATGTACTTCTCTGACAACTACATTATTGGGTGAATGTTGCATAGGGTACTTGTATGTACTTCTCTGACCACTACATTATTGGGTGAATGTTGTATAGGGTACTTGTATGTACTTCTCTGACCACTACATTATTGGGTGAATGTTGTATAGGGTACTTGTATGCAGGGGCGTTCCTAGAGTATTTGGCACCCGGGGCGGACCTATCCACTGGCACCCCCTTCCTTCCAGAGACGAATAAATATACAGTAAAAGTCAAATACACAATCGTCCCTAGAGTACTGGGCACCCAGGGCAGGGCATTCCTTTTCCCCCTTACTCTTCCTCTACTGAGACAAATGATAAAAAAAAATAATAATACCTTTAAGGAATTTTGGATTATACATCGTAAATATTATAGTAAATATTTTAGTTTCCTTCTATTAATATGGAAAATTATTATTTTTTTTTACTAAAGTATAATGTAGCCTACATCAAATGTAATATTCGTAAATAAAAAGCAGGCTTCTAAAAGTGGATGATATTTAGGAAATCTACAGTATACAGTATATAAACAAATGTATTTCCTAATTTCAACAAAATTTACACGATACAACACAGCACATACAAGTAATTCAAATATACAAAGTTCAGAAACCATACTGTATATAACTACAGGTTACACATTAAATAAAGTATTACACAATGAGAAGGGCGCAGCCTTCTTCAACTCATTTTTATCAGAAACTTGATTGTTTTAAAAACATAGGAAACCACGAGATACAAGCGGTATACTTTCATCTAACACAAAAAAATAATTATATATATATATATATATATATATATATATATATATATATATATATATATATATATATATATATATATATATGCAAGTAAATCACTGTAGGTGCGCATATATATATATATATATATATATATATATATATATATATATATATTAGCTTTACAGCCTCATCGTTCGTGACTTAGCTTCAGCAAACTTACCAATTATTTCATCAAAATTTACTGTCTTGGCACATTCATTTTCGCTAGAAATCATAGCTAGGCTGTTCAATCTTGCCTGAGTCATGCTAGAACGAAGATAATTTTTGATGAGTTTCAGTTTAGAGAAACTTCTTTCACATGATGCAACAGACACACATATTGTTAAAAAGAATCTCAGGCACAATGACAAGTTTGGCAAGGCTTCACAAAAGTCCCATTTGACAATAAACTTCAGGAACTGCAAGATTGTCCATTTATTTGCTTCTTCAGGTGCGATTTTGGCAGCCTCCATGTGTCTGCGAAGTCGCATAATTTCTACCATGACATCCTCATCAGAAATTTCATTAAAAATCTTGGTCATGCTTGAATTTGAAATACTCCCCTGAAGTTGTTCTTCTTTTGCAGAAAGCAAGTAGCTTGGCTGAATAGCTGCAAATATTGACAAGATGTTATCCATGGCCTCTGAACGAGCATCCAATTCTAGACTAAATCGATCTAGGCATTCAAACATTGATCTCCTCATTTCCTCTTGCATTGTCAGTCCAGCATCCCTAGCCATCTCTCCTGGCATAATTTTCTTACGCCTTATCCTCCCTCTTGTTTCCATGGAGATGCCCATTTCTTCACATTGTTTAGTTGCATATTGAATCGCTCTCTCCATAATTTCATTCCGCTGACCTCGAAGAAACAATTTCAAACCATTGAGCCTTACAGTGCACTTTTCAAGACTTATTCCTTCTGTTTGCAAATACTACTGTGTGAGATTCACTTCTTCCAGTACATCACACCAAAAATGAGATGGATGAAGGGGCAATTAAGTTGAATGACGAAATTTTTGTACTGATAACTTGTAAGTTGGACTTAGATTTTGTAAAAAAAAAAAAAAAGGCTACAGGGGACAGATATTTATTTATTTATGAGCCTCATGGCACCCCTCTCTGGCTGTCTCCCGGGGCGGACCGCCCCCCCCCCCCCTCCCCCCCAACTTAGTACGCCACTGCTTGTATGTACTTTTCTGACCACTACATTATTGGGTGAATGGTGTATAGGGTACTTGTATGTGCTTCTCTGACCACTACATTATTGGGTGAATGGTGTATAGGGTACTTGTATGTACTTCTTTGACCACTACATTATAAGTTTGAAACACAAGTGCTTTAGTTCACAGATTAGTGATTATTGAATAGATGAGTTGTGACTTAATAATTTTAATACAATAAAAATATACTGGTATGTTTGTGAGAGTTTTAGAAGTGTTCAATATATCAAGTATTGAACAGATAACATTAATCATCTACAAGGTTAATTACAAATATCTCTAACAAGGGAATAATTATTTCAAGATAACAACTGTACTGTAATAAAATACGATTACCTGACATTAACTAATAGCTCATTAATCACCAACTACAGAAGGAAGGACTACACACAACCTGTTAACTCACTAGACAATGTTATATTATCCTATGTTAAGTTCCTCTTGTCAGTCTTGTATATAAGGTATTTTTATTACAGCTTTCTGCATCGACAATGTGAAGCATGTTTGCCGTGGACATCAAATAAGCCCTCGAGGAGCATGAGCAACATCGTCTGTGTAAGAGCAGCGAGCACATGAACCTGCACTTGAAGGTAATGTCTTAACACTTTATATAACCCATCCTCTTTACCCAGATTAGTATTATCAAGTAAGAATATCCAGATTAACTATACAGTCAATCCTCTCAATAATGGACTTCTCATTACTGGATATTCTCATTAACAGAATCCTCCCAATAGAGGACAACGCTTGCAAGAATTAGTCCGGTATTGGTTGGGTTTACTGTATTATTTTTTGTTCTTGTTGATTGATGAGTGATAGTGTTATTAAGAAAGTTCTCAGATGAATGACAGATGTGTATGGTATTACAGTAAGTAGATGGATATAACCTACTTTAAATGAGTCTCTGATAATGGTGTTTGATCCTTTAAATTAATCCAGAAGAAGATCCAGTATTTTTAAGGAAGGGTTACTTTTACTTTTACCAAACTTCCACTATAGTCACAAAGCTTAAGAACATTATTGAGAGAAAGTATATGCATTTTTTTATCACAGGACAATGGACTGTAGTGGATCACAGTCTCATTCCTGTATAATTGTGGGAGATTTTATAAAGATTGTAGAGTATTGGTTTATAAGATACAGTTTCACGAGTAGTGTTGAACCCCTTACCTCCTGCAGGTGAAGTGGTCGTACAATAACTACGTCAAGGATATGCCTCCCTACAAAGACCCGAATACCCAGCGTGAGTATCTGTGTCTTTGATCCAGGCAGAAATCCACTGGAAATCAAATCCAAATTTTTTTTTCCGGTGTTATAATCTTTCTATGGCTGACACTACTATATTATAAAAATCCTTCGGAATGGAGTACGTACTGTGGTCGTCAACCCTTAGACATGAGAATGGCACAGAATAATTGATTGACTCTAGGTTTAAAGTGGAATTATGAGATCTGTAATAAAATAAAAAAATTCTTGGATTTCCTTTGGGCATTGATAACACAGGACAACAAATTTTTTATAATTCCCAGTTGCATGAGATTTCTTTACTGTTTCTTACCATTTTTGATCTGCTGATTTCATATTTGAAACCAGTTTTGTTCTGCATGCTCCAGTTTTCATGAAATTTGAGGTTTTACATTCTAGCCGTTTGCGGTCAAATTAATTAATTACACGATTATGGTATCAATAGGGAGATATAATTTTGTCTGTTTTTTCTTTCAGATTTGGTCATGGCTACAAAGAGAAATCAATGTGTGAACAAACCTGATGCCTTCTGTTATATTTGTGGATACTTCACGCTTATTCGTCAGAGGCGCAATATAACATCGTTTGTGAGGCGCGGCTATAAAGCGTACTTCGGACTTACTCTTGGCGACCAAGACAAAAAATGGGCTCCACATGCTGTGTGTCATAACTGCGAAGAAATGCTGCGTGACTGGACAAAAGGAAAACGTAAGGGCTTACCGTTCGGAATTCCCATGACCTGGCGAGAACCGAAGGACCACACAACTGACTGCTATTTTTGTCTGATCAATACGAAGGGTGTTGGCAAGAAAAACAGACATAAAATATCGTATCCTAGTATCCCTTCAGCAATTCGACCTACTTTGCACTCTGATGAGCTACCAGTTCCAGTTTTTAATGGGTTGTCTCCAGCTGAAGAGGAGGGAAGCGACAAAGACCAAGAGAGTGAACATGAAACTCAAGAAATACTTGCAGATTCCGACGATTCTTCTGATGGTACACCAGAGTCATCAACCCCTCAGAAGTTTAGTCAGCCAGAGCTGAATGACCTTGTGCGTGATTTGGGTCTCTCCAAAAATGCAGCAGAAGTTCTAGCTTCTAGGTTGCAAGAAAAGGCTCTACTGAACCAGACCACAAAAGTTTCAGACTTCAGAAAGCGGGAACAGGATTTTGTGCCATTCTTTACAGAGGAGAATAAGTTTGTTTACTGTCATAATATCCCGGGTCTTCTCCAGGAATTAGGGATTCCATTGTATAGTCCAAATGACTGGCGATTATTTCTAGATAGTTGTAAGCGTAGCCTGAAGTGTGTGCTACTACATAATGGTAATGTCTATGCAGCTGTTCCAGTGGGTCATTCTGTGTGCTTACGAGAGGAGTATAATGACATTAAAACTGTGATTCACCTGCTAAAATACCATGAGCACAACTGGACAATTTGTGTTGACCTCAAAATGGTGAACTTCCTTCTTGGCCAACAAAGAGGATTTACAAAGTATCCCTGCTTTCTTTGCATGTGGGACAGCCGAGCTAGAGACAGGCATTGGAACCTGAAGGAGTGGCCCTTACGTGAGACTCTGGAAGCTGGTATGCCAAACATTGTCAATGATCCAATCGTCAGTCGAGAAAAGATCATATTTCCTCCTCTCCATATCAAGCTGGGCCTGATGAAACAGTTTGTCAGAGCATTAAATACTGATGGTGAATGCTTCCAACACATAGTCTCTGCTCACCCTGCTTTGTCATTTGAGAAGATAAAGGCAGGTGTGTTTGATGGACCACAAATTCGTGCACTTGTACGTGATCAAGACTTTGTCAGAAAGATGGATGACAAGGAAAGGGGTGCATGGCTTTCATTTGTGGCGGTAATGGAAAACTTTCTTGGTAATAAAAAGGCTGACAACTATGAAACCCTTGTAGCAACCATGTTGTCAGCCTTTCATGACCTTGGATGCAATATGAGTGTCAAACTCCATTTCCTATATAGTCATCTTGATAGATTCCCTGAGAACCTAGGGGCAGTAAGTGACGAGCAAGGCGAGCGGTTTCATCAGGATCTCAAGACCATGGAAGACCGCTACCAAGGGAGATGGGACAAACATATGATGGCAGACTACTGCTGGAGCATTAAACGAGAGTGCCCTGAGACATTTCACAAACGCAAGAGCTTCAAGCGCAAATTCCTACCTGGCTAAAATGTGATTGGGCTTTGTCTCCTCATAGTAACAAATTTCTTACCTAACAATGAGTTTTATACAAATTTCAACCTTTGTTTTAGATGGAACATGTTTCAAATTGTGTTGTTGAATAAATTTAGAATATGTAATATTTTATTGTTTATTACCCAGCTAATTTAATGACAGTTTAATGACATATTTTTCAAGATAGACGACGAGGTCAATAAGACGAAGATGAAATTTTGAAATTTCAAAATACCTTGATTGCAAAAAACCTAGAGCTTACAGAAAGAAACTAACTTCAGATATGAGATCAGCACACCCAAATTAGGTAGAATCAAGTGTTTATAGCAATGCAACAAAAACTTTGTTGACCAGTGATCAATGCCCAAAGGAAATGGTTCACATATGAGATCATGCTCACACAACTAATTTCATATTGCTGAATTCGAATCTGATATTTGTTTTGTTCTATCAGACCAGGTTTTATAAAAAAATCAATAGGTACAAATATTTAATATTCCATCACGTGTCGTGCAAAAGATGAGATTATCTCATGTGACTGTGCTTTCATGACTAAGTTCATGTTAATGAATATTAATTGGATGTTTCATTCTACCATCAGACCTACTTTCTTAAAGAATAGTGATATGCACTCCATCTTCTAGCAGGTTACGCTGCTTTAGTCTGGATCCCAAAACTTCAACCTTTTCTTTTGACAAGTTTAGGTCCCTGATGAGATCATGAAGCGCTTCTTGAGTAAATAGTTTAGGCCTGGTATTTTCAGAGTCATCCTGGTAGTCGTTTTCCATTGAGGTAGAGGTAGAATCGGAATCACTCAATTCTTGTTCAGTCGGTGGATTTGGGACTGGAAGTTCAGCACTGTGCGGTACTGGTCGGATTGCAGAAGCAATATTGGGGTACTGTACCTTGCCTCGTGTCTTGATTTTTATTCCCTTAATATTTGTGAGACAGAAGTAGCAGTCACTACTGTGGTCTTTAGGTTCACGCCATATCCTTGGTACAGCAAACGGCATTCCTGAACTTCGTTTACCACACATCCACTCGCTCAGGTGGTTAACACAAGACTTACAGGCTACATGAGGTGCCCATTTCTTGTCTTGGTCACCCAAATGACATTTGAAGTAACTTTTGTAGTTCAGTCGAGCAGCTTTTGTGATTGGTTTCTTGAGGCTACCAGGAGTGAAGGCACCACATATGTAGCAAAAACTGTCAGCACCGTTCACACACTTGCGACGTTCCATGTTTTGTTAATTTCAGAGTAATTACAAATCATGCAGGTGTAGATATGCAATATCATGAATCAGCAAACTGAAACAAACAAAAAAGCACAAATCAGGACAAAATAATTGCATTAGTGGAGCCAATGAGCATATAAATTACTGTATGAATAGCATGGTACACTAAATATATAGATATGCTGGTTCCGGAAAACTGAGCCTGATACAGCTATACGAATGTCGTAATTGAGTTCAGCACATACAGTTACACTAGAATCAGACTGTTTTGATCCAGAACCATGAGAATTTTATTTTTATGTTGACCAGTGTTATGTATCTACAGTGAAACTTCTATTTAACGGACTACATAGAGAAGAAAGTCCATTATATCGAGGGTCTATTAGATAGAAAACCTCCATGCGACAAAATATATATGGAGATGAAAGTCCATTAAATAAAAAATCTATTAGATGTGAATCCTCCATCTAATGAACTATATAGAAATGAAAGTCTGTAATATCGAGGGTCTATTAGATGTGAATCCTCCATCTAATGAACTATATAGAGATGAAAGTCTGTAATATCGAGGGTCTATTAGATGTGAATTCTCCATCTAATGAACTATATAGAGATGAAGGTCTGTAATATCGAGGGTCTATTAGATGTGAATCCTCCATCTAATGAACTATATAGAGATGAAGGTCTGTAATATCGAGGGTCTATTAGATGTGAATCCTCCATCTAATGAACTATATAGAAATAAAATCTGTTATCTGGAGAATTTACTGTATTAGTTTCCCTGAATAATAGACCAATACTTATGTCTTCATTTCTTACAGGCGGTTTGTGATGCAGCGGCCGAACGAGTACCTCAACGGTGCCTTCCAGAGAGACGAGAAGGAGGTCAACCACGACACGTGTTATCTGGTCTACAGGTTTTGTTGTTATTTCTGTGTTTATTGAATATGTAATTTCTTTGTTACTTTTAGAAAATAATATATAAATATTCTTGTTAAAATACATATGTGAGACTTTCTATTTATACTGAGTATGTAATTTATTTATGTTGATAATTATAAAAGTGTTATTATAGTGGACTGCATTACGGAAAAGCTTGTAGACTTGTTCGGTGATCCCAAGATAGAGATGAGATTCTGATTTGGTCTCATTTTCCAACCTGCTGCTAAAATAGATTGTACATAAGAACATAAGAACATAAGAAAGTGGGATACTGCAGGAGGCCGACTGGCCCATACAGGGCAGATCCCTTTCACACCCATCCCAGCACTTCCATGTGCCTATCCAACTTCGTCTTGAAGCTCCCTAGCGTCCCCGATCCTACTATAGCACTCGGTAGCCTATTCCACATATCCACAACTCTATTATCAAACCAGTGCTTGCCTATATCCTTTCTGAATCGGAATTTATCTAACTTAAAGCCATTTGTTCTAGTTATTTCGTTATTACTGAGCTTCAGAACATCTTCCATTTTACCCTTGTTAGTCCCACTCACCCACTTGTACACCTCTATCATATCTCCCCTAACTCTACGCCTCTCTAATGAATGCAAGCCTAAGCTTTTCAGTCTTTCTTCATAGGTAAGGTTTCTAATATTATGGATCATTTTTGTCATTCTTCTTTGCACTCTCTCCAAAGAATCTATGTCCATTCTATAATAAGGACACCAGAACTGAACCGCATAATCCATGTGTGGCCTCACTAATGCTAGGTAAAGTTTCAAGATAACGTCAGCAGTTCTGTTACTCACAGACCTAGATATGAACCCTAGAATCCTGTTTGCCTTGTTGCGAACGCTAATACATTGTTTTCTAGGTTTCAAGTCGTTGCTAACAAATACACCTAGATCTTTTTCACAAACTGAGTTTTCTATTTCCGTGTTACCTAGTTTATACTTAACGTTTGTATTCGTCTTCCCTATCTGTAGTACCTTGCATTTATCAGTATTAAAATTCATTTGCCAGTCTACTGACCACTCATGTAAGGTATCTAGATCTCTTTGAAGGTGTTCAAAGTCACTGTCTGAATTTATCACTCTCCCCATTTTGGTATCATCTGCAAATTTACTAATCCTACTAGTTATGTCTAAATCAAGATCATTAATGAATATAACAAACAGCAGAGGGCCCAATACAGATCCCTGGGGAACTCCGTTTTTGACCGCACCCCAGTCTGACTTTAATCCATTTATGCTGACTCTTTGTTTCCTACCAGTTAACCATGACCTAATCCATTTTAATAATGATCCACCGATTCCATGTGCTTCTACCTTCCTTATCAATCTCTCATGAGGGACTCTATCGAATGCTTTACTGAAATCTAAATAAATTATATCATATGACTTATCATTATCTACCGCTTCATATACTTCTGAGAAAAAGCTAAGCAAATTTGTGAGACAAGAACGTTCCTGGGTGAACCCGTGCTGAGAAGAATGAATTAAGTTGAATGTTTCAAGGTGGCTTCTGATTTTTGTAGCAATAATTGACTCTAGCAACTTGCCTATGATTGACGTGAGACTAATGGGACGGTAATTTGATGCAATTGATTTATCACCCTTTTTGAAAATCGGAACTACATTTGCAAGTTTCCAAGCTTCTGGCACTAGGCCCGATTCTAATGACCCCACCAATTCCCCAGTGTATGCCTCGTGGTCTAGGTCAACCAGCGCCGCCATACACCACGGAGCGGGGGTCAACTGCTAAGCCACGCCTACCCCTGCTATTTAAGACCTGGACCTGGAGCTGCGAAGACCTGCCTCTTTTGCTGCATGTTGAGCAGTCTGCAACTTTGTTGTGATAAGACACTCAATCCTAGTGATTGTACTTACTCAACATAGTGACGGTGTAATTACCATCACAGATTGTACGCAAAATTCCAACTTCTGGAAACAAATATTTGGGCTCCCCAAATTTTGACTACTACCCGTGCGTCTACGTCCTGGATTGGCCAATCAGTGGTGCCCCACGGTGGCGTGATACATGCACGTTTACTGCGGTGCTCTGATTGGCTAACCGAACGTGGCGTGGTAGGTAGGCTGTTTCTACTCTCTAATTCCTCTTCTTTCCTTTTTTCATCCCCCTCATGCACTCCGTTCTTTGAACGGGAGGCGGGACTTAGCGATACGGTCGATCCGGCAAGGGAACCTGTGATAGTGCAGGGCACCCCTTGTCCGGGGGTCACCGGTAGGTGGCAACTTTCTTAGATATAACTATAGTCACAGGTAACCTGGGTGCAGAACCCTACGAGCCCGACGCCCGTCCAAGAGGGGGGGGCGGGGTCACTGCTCCCAGGCAGGAGCCCTGTGTTATAGGTAGGATTAGATGTAATCAAGAAGATGACAACAAGCATTAGAATAAAACATAGAGATAAGGGACACTCTATTGGAAGGGGAAAAGTGGCAGAAATCACTTACAACAAATTGCAAGTCCCACTTACAAGAATATTCAGCACGAATGAAGGTCTTAAAGTAATCTGTAAAGATGACTTTGATTCAGATAAAATCCTTTCAAAAGAAGCCAGAGATATATTTTATAATGAAGGCCTTGTTGTGGTCATGCCACCAGAACAAAAAGCAAAAAGATCAGTTTTCGTTCGTCAAGTTGACCAAGAGATCGGGAGGAAGACTTCTGAAGACCTGAAAGATGAACTGGAACGGCAAAACAGGTGGATGAAGATTGAAGAAGTCATTAAGATAAAAGATTATACTCATGTTTTTAAGATTACTTTTGAAGAAGTGTCAATGGCTGAGAAAGTTTTACAACAGGGCTTTCTAATATTCAACATGTCAGTCACACCACATCAAATAAAGAAGGAGACATTCATCAGTCTGCAAACTTGTTTCTCTTGCTACAAATATGAAGAGCATACAACGAGAGACTGTCCGGAAAAAGAAAAAAAGTACTGCTCAGATTGTGCAGGCGACGACCATACCTACACTGAATGTAAGAATACATATGTTGGCTGTCTCAACTGTAAGAGAAACGGGAATGCATACATAGGACATAGGACGTTAGCCATGGCATGCCCAATAAAAAAACACATGATAAAGTACAAGGAACAAGACAAGAAGGATACGACATGCGTCGAAATAGCCAAGAGAGCGGTCCAAGAGGCTCATAGACCAGAATCCACCATATTAAACCTAAGTGAGCCAATACATGATAAGGTAATGATTAGTATGATCCATGCACATTTGCACAATATCATTGCACCCGGATCATACAATGAGGAATTAAGGAAAATGTTTAAATTGAATAACCTACCAGAGATGATATTTCCAGAGAATCCACAATCCGAAAAACTATTTCAGGCAACATACGCAAGCGAACTGAGAGAAAGACTACAGCTAGACAAACAAAGGTTTGAGCAAGGAGCAACAGCTGATACACAAGGAACACAAGCGACTGATAGAGATCCCAGACAAATGACTAGAAGTGACAAAGAGAAAATAGAAATAACAAAAGGACAGACTACAAGACAAAGGAGTAGGAGGAGAGAAGATAAGATGGAAACTGAACACAATATACAACCTGAATCTGCTGAAGATATTGGATTAAAAGTTTTCACCACAACAAAACATGGAATCCCAACATCGAGACCAACAGGAGGGACAATAGCAAAAAACTGTGAAGGAGGGATATACAAGTGGACATATCAAGAAAAATCCCTAAGTGAAGATTACGTCTGGTCACTAATTACTACGGACAAACTAAAGATTACGACCAATGACTTTAAAATAGTAGACCCGTCAGAGTTTAGAAGAGTCAGAAGCGGGAAACAGGAGGATAGGTCTCCACCTCAACAGTTACAATCCAAGCATAAGAAATAATGGACAACAGACAAACAGTAAGAACTTTAAGAATAATACAACACAACGTAAGAAACTGGAACACCGAGAGAATTAACCTAAGTAATATATATCAAGAAATTGACCCTGACATTATACTAATAAACAGTCACGGTGAGACAGAAAACAACAACATAAAACTCTTTAACTATTATGTAAACCAAAGAAACAAATCGGGCGAGAAAAATGACGGAGTAGCTATAGTGGTCAAAAGAAACTCAAAATTTAAACTAATTGATGACTTCCAGGATGAATTTCTAGCAATAAAAATAAATACAACTCAAGGAGACGTAATAATTGCTACTACTTATCTGCCACCGAGACGACCCTGTAGTGGACGTCTCCCCTACAAGCTGCCACGCCACCACCTGTTACCGCCTTCCCTAGCAACCAAGCGTATCCGTATTCCATTGCCCGCCGTATCTTAGCAACGGAACTAGTCACCGGCTACTTCTCGGGTTTTCCCACCATGACTCATAGCCGCTGCTGGGTGTATATAAGCTCTGTCTCTCCATTGAGATTCATTCTGACCAATCTTCTTGAACAAGCAACATCTCCTCCAGCAAGCTCCACACTGTTAATATTTCATTCAACCAGGAGGCCAGCAACAGGCAACATCTTCTCTAACGGAGCTCCTGCACACATACCTCCTTCGACAAGCTACTCACCGCACGTCTCTACCAAGCAGCCCCTCACCACACAGCACCTCCAGCACCAGACTGTCTATCATATAACTTATATATTATACAAGAAAACCACATTAGAGTTTCCTTCCATCCTGAGTGCTAGACAACTTTAATATCTCGATACCCCTACAATGGTGACTCCCGGAGATAAGCACTCACACAGGATGGAGGACGGACGGATCTCTCTGCCGATTTTCAACCACAACGTCGAGGACTGGCTTGACCATGTGGAAGCAGCCCTCGCCGGCTCACGAGCGACCGACGAACAAAAGTATTGCGCCCTGCTTTGTGCCTTACCCACGGAAGTGGCCACGCGGGTCTCACAAACCATTTCCAACCCTCCAGATCACAACAAATTCGCTACCCTGCGGGCTGCCTTGAAGACGTGTTATCAACAGACCAGCCCCAATCTCCTGCAAGATCTATCCTCTACCTCCCTCGGGAACTCAACCCCGGGACGTCTCTGGGAGGAGATGTGTCGGCTGAACTCCCGTCACACAGACAGACTCCCCGACTCTATCCTGCGCCAGCTTCACGAACAAAAGCTACCCACAGAAGTACGCAACATCCTGTCCGCAGTAGATTACTCTACGACACCGGAACTATATGCAACCGCGGCAGATAGAATTTTTAACGAATGCGCTGCTGCACCCCCTTGCCGCCACGGTCACACCAGTACCTACCATCGAACTTGTAAGCCGGGTCAACACCCCTCAGCCGAGCAATTCCTCACAAGACATCAAGGACCTGTTGCAAATTTTGAACCGCAGGATGGACACTGTTGAGCAGTTCTGCTCCTCCATACCCGCTGCTGCGCCGGATCCTGACTCACACACTACGCCCTACAAGTTCCGACACACAGCAGCCAACCCCCAGCACAACAAATTTACCCTCTGCTGGTATCACCAGACTTTCGGCCGCTATGCTCGAAACTGTGAGCCCTATTGCACCTATTCGGGAAACGGCAACACCGGTGGCTGGTAGACGCCTCAGCCTCCGTCCCTCCAGGCGTCTCATTACTGCGCGTCACCGACCGCACCTCCGGCAAGAAGTTTCTCATCGACACCGGTTCATCGGTCAGCCTCATCCCTCCCTCACTACGAGACAAGTCAAAGCAACCCTCGTATGATCTGTTCGCTGCCAACGGTACCTCCATCGCCTCCTACGGCGTACGCACCCTCGCCTTAGACCTCGGTCTGCCCAAGACTCTGCGTTGGTTATTCGTGATAGCAGACGTGTCTCAACCCATCCTTGGTTTCGACTTCCTCACCTTCCACAAGCTCGGCGTCAAACCAAGTCATCTATGCCTCATTCATGAGCCTACAGCACGCAAGATCCAGGGTTCTCGTGCCAGACACACGGACGCTATCACCTGTCTTGCGCCTTCCAACGAGTTCTCCTCCCTGCTCGACGAATTCAAGGAGCTTTTCTCACCCCGAGTCTCCCTACCCCCACCACCTACGTCGGGAATTTTCCACCACATCGAAACCAAAGGACCACCAGTCTTTTCACGCCCTCGCCGCCTGCGCCCTGAGCTCCTGTACACAGCCAAAGCAGAATTCAACAAACTACTGCAAGACGGCATCATTCGCCCTTCAAGGAGTCCCTGGGCATCGCCTCTTCACATGGTTCCTAAGCAAACACCCGGCGAGTGGAGGGTGTGTGGCGACTACAGAGCCCTGAATCTCGTCACCAAACCTGACAGGTACCCTATTCCGCATGTCCAGGACTTTCACCACAAACTTCATGGCAAGACTATCTTCTCGAAGATCGACTTGGAGCGTGCCTTCCACCAGATCCCAGTAGCACCGGCAGATACCCAGAAGACAGCCATCACCACTCCGTTCGGACTCTTCGAGTACACTTTCATGAGTTTTGGCTTACGCAATGCAGCACAGACTTTCCAGAGGTTCATGGACCATATGCTTCGCGACCTCGATTTTGTCACCGTCTACATTGACGACATCCTCGTCGCATCTTCGACGCCTGCCGAGCACCACCACCACCTACAACTCCTTCTCCAACGCCTGCAGAACAACAACATGAAAGTTCATCCTGCTAAGTGCGTCTTTGGAACCTCGGCCATCGATTTCCTCGGTCTCAGAGTCTCGCCCAGTGGCATACAACCCCTACCACAGAAGATAACCGCGATTAGGGAGTTCCCCAAACCTGAAACGGCGAAGAAACTCCGGGAGTTCCTGGGTTTAGTCAACTACTACCACCGCTTCATTGACAAAGCTGCCACCGTCCTAGCCCCCCTACACGACCTTCTCAAGGGACGCCCAAAGAAGTCTCACAAGTCTCTCATGTGGACTCAAGAGGCTACTACGGCATTCACCACTATCAAACAGCACATCACACGCCTCACCCTCCTGGCCCACCCCGCACCTAACGCCCGGACCACTCTCACAACAGACGCTTCTTCTACTGCAGTGGGCGCCGTCTTACAGCAGGAGATCAACGGAACTTTCATGCCCGTTGCTTTCTTCTCACAACGGCTTCAACCACCACACCTCAAGTACAGCGCTTTTGATCGAGAACTCCTGGCCATATACTTGGCTGTCAGACATTTCCAACACTTCCTCGAGGCCCGTCAGTTCACCATCTTCACTGATCACAAGCCCCTCGTCCACGCTTTCGCTTCAGCTTCCCAGTCACATACACCTCGTGTCCTGCGCCACTTGGCTTACATCTCGGAGTTCTCCAGCGACGTCCAACACATTAAAGGCAGCCACAACGAGATCGCCGACGCCCTCTCTCGTTGTATATCCACCATTCTTCCCTCATCTCCACCCATTGATTATGGGCAGCTAGCCGCGGCTCAAGAGAAAGACGAAGACCTGGCAGCTTACAAGACATCCCCCTCAGGCCTCATACTCCAAGAACTTCCTGTTCCTGGCACAAAGATAAAATTGTGGTGCGACGTATCCTGTGGACAGCCTAGACCGTTCGTGCCTCACGTCCACCGCCGCGCTGTTTTCGACCGCATCCATGGTCTCAGCCACCCAGGTGTGCGGGCCTCCCAGCGCCTCCTCACGCAACGTGTCGTCTGGCCCGGCATCAAGTCTGATACTAAGAAATGGGCTGCCCAGTGCCTGGCCTGCCAGTCCTCCAAAATACATCGTCACATACGGGCCCCCTTACAAGCCTTTCCTATTCCCAAAGGACGTTTTCAAGTAGTACACCTCGACATCGTGGGACCTCTTCCATCATCCTACGGTAGCACCTACATCTTCACCTGCATCGACCGTTTCACCAGGTGGACAGAAGCAATTCCCATGCCCAACGCTACAGCAGAGACTACTGTCCGCGCCTTCATGTCCGGTTGGGTTTCCCGTTTTGGCCCCCCCCCCGCTACCGTAATCACTGACCGAGGAGTACAGTTTGAGTCACAACTCTGGCAGCACCTCCTACAGTTCCTCGGCACGTCTAGACAACGCACTACAGCATACCACCCTCAAGCCAACGGCATGGTAGAACGTTTTCACCGGCAGCTGAAGGACGCACTCAAGGCACAGCACGACCCTTACAGCTGGACTGATGCGCTTCCCTTAGTGCTCCTCGGCATCCGTGCGTCACACAAGGAGGATATGGACTGTAGCCCAGCAGATCTGACACTAGGCGAGCCCCTTCGGCTACCCGGGGATTTCTCACTCCCTCCTGATCCCAATCAAGCCACTCCAGCCGTTCGTCACGACTTACTCCAAAAGCTACGACAAGCAGTTTCTGCATTCAGAGCTACTGCTCCACGCCAGCCTACTCGGCGCCCTGAACACATCCCTCCTGCACTACTCACAGCCGAGTATGTTTTCGTCAGGCATGATGCTCACCGCAACCCATTACAACGCCCCTACGATGGACCCTTCCAGGTGGTTACCCGTTCTGCAAAGTTCCTGACAATTATCCGGAATGGCAGACATGACACCGTCAGCATAGACAGAGTCAAACCGGCCGCCTTACCCGTCGGGCCCCCAGCCCAGCAGCACCATCAACAAACTACGCCTGCACCAGTCCACCCGCAGTTACCACCGGCAGCAACACCACGCCCACGACATTTCTGGGCACCCTCTTTTCACCCTCATGTACAACCTGCTCCTGTCATAGAACCTGAACCTGTAGTAAGCCTCCCTCCTATCATAGAACCTGCTCCTGTCATAGACCCTCCTCCTGTCATAGAACCTGAACCTGCTCCTGCCATGGACCCTCCTCCTGACGCAGCCCCTGCAGCAGCAGGAGCACAACAACCATTGCTTGTACAACCTCCTCTAATCCCAAACCCTCTTTCTCCTCCTAATTCTCCCACAGGTTTTGTGTCACTGGACGGAGTTGTTACACGTAGCGGTCGAGTCGTACATACACCTGCCCGGTATGTGTTCTGTGTGGGACACAACCCGGACAACATCCAGCCTCCCGCCGCGCCGGGAGGGGAGGGGGAGTATTGTAGTGGACGTCTCCCCTACAAGCTGCCACGCCACCACCTGTTACCGCCTTCCCTAGCAACCAAGCGTATCCGCATTCCATTGCCCGCCGTATCTTAGCAACGGAACTAGTCACCGGCTACTTCTCGGGTTTTCCCAACATGACTCATAGCCGCTGCTGGGTGTATATAAGCTCTGTCTCTCCATTGAGATTCATTCTGACCAATCTTCTTGAACAAGCAACATCTCCTCCAGCAAGCTCCACACTGTTAATATTTCATTCAACCAGGAGGCCAGCAACAGGCAACATCTTCTCTAACGGAGCTCCTGCACACATACCTCCTTCGACAAGCTACTCACCGCACGTCTCTACCAAGCAGCCCCTCACCACACAGCACCTCCAGCACCAGACTGTCTATCATATAACTTATATATTATACAAGAAAACCACATTAGAGTTTCCTTCCATCCTGAGTGCTAGACAACTTTAATATCTCGATACCCCTACAACCCTACTTACCTATAGAAGACCTATTAAAATTGGCTAACAGTAGTCATCCGATGTACATCTCAGGAGACTTTAACGCCAGACATAGGATTTTTGACAATACAAATAATAACGCCGTGGGAAACGCCCTTAATCAATTAATAAATTTAGGGAAAATCAATCATCTGGGTCCTAATTTTCCAACCTGGAGAAATCACAATACACAATCGACACCAGACAAAATTTTTACCAACAACAAAGCCTTTTTCAATTACCATATAATGCAGGGACCTCTTACAGGCAGTGACCATCTGCCAATTATACTAACACTGTCAACAAGCCCCATACAGATACCAATAAAAAAGAGACTGAAAATGAGTAAAACAGACTGGGACAGCTTCAAAGACGACTTAAGTAGTCACCACTCGATTAACCTACAAGGGAAAACAACAGAAGATATAGACTTAGAAATGGACAGACTGCACTCAGCGATAAAAACATCTATAACCAAAGACACTCCTACTTCACACTTTAGAACATTACCCAACAACAGACTACCAGAAGAAGTTAAATTAATCCAGACCTATTACAATGAAATAAACAGGTATATGGAAAGACATGCCAGTAACAGATGGCTATATACGACACAGATAGCACTACAGATAAAATAAAGAGACGCATGTAACGAAGCAAACAATAAAAAATGGAATGATATTATAATGGCGGCTGACATGACTAAAGACACAAAAACATTTTGGACTTCCATAAACAAGATGATGGGGCACAACAAGCAAAAAACACCATACATTAAAGACCAAAATGGAACAAAATTGCACGAGGAAAATGAACAAGAGTCAGCATTCAAAAGGGAATGGGTAAAAGTTTTTAAAATATCAGATGAGGAAAATGAAGATTTTGATAGTGAACACGAAGAAAGGATAGAAGAAGAAATGGGAAGACATATACATAGAACCACCCCAAGGCAATATATAGACTATAACTTATTACCTAATAATCAAATAATAACCATGGGAGAAATGATGCACTGTCTGAGGAAGTTTAAGGAAAAAGCCCCTGGGCTCACAGGTATTACACGAAATATGATCATGAATCTACCTGAAAACATTTTAAATACACTATTAAACATTTATAACGCATGCTTAATAACTGGTTACTTTCCAGAGAAACTAAAATATGCTAAAATGATATTTATTCCGAAGGAGGGTAAGGACAATAAGGAAATATTAAACTACAGGCCAATATCTTTATTAGAAATTACTGGGAAACTATTGGAAAAAATTTTAAATACAAGACTTATAGCCTTTTTAAGACAACATGGGAAAACTAACAATAGACAACATGGATTTATGCCCAATAGAAATACCCTAACTGCAATAGCCATAATAACGGAAATAATTGCAATAGAAAAAAGCAAGGGTAACCAGATCAATATAATTTTAAGGGATGTTTCTAAGGCCTTTGATAAGGTTTGGCATTTAGGCTTAAAATATAAAATATTAAAACTGGGACTTAATGAATACTTGCTAAGAATATTGTGTAACTATTTAGATGGTAGGAGAGCACAAATTCAAATTGGAAACTTTTTGGGAACTATGTTTAATCTTGAGAGTGGAGTACCTCAAGGAGGATGCCTTTCTCCAACACTATATACAATTTATACTTCAGACACACCTCAACCTACCCCCTTTAGCGAATATGTAATGTTTGCTGATGATATTACTCAAATAGTATCATACCCAGGAAAATCAACCCAATTTATGGCACTTTACACGGTAAGAGCGATAAAAAACATAAATGATTTTGAGAAAAAATGGAAAATCAGGACAAATAAGAACAAATTCAAGATAATACCAATAGCCAAGAATAAAACAAGTCCAGTAATAGTCGACCAGGAAGTATACCCATACGACACTGAAGGCAGGATGCTTGGACTAAAACTAACAAAAAGAGGATATTGTAGTGGACGTCTCCCCTACAAGCTGCCACGCACCACCTGTTACCGCCTTCCCTAGCAACCAAGCGTATCCGCATTCCATTGCCCGCCATATCCTAGCAACGGAACTAGTCACCGGCTACTTCTCGGGTTTTCCCAACATGACTCATAGAGGACTGGCGGCTGCTGCTCGGTGTATATAAGCTCTGTCTCTCCATTGAGATGCATTCTGACCAATCTTCTTGAACAAGCAACATCTCCTCCAGCAAGCTCCACACTGTTAACATTTCATTCAACCAGGAGGCCAGCAACAGGCAACATCTTCTCTAACGGAGCTCCTGCACACATACCTCCTTAGACAAGCTACTCACCGCACGTCTCTACCAAGCAGCCCCTCACCACACAGCACCTCCAGCACCAGACTGTCTATCATATAACTTATATATTATACAAGAAAACCACATTAGAGTTTCCTTCCATCCTGAGTGCTAGACAACTTTAATATCTCGATACCCCTACAATGGTGACTCCCGGAGATAAGCACTCACACAGGATGGAGGACGGACGGATCTCTCTGCCGATTTTCAACCACAACGTCGAGGACTGGCTTGACCATGTGGAAGCAGCCCTCGCCGGCTCACGAGCGACCGACGAACAAAAGTATTGCGCCCTGCTTTGTGCCTTACCCACGGAAGTGGCCACGCGGGTCTCACAAACCATTTCCAACCCTCCAGATCACAACAAATTCGCTACCCTGCGGGCTGCCTTGAAGACGTGTTATCAACAGACCAGCCCCAATCTCCTGCAAGATCTATCCTCTACCTCCCTCGGGAACTCAACCCCGGGACGTCTCTGGGAGGAGATGTGTCGGCTGAACTCCCGTCACACAGACAGACTCCCCGACTCTATCCTGCGCCAGCTTCACGCACAAAAGCTACCCACAGAAGTACGCAACATCCTGTCCGCAGTAGATTACTCTACGACACCGGAACTATATGCAACCGCGGCAGATAGAATTTTTAACGAATGCGCTGCTGCACCCCTTGCCGCCACGGTCACACCAGTACCTACCATCGAACTTGTAAGCCGGGTCAACACCCCTCAGCCGAGCAATTCCTCACAAGACATCAAGGACCTGTTGCAAATTTTGAACCGCAGGATGGACACTGTTGAGCAGTTCTGCTCCTCCATACCCGCTGCTGCGCCGGTTCCTGACTCACACACTACGCCCTACAAGTTCCGACACACAGCAGCCAACCCCCAGCACAACAAATTTACCCTCTGCTGGTATCACCAGACTTTCGGCCGCTATGCTCGAAACTGTGAGCCCTATTGCACCTATTCGGGAAACGGCAACACCGGAGGCTGGTAGACGCCTCAGCCTCCGTCCCTCCAGGCGTCTCATTACTGCGCGTCACCGACCGCACCTCCGGCAAGAAGTTTCTCATCGACACCGGTTCATCGGTCAGCCTCATCCCTCCCTCACTACGAGACAAGTCAAAGCAACCCTCGTATGACCTGTTCGCTGCCAACGGTACCTCCATCGCCTCCTACGGCGTACGCACCCTCGCCTTAGACCTCGGTCTGCCCAAGACTCTGCGTTGGTTATTCGTGATAGCAGACGTGTCTCAACCCATCCTTGGTTTCGACTTCCTCACCTTCCACAAGCTCGGCGTCAAACCAAGTCATCTATGCCTCATTCATGAGCCTACAGCACGCAAGATCCAGGGTTCTCGTGCCAGACACACGGACGCTATCACCTGTCTTGCGCCTTCCAACGAGTTCTCCTCCCTGCTCGACGAATTCAAGGAGCTTTTCTCACCCCGAGTCTCCCTACCCCCACCACCTACGTCGGGAATTTTCCACCACATCGAAACCAAAGGACCACCAGTCTTTTCACGCCCTCGCCGCCTGCGCCCTGAGCTCCTGTACACGGCCAAAGCAGAATTCAACAAACTACTGCAAGACGGCATCATTCGCCCTTCAAGGAGTCCCTGGGCATCGCCTCTTCACATGGTTCCTAAGCAAACACCCGGCGAGTGGAGGGTGTGTGGCGACTACAGAGCCCTGAATCTCGTCACCAAACCTGACAGGTACCCTATTCCGCATGTCCAGGACTTTCACCACAAACTCCATGGCAAGACTATCTTCTCGAAGATCGACTTGGAGCGTGCCTTCCACCAGATCCCAGTAGCACCGGCAGATACCCAGAAGACAGCCATCACCACTCCGTTCGGACTCTTCGAGTACACTTTCATGAGTTTTGGCTTACGCAATGCAGCACAGACTTTCCAGAGGTTCATGGACCATATGCTTCGCGACCTCGATTTTGTCACCGTCTACATTGACGACATCCTCGTCGCATCTTCGACGCCTGCCGAGCACCACCACCACCTACAACTCCTTCTCCAACGCCTGCAGAACAACAACATGAAAGTTCATCCTGCTAAGTGCGTCTTTGGAACCTCGGCCATCGATTTCCTCGGTCACAGAGTCTCGCCCAGTGGCATACAACCCCTACCACAGAAGATAACCGCGATTAGGGAGTTCCCCAAACCTGAAACGGCGAAGAAACTCCAGGAGTTCCTGGGTTTAGTCAACTACTACCACCGCTTCATTGACAAAGCTGCCACCGTCCTAGCCCCCCTACACGACCTTCTCAAGGGACGCCCAAAGAAGTCTCACAAGTCTCTCATGTGGACTCAAGAGGCTACTACGGCATTCACCACTATCAAACAGCACATCACACGCCTCACCCTCCTGGCCCACCCCGCACCTAACGCCCGGACCACTCTCACAACAGACGCTTCTTCTACTGCAGTGGGCGCCGTCTTACAGCAGGAGATCAACGGAACTTTCATGCCCGTTGCTTTCTTCTCACAACGGCTTCAACCACCACACCTCAAGTACAGCGCTTTTGATCGAGAACTCCTGGCCATATACTTGGCTGTCAGACATTTCCAACACTTCCTCGAGGCCCGTCAGTTCACCATCTTCACTGATCACAAGCCCCTCGTCCACGCTTTCGCTTCAGCTTCCCAGTCACATACACCTCGTGTCCTGCGCCACTTGGCTTACATCTCGGAGTTCTCCAGCGACGTCCAACACATTAAAGGCAGCCACAACGAGATCGCCGACGCCCTCTCTCGTTGTATATCCGCCATTCTTCCCTCATCTCCACCCATTGATTATGGGCAGCTAGCCGCGGCTCAAGAGAAAGACGAAGACCTGGCAGCTTACAAGACATCCCCCTCAGGCCTCATACTCCAAGAACTCCCTGTTCCTGGCACAAAGATAAAATTGTGGTGCGACGTATCCTGTGGACAGCCTAGACCGTTCGTGCCTCACGTCCACCGCCGCGCTGTTTTCGACCGCATCCATGGTCTCAGCCACCCGGGTGTGCGGGCCTCCCAGCGCCTCCTCACGCAACGTGTCGTCTGGCCCGGCATCAAGTCTGATACTAAGAAATGGGCTGCCCAGTGCCTAGCCTGCCAGTCCTCCAAAATACATCGTCACATACGGGCCCCCTTACAAGCCTTTCCTATTCCCAAAGGACGTTTTCAAGTAGTACACCTCGACATCGTGGGACCTCTTCCATCATCCTACGGTAGCACCTACATCTTCACCTGCATCGACCGTTTCACCAGGTGGACAGAAGCAATTCCCATGCCCAACGCTACAGCAGAGACTACTGTCCGCGCCTTCATGTCCGGTTGGGTTTCCCGTTTTGGCCCCCCCCGCTACCGTAATCACTGACCGAGGAGTACAGTTTGAGTCACAACTCTGGCAGCACCTCCTACAGTTCCTCGGCACGTCTAGACAACGCACTACAGCATACCACCCTCAAGCCAACGGCATGGTAGAACGTTTTCACCGGCAGCTGAAGGACGCACTCAAGGCACAGCACGACCCTTACAGCTGGACTGATGCGCTTCCCTTAGTGCTCCTCGGCATCCGTGCGTCACACAAGGAGGATATGGACTGTAGCCCAGCAGATCTGACACTAGGCGAGCCCCTTCGGCTACCCGGGGATTTTTCACTCCCTCCTGATCCCAATCAAGCCACTCCAGCCGTTCGTCACGACTTACTCCAAAAGCTACGACAAGCAGTTTCTGCATTCAGAGCTACTGCTCCACGCCAGCCTACTCGGCGCCCTGAACACATCCCTCCTGCACTACTCACAGCCGAGTATGTTTTCGTCAGGCATGATGCTCACCGCAACCCATTACAACGCCCCTACGATGGACCCTTCCAGGTGGTTACCCGTTCTGCAAAGTTCCTGACAATTATCCGGAATGGCAGACATGACACCGTCAGCATAGACAGAGTCAAACCGGCCGCCTTACCCGTCGGGCCCCCACCCCAGCAGCACCATCAACAAACTACGCCTGCACCAGTCCACCCGCAGTTACCACCGGCAGCAACACCACGCCCACGACATTTCTGGGCACCCTCCTTTCACCCTCATGTACAACCTGCTCCTGTCATAGAACCTGAACCTGTAGTAAGCCTCCCTCCTATCATAGAACCTGCTCCTGTCATAGACCCTCCTCCTGTCATAGAACCTGAACCTGCTCCTGCCATGGACCCTCCTCCTGACGCAGCCCCTGCAGCAGCAGGAGCACAACAACCATTGCTTGTACAACCTCCTCTAATCCCAAACCCTCTTTCTCCTCCTAATTCTCCCACAGGTTTTGTGTCACTGGACGGAGTTGTTACACGTAGCGGTCGAGTCGTACATACACCTGCCCGGTATGTGTTATGTGTGGGACACAACCCGGACAACATCCAGCCTCCCGCCGCGCCGGGAGGGGAGGGGGAGTATTGTAGTGGACGTCTCCCCTACAAGCTGCCACGCACCACCTGTTACCGCCTTCCCTAGCAACCAAGCGTATCCGCATTCCATTGCCCGCCGTATCCTAGCAACGGAACTAGTCACCGGCTACTTCTCGGGTTTTCCCAACATGACTCATAGAGGACTGGCGGCTGCTGCTCGGTGTATATAAGCTCTGTCTCTCCATTGAGATGCATTCTGACCAATCTTCTTGAACAAGCAACATCTCCTCCAGCAAGCTCCACACTGTTAACATTTCATTCAACCAGGAGGCCAGCAACAGGCAACATCTTCTCTAACGGAGCTCCTGCACACATACCTCCTTAGACAAGCTACTCACCGCACGTCTCTACCAAGCAGCCCCTCACCACACAGCACCTCCAGCACCAGACTGTCTATCATATAACTTATATATTATACAAGAAAACCACATTAGAGTTTCCTTCCATCCTGAGTGCTAGACAACTTTAATATCTCGATACCCCTACAATATATAACATACTTAAAAGATAAAGAACGACAGGCAAGAATAAGATTATCAAAAATAAAACGCTTTAAGAACCTTAGCATTAATAACAAGAGAAAGATATATATTGCCCTTGTCAAATCAATTATGGACTACCCACCCATCCCATTGAACACCCTTAGTAAAACGAGCATTAAAAGGTTACAAACAGTACAAAATATAGCCCTTAGATTTATATATAACATAAAATATACAGACCACATCAGTAATGAACAGCTACATAAGAGAGCAAATCTCTTAGCAATCAATGTAGATATACACAACAAAGCTGTAAATATTTGGAAAAAAGTGACTGAACTTAACACAGAAACATATCAAAACTGGATAAATAATATAGACAACGAAGAATTCCAAGAACACAGTTGGTTTAAATCAGCCAGGAAGAAAGTAATTGAACCATCTCCTGCCCCAATATACATATAAAACATTAATAGAGAGAATAAAAGATGAGAGTGACCTACCAGCTCCACAAGAACCTGGCAGGCCTCTCCATACAGTGTACCTTTAGACTAACATAACTAATATTTAACATTTAACATTAACATTTAACATTGAACTAACATCTTAGCAAAAAAAAAAAAAAAAAAAAAAAAAAAAAAAATGTGACTACCCTCCCAGCTACACAAGGACCTGGGCGGGCTCACTAACTCCATCAAAAAAAAAAAAAAAAAATAATAATAATAATAATAATAATAATAATGTGATTACCCTCCCAGCTATATCAGCCAGGAAGAAGTAATTGAACCACCTCCTGCCTCAATATATACATTTATACATAAAACATTACTAGAGGAATAAAGATGAGAGTGACCAACCAGCTCCACTAAGAACCTGGCAGGCCTCTCCATACAGTGTACCTTTAGACTAACACAACTAACACTTAACTAACACCTCAAAAAAAAAAAAAAAAAAAAAAAAAAAAAAAAAAAAAAAAATGTGACTACCCTCCCAGTTACACAAGGACCTGGGCGGGCTCACTAACTCCAACAATAATAAAAATAATAATAATAAGCAGCATTATATAAATAAACCAATATTAATACAAAGGTCTGACGACCCAAGGGAGCAGAACAAAGACAAAATACCAATAAGAAAGATGAAGCGATCTGGTTGAGCCCAGATTCTTTCTACTCCTAATGTATTTCAGTTTCACCACTTTTTCCTTCAACCCCTAATAATCTTCTTTCACCTCTTAACTAAAGACTTCGTATCGTATCGTATCGATCTCTCTCTTACTACCCACACCAACCAGCCAGCAACACCTCCTCCGCCTGCCTGGCGGTCCTCTCTCCCGCTGGCGAGCATGGCGACCCACAAGCTGTCCTTCTCTGAGCGTCCTCACCAACCAGCTCTCTCTACATCACGCTTGTAACCATGTTGCCTTCCCAGCACAAAGCTGCATTGTACATCCAATACAACATGTATATAGAGAGCACATTGTGAGTTTCCTTTCTCCAACCCATCCTGAGTGTGAACCAAATATCTTGAACCCCACAAGATAAAGTACAAAATTGATAATATATTTCTTAACTGTAAATAAAGAATAAAAAATAGATTCTTCAAGTATAATCAATCCCAGGAAAGTATAGTAGCAGTGTTTGATGTTTTTAAGTATAATGTAAAATATTATTAAATTACAGTACCTTCTTTCTTCCATCAGTTTCCAGTCGGCTCCGAGAGTTCCCTCTTCTCCAACTCCGTGGTAGACGTCTTCACTCGGCTGACTCGGTGTTGTCTCTAAGCTCCAGTGTCCAGACCCTGAGATCTGGAAAAGATTCATCAAGAGATTTGCCAAGACAATAGTCAAGGTCCTCTTAGCCTATAATGATATTGGCAAGAAAGAATTTACTAATTATGTCCGTGATGAGAAAAAGGTCAGTGTTAAGAGGACTTGGATATATTTTATAGTATCTGTGTATCAGTCTATCCATTTTCCTGTTTATCACTTATCATTTTAACTCTGTATAAATACATTATCTTCAATTAGGCCTTGTGGCCATTTTTTGGTTTTTGTTTACGTTATTCTAATAATTTGGTGACTTTACGACCAACTAGATAATACTGTCATTCATTTTTCTCTGTCCTATATAATACACACTAAAATTTGTACAATGAAGTGAAGATGAGATCACCCAGTTTATTATTAACCAGCTGTCATCCAGCACTCATGGTAAACCCACACAAGCATGGAAAAATGGCCATAAGACATTGATGATGATGATGATGTAACCTAACCTAACCCCACCCAGCTAGCTGTTATATATGTGTATGTTTATATGCTGCCTTTATTGATTATATATATACATTATATATTATGTTGCTTCTTACCAAAGCTAGAATGTGTTTAGGCTTGTGTAATCACAAATGTTTTAGGCACGTGGTACACAACAACAACAACAACTATAAACCATCTGAGTAAGAGTCAGAATGTGGCTTCTCATTCTCCCATTAAATCATGTAAGATACTACACTGTGTTAGGGTATTTAATCATCAGGTGAAATAAGTTGGAGTATCTAATCTCAACTTTATCTTAATTTTATGCTGCTGTACTTTTCATTGTCCTCCTTAAGGAAAACATAATTAACTTGTATTGAGAACTTTGCCAGAGATGATTTTTTTCAGTAAAAACATCATCTTGTACCGAGACGTTTCCCTCTACACCAAAAGTTTTACCTCATAATTATATTAAATATTAGCGGAATCGCTGCCCCCCAGGCGGCTCTTTCGCTAGACCACGGTAGGACGCCACCCTCCGAGAGGCTCCACATTGTCTCACTGTAGAGCATTAAGGTGTCTGCTATGATCCTAACTTTGTACTCGTCAGAAGGCATGTTTTCCAGGGCATTTTTAAATGACTGTACATACGTGTTGCGCTCATGCAGCATTTCTTGGATAGATAGGACAATGTCATGTCTGACACCTTGAATGTTGCCACACCTGATAGTAGTCTGCTTTTCGTGATCTCCCATGAAGTAGATTTGGAGGAACTTTGCCTGCTCATCTTCCAGTGGTAAGAGGGATCCTGCTTTGTGAGATTTGACCCTGGACTTTGAATGTGGGCATGTATCCGTGCTCACGAACTACTCTGGTAGCTCCAAAGGATGCCATCTGGAAGCATGAATTGTACTTCCGTATATTTTCCAAGAAGTGTTTTGACTCTGGTGTTGTTCCCAGCATGAGAGTCTTCAATGGTTGTGGTAGTGTTTGCAAATTTGGCAGTCGTACTTTCCCATGAGTGCAGCACAGTCCAGCAGATTCTCCTTTATACTTCTTTGCACTGCAGTATTCACATTTCTTATCCATGATGCCAATGACAACAGAGGGATAGTTTTCATATTCTATATATAACATCATCCATCATCACTACATAAACACCATCCATCATCACTACTTATAACACCATCCATCATCACTACATATAACACCATCCATCATCACTACAGATCGGTGAAGTAGCTCCGAGATTCTCGTGCGGACACACAGACAAACAGACAGACTTCTTTGTTTTATGTAGATATAGATCATCACTACATATAACACCACCCATCATCACTACATATAACAACATCCATCATCACTACATATAACACTATCCATCATCACTACAGATCGGTAAAGTAGTTTCCAAGATTCTCGTGTGGACATACATACAAACAGACAGACTTCTTTGTTTTATATATATATATAGATAGCAGAAACACTGCCCTCCGGGCGGCTCTTTCGCTAGGTCATGGTTTGAAATATCGTACGTTTGACATACCTCGTTAGAATGGACTACCTACCTACCTACCTACCTAACTACCTTGTTAGAATGGACAGCCTAGAAAAGTTAGAGATCAAAGAAAAGTAAGCTGTAATGAGAGAGCGCATAAGGATAAAATTAGCTATAATACGTGGGATGGTATATGACTTTTCAACCTCTGTGTGGTGTAACGGATGGAGGTTAGAGGCACAGAAAAGTAAGCCATTATGAAAGAGAACATGAGGATCAAAATAGCTGTAAATCATAGTAGGGAATATGACTTCTACGTGTGTACGTCTGGGTTGTGTCGGATCGGGTTGGTTGGAGTTTTTTTGAGATCACTACATGTAACACCATCCATCATCACTACATATAACACCATCCATCATCACCACATATAACACCATGCATCATCACTACATATAACACCATCCATCATCACTACATATAACACCATCCATCATCACTACATATAACACCATCCATCATCACTACATATAACACCAGCCATCATCACTACATATAACACCATCCATCATCACTACATATAACACCACCCATCATCACTACATATAACAACATCCATCATCACTACATATAACATCATCCATCATCACTACATTTAACACCATCCATCATCACTACATATACAGTGGTCCCTCGGTTAACGAGCTCCTCGGTTAACGAGATTTCGGTTAACGAGTTACCTCCCATAAGATTCTTAAATTCGGTTAACGAGCAACCCCTCGGTTAACGAGTTTCTTACCAGCCGACCTCAACAAGTTTTGGCTTGCACTGGGCGGTCAACCAGCTGTAGTAATAGTCCGCCAATACATTAATCGGTTCTAGGGCTTAAATTCCTTACTATTTTAGTAAATATCAAGAAGTTTATACTATTCAATAATTTTAAAAGTTTAATATTAACTTTTTTAGTCATTTTAACAATTATTGAACATAATTGAAGGTAAAGTGACTAGTTTAATGCGCGGCATCCAGCCTCTTAACACAGCAAACAGGCGTTAGTCTCTCTCTGTTTTCACTGGAGGTAACATCTTGCTTGAGACTCTCTTCAACTAAACGCTTTTTTCCTGTGTTTCCAAGCAAATTATTGGTCATTTTGAAATTTATTTTTACATATTGACAATATATAGCGCAGTGCAGTGTTATTTTAAAGAAAATATTCTTTATTTACGACACGTTTAACTTTAAAAAGCACGTGTTTACATTGTTTGAATCCAGCATGGGGCCTAAGAGATCAAGAAATGCGATTTTAATTCAAACCAAGCAGGAAATCATAAAAAAACATGAACAAGGTATTAGAACAAATGCGCTATGCAAAGAATATGGCATGTCGACATCAACTGTGTCGACATTTCTTGCACAGAAAGATAAATTTAAAGAAGTGAAAGTGAGAGACAAATCTACAAGTGTTTAAAAGTAGATCCCTAATTGCAGAAACTGAGAGGTTACTTATCATCTGGATTAGGGAAAAACAGATGAAAGGTGATTCAGTTTCTACTGAATTCATTTGTGAAAGAGCCAGGGAGATTTACGAACATTTAAAGACAGATCAACCTGGTTCTTCAGGCATAGAATTTGAAGATTTTCGGGCCAGCAAAGGCTGGTTCGAAAAATTTAAGAAAAGAAGTGACATTTTCAGTGTTGTTAGGCATGGTGAAGCTGCTAGTGCTGATAAGGAAGGGGCAGCAAAGTTTTTAGATGAATTTAAAAAACTGATGGAAGAAGAAAATTATCTTCCACAGCAAGTGTTCAATGTGGACGAAACTGGGCTGTTCTGGAAAAAGATGCCCAAAAGAACATTCATCACCAGAGATGAAGCCTCTTTACCTGGGCATAAACCCATGAAAGACCGTCTCACTCTATTGCTTGGTGCCAATGATTCAGGGGATTTCCGACTGAAGCCTATGCTTGTCTACCACTCTGAAAACCCCAGGGTGTTCAAGCAACAGAAAGTGGTAAGAACAAAGCTTGGAGTTTATTGGAAGTCCAACCGTAAGGCATGGGTGACAAGACAGCTCTTTAATGAATGGGCTGTTGATGTGTTTTGCCCTTCTGTCAAGAGCTACCTAACCACCAATAAACTCCCTTTAAAGGCTCTTCTCCTCATGGATAATGCTCCTGGTCATGACCCTGACCTTGCCAGAAATTTGGAGTATCAATTTGACTTTGTGAACGTGTTGTTTTTACCTCCAAACACTACATCAATCATACAGCCAATGGACCAGAATGTGATCAGCAACTTCTAGAAGTTGTACATGAAGAAAATGTTTAGGAGGTGTCATCAGGCAACTTCCAATGATCTTGAACTGACACTGAAACATTTCTGGAAGACACAATTCAACATCCTAGAGGCTGTAAAATTGATTGTGTCATCATGGCAAGAAGTCTCCACTAGATCCCTCAATTCTTCATGGAAAGCACTGTGGCCATCAGTAGTCCATGATTTTGAGGGATTTGAGGAAGAAACAGAGTTGGACCAGGAGATTGTGTCCATTGGTCAGTCATTGGGCCTTGAAGTGGAGGAGGAGGATGTGGAAGAGCTTGTGATGTCTCATGAGGAGGAACTTACTCCTGATGACTTGAAGCAACTGGATGAGATGTTACAGGTAGAGGCTGACAGTGGTGAGGAGGAAATTGAAAGTGATGACCATATGTCAGCTAAACAGTTGAAAGATGTGATTTACCACTGGGAGAAGTTCAGGGAACTGGCTTCAAAGCACCCAGAAGTGGAAAAAACTGAACTAACTTTGTGTCATGTTGAGGACTCAGTGGTCTCCTTCTTTAAACATAAATTAATGGTGAGGAAGAGATATGCCCCACAGACCACAATTGACACTTTCTTTAGTAAAAGGCAGAGGGAACAAGATGCTATCCCTCAGCCTTCCACTTCAAGAAGGAGAGAGGATGTTCATGGAGGAGAATCTGTCAGTCCAGAGGTTCCTGACATTTTCATGGAAGGTGACTAACCTTCCAAGAAGCAGTAAAATGCTTCTCCTCCACCTCCATTTCCTTCTCTTCTCCCTTCTCCTCCTCCACCTCCCACTTCAAATTCACATCATCATCATCCAGGAGCCTTCTATATACACATCTCAAAGTAAGTGAACTTTTCTACCTTTTTTGTTGAATTTTGGCACTTTTCGATGAGCTGGAACCAATTACCCAAAAACCCATTGAAACAATGGTTTCGGTTAACGAGATTTTCGGTTAACGAGCAACCTGCTGGAATGGATTGTGCTCGTTGTCCGAGGGACCACTGTAACACCATCCATCATCACTACGGATCGGTAGAGTAGTTTCCGAGATTCTCGTGCGGACACACACACAAACAAACAAACACACAGACATACTTCTTTGTTTTATATATATATAGATAGATTATTGGAATAGTATAATTACATGTGATCGCGGGCCCTTCGTGCCCGGTGAAAGTTTGAATGCTCGTGCTTGGCTAGCGCGCAACCGCCGTCCGGCTGACAGCGTACAGCGAATGAGGGTGTGCCAAGTCCGTAGACTTTCATCATTTTCCATTTTAGATAAAATAGTTAATTAATGCCTTCCTAATAAACCATCGACATGGGACCAGGTTTGTTCCACTCTACGAATTTTTTTGCGATTTTTCCACCAAGTTTGATGAAAAACGATTGTGCCGTTTTGGCTGGCCAGAACAGACAGACAGTCACACAGACACATGGCTATTCCTATAGTATATATTAGATTCACCGTGTTATGCACTTTAAGACCTTAACTGTTGAAGTGCGATAATAACAAACAAAATTCCCCCCCTTCTCACACCATCACATTCATCATAAATTCATAATTCTTGTGTTTGTTTTTTTCATTCTGTGCCTAGGCCTGTATCCTCATGAACAACATACAACAATTAAGAGTTCAGCTGGAGAAGATGGGCGGCAGGAACCCATATCGAGGAAGATGTCGCCACCATCCTCGGTGAGCTGCAGGGTACTGTACCCTCAACACAGTCCTAGATCAACTCACTCATCAGTTTGCCAAGAGGTAAGTTGTATACCATGTCTACTGTTCCCATAACCTAAACCAATCAGTGTGATGTAGTGTTCTCTCCTAGTCCAGCTACAATGACTAAAGTTTTATTGAACATTTTATAACCAAACATCTTACATTAATCCTGTGTTTGCTGTCGATGAAGTCTCTCAGTACTAGTCATAGTTCAAGGGAGCAGTTTTATGGACACTCGCTCCAATAGGCCACTTTACGGAGGGACTAGATGAATTTGAAAATGAACGCGGCGATTCCTGTTGTTATATTGTCTCACACAAGATCATAATAATATTGTTTGTAGGGAGTGTACATCATTAATAAATAGTGTTCAATATATTACTATTATTAATTTAATAGATCCAGGGTCACTTGTACAGTTAAGGAATTTTCAGCTTCAATAAGATCACAGTTCATCAACCTCCATTACAATAAATGCCCTTTCTTATTCCTCATTCTGCTTGGAGGGTCATATTGCTGTAAGAAATGGGCAACAAACTGGCAGCAGTGAAGGGCACAGGTCAGGTGCAGCCGTCACAATGCAACGAAGTCGCCATCGAGGCGGACGACGTATTAGTGTCCTCGATGGACTTGCTGAAGGTCTCCTTCACTCTTTATGGCCAGTCCTGTGAGAAGACAGTGCTGAAGAGACTCCCGAAGGAACTGTGGAAGATTGTCATGAACCGCGATGGAGAAGACGGTCGTGCCGCCTCCCGTGACCGACAAGGTGGTAAGATTTTCTTTGGTTAATTCTTCTCCGTATGGATTTTCTCATTACTGGATCATAACTCTCGGTTCTCTTTCTAGGTACCAATTTGTGTTGACTTTTCCCATATACAGAGAAAAGTTACTGTGGCAGAAGTATTTATAAACAGGATCATTGTTTTAGTCCATAACCCTATAAGATTATTTTTTTAGGATGTGTAATAAACAGGAAGCTAAAGATCAGTAATATCTAATCATTGTGAAGAACATCATACCAGTTTTCAGGTTCCTGTAACATACAGTAATTATTTATGGTACTTGAATAAAAAAATGAGTGTGTTCAGAATTTGTGTCTGCTTCATTTTAAAGGGGTTGCTGTATCATGAATAAAATACAGAGGATGTGTTCTTTACCTCCTTTAATATACTGTACACTGTGTACAGTCAACCCTTGCTTTATGCGGTCCCACTTTACACGCTTCCACGTTCACGCGTTACCCTGCCGAACACGGAATGCTCACTTTCCGTGGTGTGTGTACCCTTTTACGCGGAGAGCGGCATGAGCAGGGTGCGCACAAGGTCGCCCTGTCATCAAAACATTACCGAGTTCTTCACCCGCCACCCACCACGGCCGGCCCAAGTCAGTGATAGTGATAATGATAGTGAGGATATGGACTTTGAGGGGTTTGACAAAGAGGCCCTGCAAGCCTCTGTGGTGGACAGTGATGCAATTGATACAAGTGATACAGGTGAGGGCCAATAATCTGCTCTCTGCTTCGGAACCAACCCTCCATCCCCGTGTGCCCAGCCATCTTTTCTACTAATGTAAGTGTTAAAAAACCTAATATTATTGATATTTCTCTTAATTATTAATTGTGTGTGCATACCATCATAAAATAAAGAAGTTATTTTTACTACAACGTAGATATTGTGTCTGAAAAAGTGGAGTTTGGGGGTCGGCCCGGTCTCTATTTCAATTAATCCCATATGTTATGTTGTTCACTTTACGCGTTTCTCACTTTACGCGGGCCTCCGTGGGTTCAATTGACCGCGTAAAGTGAGGGTTCACTGTATTTGTTTTCTCACCTTTAGTGGGTACAGAGAAGTGATTTGTTTTTCTTTTGTAGTGTACGGAAATAATTTTTGAGCCATTTGCCCTTTTTTTTTTTACGTACTGTATTGGTGTATACAGGTAGTCGTCGACTTACGACCTATGCGACTTACGTCTGTTCGACTTTACGACCGGCGGTACGACAGTTTTGGCCCCAGCCCCAGTGTAAATAATAAACCAATTGTACTGTAGTATGCAGTGATTTACTTAAACCTGACGACCGTAACAATAATGAACAAAGAAAATGTTGATAAAATATGACTTAAAGATGATTATATTATCATTACACATTACAGTATAATATATGTAAGGTAATTATAACATAGGCCGACTTACGACCAGATCAACTTACGACCGGTCGGCCGTAACCAATCTAGGTCGTAAGTCGACGACTACCTGTAGTTAGCTGAAACACGACAGCAGTAATAACTTTTGAGAGTATTTCCTGCCATACGTGAATCTGTGTGCCACCAGTTGTGTTTCTTTTTACAATTTGTTTTGATATTTTTGTTTTCAAATCCGTTGCCTGAGTACCTCTGTGTCTTGCTTGACTAGTCCTCCCTTCTCGTCCCTCACTCATTTAAATGTTGCCTCAGTGCCACATTATCCAGCTTCTTTTGTCTCCCTGGATTCTTTGCATGACTCAATGATGTACTAGACTGTGTACGGGTAAACTGCAGATAAAGTGCCGTTTGTAAAGAGACACCGATGCAGGAGTATGTTATGTCTGTTTACTGATCAGTGAACACACACACACACACACATAACAAGTTCTTTGTCCCGGTGATCAGGAACCCAAATTCTGGACTTTTATGACACTTGTGTCAGACACTGGAAATGTCAGCGGCAACTCTTAACAGTGTACAGTCAGCCCTTAACATACGCGGGTTTAACTTCCACGTACGTCATTTCAGAAAAAATATTACATTTTCATATTTATTTCTGAGAAAATATTCATTCAGTCACAGTTAAGGTAAAATATACTTGTGATGTAATATTTTAATGAAAATTCCCGGTATTTAGAAATACGGTATCGTAGTTTTGTTTTGTTTCAAATTTAATTAACAAAGATTGAAGTTTCAAATGTAATGAACAAAAATTTATGTATCTATAAATAAACTTTAAAAATGAATACTTTATGTTTTACATCATCCTCTGCTACCATACCATGCATTTGGCTACTTTGGGCTTGCTATGATGACGCAAGATATCTGCCCTGGCAACTGTACCGACACTCACAACTGGTGGTGCGTCGTTTCCATTGTTTACTGGTAAATATTTTTCATCCTAGCGAAACTATTACCTGTTTAGAGGTCGACCCCCAATTTTTTGCCAAAAAATTTGGTCTTAAAAACTCGAACTACACACAGGCATATGTGGCAAATGACATGGGGGGCCAGGGGTGTTTTCAGGGGGGGGGGGGGCAGCAAAAATACGCGGATTCTTAACATTCACGGGTATCTCTGTTACCTAACCCCCGCGTATGTTAAGGGCCGACTGTATAATCCAGAGACTCGCTCATAGTATACCATCCAGAGACATGCTCATAATCTTTCACAATTTGGGCCTGCTGCACCCTTGTGTCCCGTTACTTTGGAGAAAATATTTCCCAGTAGCGACATAAAACTAGCTTGGGAACCACTAGGAACCAATATGGATACAGAACCTTTGCTTCTTTCCTGGACTTGAGAATATCAGCCGAGCCTCCTAGTAGTTGGGGTAGTGGCCTGTTGTCTTGTTTGAATTCCCAATCAGTTACAAGTCTTGGTTTCACTGGATTTTTTCTCAACTATTGTTTGAATGGGTCTTGGTTTAAATTTTTTTTTCTTTTTTCCCAATTCTAGGAGATGGAATCTTAGATCAGATTCGATCTAAATACCACAGTATGCATAAGTAAGAGTATGGTTTGTGAATTTTCTTGATTGTTAATTCTTTTCAATGTATTGCTAAGTTGCTTGTTAACATATGTTGAGGTAGAGAGGTGTGAAAGCCATGAACATGTAGCTTTGGCTGTCAAGGAATGAATAGAAATGCTTGTGTCAAATAATGAGAAGTTCATAAGAGGGTGAATTGTCACAGCTGTTGTTTATTTTTTTTTATTTTTAATGTTAATGGATGCATTGATGAAGTTGCTGTTACACAAAAAAAGGGTTAATGATTGCTTGTCATTGATTAACTTGAGTTTAGTGAGTTGTAGCTCATTATGAGGTATATGGAATTCAATCTGCTTGCTAACGTTTACAAGTGGTCCACTACTATCTATAAGGTTCTGTATCCTGATGAATGCTGTCGCTTGTGTACTTATGTCGTTGATAGCCTTCTGCAGTAGGGTGTGTCATAGGAGGGAGATCAGCTAAAACTAATGGCCCATTACTTTTTTGGTAGATTTTAGTGTATATAAACAGAAAATAATTTCAGTTTCAATATTTTGCAACCTTTTGCTAGATAAATTTTAGCGTGAAATTTATCGAAAATCTAACGTACAGCTGCATTAGTGCATTACAATTAAATAGTGAACATTGCTTTCTGACTTCATTCTTTAACAACCCAACTATATATATATATATATATATATATATATATATATATATATATATATATATATATATATATATATATATATACAGTGGGGTATGCTATAACGAATCTAATTGGTTCTAGAACCTTGTTCGTTATAGCATTCGTTCGTTATAGGATTAATCCGTTCCAGGCCCCCAAATACAACCACTTAGCACTGAAAAATATAATATAAAATTGTAAAAATTGTAAGAAAGTGCATAAATATGCATCTAAACCCCTGAAATAAAGAATATCATTAATATTTGTAATAAAAAAACAATAAATTAGAAAAAAAAAAGAAAAAAAAATTAAATAATGTTCGTTGTAGGAGTTTCGTTCGTTATAGCATTCTCAATTTTATAGGTAAAACCGTTCGTTATAGGAATATTCGTAGTAGGATCCGTTCGTTATAGCATACCCCACTGTATATATATATATATATATATTTCGAAAACCGAAAAGCTCTAAAAACCGAAAATTTTCTGTGGGGCATTTTTTTTTTTTTTTAACAGGGATTATTAGCCCACCCAGGCACAGATCACTGACCCACATCGGGGCCTGGGGGGCGAAAATGTTATAATAATAATAATTAATCATAGTAAATAAAATTTTTAATAAAAATACACCAAAATAAAATAATAATGATTACAGTGACCCCTCGTTTAACGAACACCTCGGTTAACGTAATTTCGATTAACGAACTGCCTTCCATAAGGATCTTCAATTCGGTTAACGAAAAAAAATTCGGTTAACGAAGTTCTTACGAACCGACCTCAACATGTTTTCGCTTGCACTGACCGGGCAACCAGCTTTAGTATCAGTCCGCCAATACATTAATCGGTTCTAGGGCTTAAATTCCTTACTATTTTAGTAAATATCAAGAAGTTTATACTATTCAATAATTTTAAAAGTTGAACATTCAATTTTTTAGTCATTTTAACAATTATTGAACATAATTGAAGGTAAAGTGACTAGTTTAATGCGCTGCATCCAGCCTGTTAACACAGCAAACAGGAGTTAGTCTCTCTCTGTTTTCACTGGAGGTAACATCTTGCTTGAGACTCTCTTCAACTAAGCGCTTTTTTTCTGTGTTTCCAAGCAAATTATTGGTCATTTTGAAATATATTTTACATATTGGCAATATATAATGCAGTGCAGTGTTGATTTAAAGAAAATAATCTTGAATTACACCAGAGAGCTAAAATTTTATGGGTGAAATGGCGCCATGGGGTGACTTCTCTTCCACCCCAATGCCTTCTCTTCTTCCTTCTCCTCCACCCCCATTCAAAATCCCATCATCATCATCATCATCCAGGAGCCTTCTACATACACACCTCAAAGTAAGTGAACTTTTCTACCATTTTTGTTGAATTTAGGAAATTTTCGGTGAGCTGGAACCAATTACCCAAAAACCCATTGAAACAATGGGTTAACGAACTTTTCAGTTAACGAACGACCTTCTGGAACGGATTGAGTTCGTTAACGGGGGGGGGGGGGGGGTCACTGTACAATAATAATAATAATAATAATAATAATAATAATAATAATAATATTATTAAAATATAATAATAAAATTATTAATAATAATAATAATAACAATAATACTGTAATAATAAAATAATAATACAGTAAAGAAATACAAGAATGAAAAAAAGATCAAAAGTGAGAAACACGACCTAGACCAATGAATTATTATTATTATTATAATTTTTATTATATTTTAGACCCCCCAGGCCCCAATGTGGGTCAGTGATCTATGCCCGGGTGGGCTAATACACACACATATATATATATATATATATATATATATATATATATATATATATATATATATATATATATATATATATATATATATATAAAAAAAAACCTAACCATTCTGAAAACCGAAAAATTCCAAAAACTGAAATGCCTCTGGCCCCAAGGATTTCGGATAAAGGATTGTCAACCTGTATATATATATATATATATATATATATATATATATATATATATATATATATATATATATATAATATATATATATATATATATATATATATATATATATATATACTGTATAGTAGAACATCAGTAATTTAGACTAATATAGGGCAAAGAAGCTCCAGAATCTGTGCTGTTTTGAAGAATCTGATTAGATATTTTCTCCAGGATAGGAAGCTTTTCCGTTTACTTTCAGAAAATCTACAGCACTGTACAGTTCTGTGTTCAGTGAGATACACAATTAGAATTTACAGTTAAGTAGCACAAACATAGAAACATTTCAGTGAAAATGTGAGAACAGTGCATTGGTAGTTATCCTTCTTTTTGTTTTAACTGAAGCTGTAAAATACTATTTTACTTTTCTATTCTCTGAGACTGAGGTGGACCCTGAGCAGAAGTGGCGACTCTGTACAATACCAGATTCAATGATGTCCTCGGATAACTCTGGTGTTACCTGCATTATTAGTTATAATTTGATGATTTAAAGCTTAACCTCATGCTGGTGCACAGTTATCTATGAGCCTGTCTTTTTGATGACTGGTCTCCTCATATGACCCAGGTATCTATCCCTGTGGCTGATGCAACACTTCCAAACTCTGTGACCCACACTGTAGTCACCTGTGGCTGACTCTGTGGCTCCCCTCTCAGCCACCGCATGCTCAGGTGTGTGTACAGTGATCAGTGTTAGAAATAATTGATGAATTACCTGGCATGTTCTAAATTATCCTAATTCTGTGAGCTGGTTTAAATGGACCTTGAGTTTGTAGTGCAGGATCATTACATTGGGATTTTTTTTTAAAAATACTGTTTTTGAACATGTGAACTGTAAATTGCTTTTTACACAGTACTGTATTAAAAAATAGCCAAGTCCATCCATCGGGGTCACATTTCTCTGGGTGTCTGAAATATTGATGTTCAAGTATGAAGTTCTATTGTATATATAATTTTGTAAAGAAAATGAGGTTTGTGTTTGTATAGACATACTGCACTAAGAATGTTCAGATAAAGAATTTTTTCCTATAATGTGATGAAATACTTAATGCCTTAAACCTGGTACTCAGCCTTTATAACTGACTTAATAATAGATGGACTCGCAGTATGTTTGGTTTGTAAGTTTTAGTAAGTATAAAGTAACACCAAAATCCATGTCCCTTGTTTTGAGGGTAAGACTTTGAAACAGTGCTAATATGAATAAAAAATTTGTTATTTGCCTCGTAAGTTTAATGATGATGTAGATTTATGGATATGAAAGCACAGTGGCACAGAATCACAGTTAAAGCAGGAATTTATTTGCCTTAGTTAAGAGGGAACTAAGTTAATGTGACATGAGCTGTCAGGCTTTTCAGACCCATTCTTCACTAGATCAGAAGGAACCCTGTAAGTCATGCCCTCACCACCACTTCCCTTCTCACAGTACAATGGTTCAAACAATGCTAACAGTTCAGTGCATCTTAAGCAAGAGCCAACCAATCATGCTCAACTTATTTCTTGGTCACTTGTGACATGGAAATAGATTTTTTATTTATTTTATTCTGTAACAAAACTAGTTTCTCTCTCTCCTCTTACTACTGTATTGTGTATGTGCTAATTATTTACATGATTGGTATCAAAGTAAAACAGTTATCTGTTGCCAAATATACTGTGAGTCTTGTTGTATGATTTGCCACAATATGAGTATTTTTTAAGGGTTTACAAGCCCTAAAAGGTGATGAAGTAAAAATCAGCAAGTTAGGCATTTTTAGCAAGTTTTACTCTAATGATGTTATGCTATGAGAACATGTTGACAAATGTCTTAAGTGATAATAACCTTGACATTATTGTAGTCTCATCTCTTTAGCCTGGAAGGAAGGTGTGGGATGGAGGTGATGACTAAGAATATTCCCGGGTTCCTCCCTTCAATCCTGTATTTATTTTTCCATTAAAAGAGAGAGAAGTGCATTACAATAATTCATTTAGAGAGACCGGCAGTGTTGACTAACAGGGAAGGCCTCTGTGCTCAGTTCTAGCATGGCTGGAATTGCGTGGCTTGTTTTAGTGAGACGTACTAACTTTTTGCGGCCGTTTTTGTTGTTTTGGCACAGGAACCTCCCCCTCCCTGTAGCCTCTTGTGGAGAGCCACTGTTACCCAACGCGTCAGTCACTTATGAGTGTGACGTGTGGTAGAGGAATGTAAGTGTTTCAGTTTACATTGACACAATTTTTATTTATAAATTCAGCTCTTGTTTAATAAGGATAAAAATCTCTATCTTCACCCTCTAGTTCCCTCAGATATCTATTGTTAAACTATTTCATGTAAATCTTTAGTACTTTCTAAGTTGGTAAGTGAATGTTATGGGATTCTAAGTTCTTTTTAAATATTACTTCTCTTTTTTCAATATTGCATATTTAATATCAATAATTCTCTCTATTCATCACCTATTATAAGAAATGCCATTTTGGCAAAGCACACAATTTGTCTCCTTATCAAGCACAGTATACCACATGTAGCAATTAATATTAAGATAATAAACACAACTGTATTTTCTCTATATACCTCATAGTAATTAGTAAAGTTTAAGAATAGTTTTTTAACTAAATGATGAAGATACATTTTTAAGACTTTAGTCATGTTCTTCCTGATGTAAAAGTTTAACTGTTCAAGAATCACTTGAACAATAGTTATTTTCATAATACTGTATGAGTAAAACAGGGACTAATGATTAACTCGAGACCTTTGGTACTGTAGTCTGGATTTCTTTATCTTTTTAAATGATTGAGCACTGTACTGTTTTGCTGTTTTTATTTGATTTAGTTTTGAAATTTCATGCTGCATAGATAATTTCTGCAAACATTTTAGTTATAAAGTACAGTAAGTGTTGGTAGTAGTAGGTGCAGGCTTATTTACCATGTAGTTCTCACTTATGATGACCCGCAAGCTGAAGAGGAGGACAACTCCCTCACCATGCTGGATACTCCTCCTATATACAGAGGAGATCACAACCATCACCTTCCCCCGGGGTTACTGCCTACCGGCATGCCGACCGTGCAGGATGCAAAGCCGGCATTGGCGACGGAAGCAGAGAAGAAGATGGAACGGGAAAAGCCACAACCTCATAAGTGCTGTGAAACCTCCATGTAACTGACTCCTCTCTCCATATAATCCCCGAGATGGGGTTTTCACCTCTAACGGATCCTCGATATGACAGAATTTCACGTCTATATAGTCCATTAAATAGAGGTTTCACTGTGTAGTATACAGTCTTGATCTGAATATTTGATTGGAAACAGCTGAGGGGAATGTTCACTTTTAACAGTTAAGTTATCTGATTTATGGAAAGTAGCAGGATATTTTCTTTTCTTTAAGGACAGCCAAATAGTAACTAAAAAACCTACTGAGGGGATTCTATTACAACACAATGCTGTAAAAATCAAATAAAATAGGCATGCAGATTTGACCATTATAGGGCTATGGTTCATTGTTATACAGACTGGACACATAAACCACACAAAACGGATTCTTACATACACGTCGAGGTTATCCCTAACATCCGGAATGCCCCATTTGTTCTGTACCATAATTAGAAAGTCATTAATGTAAAAGAAAAAATAATCTTAGATTTATATTTCAGGGTTTGGATTTGCAATGATTCATTTATGAAATATCTTACCCATAGCATTTGATGAGAGTGCAGTAAATGATATCAATAATTTCTCGATCATATTTGGGTATTCTTCTATAAGACAGATTTGTGTTACTGTCCAATTAAGAGGGAAATTTATTGTACGTATTGTACAAACCTCGGAGAACTGTAGTCTGTTATACACAGTATAGTGTGTGGCAACATAGACAAGGGAGTAGTTTTCTTTCCTGATTTTTTTTTTTTGTATGTCAGCTTGCGAGTTATCGGACGAAGAGAAACAGATGTTGATGATGACAGAAGAATTCCACAGCTTCTTTGATCACTCGACACATGTCATGGAGCGAGCACTAGCTGAAGATACCAACATTTTTGTGGATTATTCACACGACTATGAGGAGGACGGTGAAGCGTATGTACTATAACGTACTGCTATTTTATGGTTGGATAGAAAATATTCACATAATTTTGTATGTGTGATATCTGATTTCTTATTTTTTTCTGGAGATTTTTGTAAAAACCTCAAAATGCTGTTACCATGTGAGGCAGCGGGTGGTAAGAGTACTGTCGCTTTATAACATTAGTTTCTATTCGTCCTGTTACTATTTGATTTATTTATTTGTTTTCTTTATGTATTTATTTTTTATTTTTTTAATTTTATCATTCAATGGAAAATATAGCACTGAAAGGTAATTAACTCAAAAGTGCATTAACATTTTTATTACTTATTTATTATTGATATTATTACTATTATTGTTTCCTCCTTTAACTCCTAGAAAACTAATTTACATTTATCTTTTATAAATGAGAACGGAGGAGTAAAATTATCCTTGAATAGTTGGTTCTTTGATGAGAGATGGTCACGTAATGATTGGTTCTTTGATGAGAGGTGGTCACGTAATAGTTGGTTCTTTGATGAGAGGTGGTCACGTAATAGTTGGTTCTTTGATGAGAGGTGGTCACGTAATGGTTGGTTCTTTGATGAGAGGTGGTCACGTAATGGTTGGTTCTTTGATGAGAGGTGGTCACGTAATGATTGGTTCTTTGATGAGAGGTGGTCACATAATGGATGGTTCTTTGATGAGAGGTGGTCACGTAATGCTTGGTTCTTTGATGAGAGGTGGTCACGTAATGATTGGTTATTTGATGAGAGGTGGTCACGTAATGGTTGGTTCTTTGATGAGAGGTGGTCACGTAATGGTTGGTTCTTTGATGAGAGGTGGTCACGTAATGATTGGTTCTTTGATGAGAGGTGGTCACGTAATGGTTGATTCTTTGATGAGAGGTGGTCACGTAATGATTGGTTCTTTGACGAGAAGTGGTCACTTAATGGTTGGTTCTTTGATGAGAGGTGGTCACGTAATGATTGGTTCTTTGACGAGAGGTGGTCACGTAATGGTTGGTTCTTTGATGAGAGGTGGTCACGTAATGATTGGTTCTTTGACGAGAGGTGGTCACTTAATGGTTGGTTCTTTGATGAGAGGTGGTCACGTAATTTTTGGTTCTTTGACGAGAGGTGGTCACGTAATGATTGGTTCTTTGATGAGAGGTGGTCACATAATAGTTGGTTCTTTGATGAGAGGTGGTCACGTAATGATTGGTTCTTTGATGAGAGGTGGTCACATAATAGTTGGTTCTTTGATGAGAGGTGGTCACGTACTGGTTGGTTCTTTGATGAGAGGTGGTCACGTAATGGTTGGTTCTTTGATGAGAGGTGGTCACATAATAGTTGGTTCTTTGATGAGAGGTGGTCACGTAATGGTTGGTTCTTTGATGAGAGGTGGTCACGTAATGGTTGGTTCTTTGATGAGAGGTGGCCACGTAATGGTTGGTTCTTTGATGAGAGGTGGTCACGTAATGGTTGGTTCTTTGATGAGAGGTGGTCACGTAATGGTTGGTTCTTTGATGAGAGGTGGCCACGTAATGGTTGGTTCTTTGATGAGAGGTGGCCACGTAATGGTTGGTTCTTTGATGAGAGGTGGTCACATAATAGTTGGTTCTTTGATGAGAGGTGGTCACGTAATGGTTGGTTCTTTGATGAGAGGTGGTCATATAATAGTTGGTTCTTTGATGAGAGGTGGTCACGTAATGGTTGGTTCTTTGATGAGAGGTGGTCATATAATAGTTGGTTCTTTGATGAGAGGTGGTCACATAATAGTTGGTTCTTTGATGAGAGGTGGTCACGTAATGGTTGGTTCTTTGATGAGAGGTGGTCACGTAATGATTGGTTCTTTGATGAGAGGTGGTCACGTAATGGTTGGTTCTTTGATGAGAGGTGGTCACATAATAGTTGGTTCTTTGATGGGAGGTGGTCACGTAATGATTGGTTCTTTGATGAGAGGTGGTCACGTAATGATTGGTTCTTTGATGAGAGGTGGTCACGTAATGATTGGTTCTTTGATGAGAGGTGGTCACGTAATGATTGGTTCTTTGATGAGAGGTGGTCACGTAATGGTTGATTCTTTGATGAGAGGTGGTCACGTAATGATTGGTTCTTTGATGAGAGGTGGTCACGTAATGATTGGTTCTTTGATGAAAGGTGGTCACGTAATGGTTGATTATTTGATGAGAGGTGGTCACGTAATGATTGGTTCTTTGATGAGAGGTGGTCACGTAATGATTGGTTCTTTGATGAGAGGTGGTCACGTAATGGTTGGTTCTTTGATGAGAGGTGGTCACATAATAGTTGGTTCTTTGATGAGAGGTGGTCACATAATGGTTGGTTCTTTGATGAGAGGTGGTCACGTAATGGTTGGTTCTTTGATGAGAGGTGGTTACGTAGTGGTTGGTTCTTTGATGAGAGGTGATCACGTAATGATTGGTTCTTTGATGAGAGGTGGTTACGTAATGGTTGGTTCTTTGATGAGAGGTGGTCACATAATCGTTGCATCACTTATATGGATTGGTCACCCCAGTATCCAGAACTCTTAGTCGCCAGGTGAGGAAATGTGTTGGTTAATGAAGGTACAGTGTTATTAGTACTGTATAGGGAATGTGACTTATTCAGTGGGTATGTAGGACCATCTTTGGGTATTGTTTTAGGAGGCAGGGACTTCTTATAACATTTATATTAAAGCCCTTGTGTTTGGTCCACTAGTCATTTGGTATTTTATGCAGAACTAAACTAACTCACTCTTATCATTTTTTAACAATTTCAAAACAGATCACATTCACATGCAACTTTCAAATGGTCCACCAAGCAGCATCGCCCCAATGAGAGTAATTTTTTAAATTTAATTATAAACGATATATTTTCCTGAAGTTCCTCCACCATAATTGTCTGGCAACAATGGCAGTTACTCCTTCGTATAAAATCCTCATGATGGCAAAGTCTTAAATAAATCTCTTTTTCAGTTTTATAAGATGGTACATTTCACAATTTTGTTGCAAATGAACTACAATAAATTTATGTGTGTACTGTAAGTATATACTGTATAGTTTCTCATGAATATAGACTAACTTTACCATGTCAACACATTAGTTTTTATTTTCCAGAAACAAGAAGCTTGTTGGCCCAAACTTGCCTGACCAATTACGTATCTTGCTTTTTGGCACCTGTGGTCAAAACTTAGATTTTGTTTAAATTTCATACAAAGGTATTTCTCTACATGCTGGTTAAGAATCTAAGTTCAAAACTTTAGAATTTGATTAATTAGTGTTAATTAATGATGCTTAGTTATTCATTCGAATGCCAGGAACAGAGGTTTTTCTTTGAAATTTTTGGAATGATAAAATTTTATTTTTCAGGGATCAAAGATTCTGGCTAACAGGGCTGCACTGCACTGCACTGTACTGTACCGTACTGCACCGTACTGTACTGAACCGTACTGTACCATACTGTACTGTACTGTACTGTATTGTACTGTATGCTCTTTTTATATATGGCCTGCTAGTAAAAACTCCTTAAAGTCTCTTTTAGAAGAGCATCATTTGGAGGTACAGTATTGGCTGAGTAAATATAATACCTTACATGCTATCCTAAGGGTTGCTGTTTTGAACCCTGATCTCTCCCAGCTGTGAAGATGGTTGCGTGTAATTATTATGGAATTCGTTTTTTTCCTCCTATTATAATGAGTATAAATATACGTCACCAGTTAATGTAAAGTTAGTGACCTGCAGCTACTAACTGTTGTCCTCACCCCCCAGCTACAGTAACAGTGAGGACTCTCCACATGACCCTGATGGTGTTGCACTGGTTTGGAATACCAAGTTTAAAAAGGACACTCCAGAATATATCTTCCATTGCCGGTCTCCTGTCATGTCTGCCACTTTTGCCAGGTACAGTAATACTGATTCTTGTTGCTTATGTATGTATAACTTTTTTGGTAGTGTTGGTTTTACTCAACAGTTGGCATCAGGTAATTGTGGCTAACCCATGCAAGCGTTGAAAATGGCTGTGAACCAATAACAAAGATGATGAAATTGTTTATATATAAGCTGAATTTATAGAAGTGTTGTGAGTGGCAGGATAGACTTGCCATACACCTCAGGGGTTGATACATATCTGGAAAACCATCTGAGGAAGAAAGGAGTTTGTTAACTTTTCTTTATACACATTACTCTCTGTATGCCTTTGTTTTATTTGCGATTCTTTTACACAGATTTCACCAAAACCTCATCATTGGAGAAACATATTCAGGACAGATTGTTCTGTGGGATAACAGGAGCCAGAAAGGAACAGCAGTACAGAGGAGTCCCCTCTCAGCTTCAGCTCACACAGTAAGAACACCACCTTCGTCCTCAGTCTCTCTACATTACTTTTGCCCCCAAACAGATTTAATAAATATAAGTCACCTTACTTGTATTTCCCCTTTTATTTCCATTATAGTTTAAGAGAGGAAGTTAGATGCATATTGTATACTGTACCATCTTATTGGAAGGTGGTACAATATATCCATCACTTGAAGAAGCTTTAGTGTATCATTAATTATGTTGATAGTTGGCAGTTGGAAACAGTAAACTATAATCCTTGTCATATTTAATAACTTGTTCACTTGATAATGTGTTCCTTTCAGCATCCAGTTTACTGCATGAAAGTTGTTGGGACACAGAACGCTCACAACTTAATAAAAGTGTCAGCACCGATGGCAAGATGTGTTCATGGTCCCTTGAGATGCTGTCTCAGCCACAGGTTAGTGGTCATAACCTTATACAGTATTAACTAATATAAGAGGCTATAGAGTAGTGATACGAGTAGGTGCTCGTATTTCATTATTGTACAAAACTAAAATTGACTGTTTTTTGGTTCTTTGAAGGAGTCCATGGAGCTACAACACAAACAGTCCCGTGCAGTAGCTGTAACGTGCATGGCCTTCCCACATGGTGATTTTACCAACTTCACTGTAGGCTCTGAGGAAGGGGCTGTTTTCACTGGTGGGTACTGAAGAAAAATTTATCATTAGGGGTTACAAAATTTGGCAGGTAGTTTTATGCGTTGAAGTGTTCAGATAATACAGGGTGATCCATTTGGGTATGGATAAAATAAAAATACTGTGAGAATGTAGCAAGAAGTGGTACAGAGGTCATATTGTTACTGCAAGCGGTACATAATTATGATGACATATAAACAAATGTTATGTTAGGCTGTAACTCATGTCATGTTTATTGGGCGTGCTTGCCCGTATACAGTATGTAGTGTGTTGAGATGGTTGAAGATGAGAGACCTAGAGGTGAGGTGTTGGGTGGTAGTAAGGGAGCTTGTTTATGTATAATCGCCTGACTCAGCAGCCCTCACCCATCGAGAGAGGGTTGGTGAGGCGGCAGTGTGTATCACTGTAGCTATTCAGACCACAGAGGCAACACCGAACTTGGTTTCTCTTGAGACTTTCAACACGTAAGTTTAACTGGTACTTATTGTGTACACAGGTAGACTGTGTCCTTTGCTTTGTTTATCATTGTGACGACATAATAATATGGAAACTTAAGTACTCATCATAAGTGTTAAGATTAGACTGATTACATAGCTATGATTGTTATGTAAATATATATTGGATTAGACATTTATGTGATTGCCTATTAGGGTGTGTCATACGGAGGCGAATTTTTTTTTTTTTGAGTTTGAAAAATCGGCCCATGGTATTAATGATGTAGTTCTATGTGCAGAATCATGTGATATCTTCATATTTGAAAAGTTTTCATTTTTTGCTAGGTAAATTTTAACTTGAAATCTTATGAAAATTCAGTATTCCCACCCTTTTACCAACACCACTAAATAGCTTATTTAAAGTAAAGTAAATGTATCAGGTTAATTTATTAGGATGAAAATGATCCAGAATAGTGAAACGAATGATCTTGACACATTTATTAAATTTAATATTCCTTTAGAAAACAAAATCATCAAATACAAAAACCGGTTTTACTATTACGACCCGGTGTTGCTGCACACCATAGAGAACATGTCTTTCTTGCTTCTGTTTCTACTCATCACCTCCCTGCTGACCACCTGAGCTCGGATGTAGCCTTCCCTCCTCTCCTGGCTGTACACGTGACTGCTGGCCTCGCTCACTTGCTGTACACAACGCTCTATACTCTGGGTGTGCGAGGGCCAGGCAGGGACATGCATGGGGTTGTCCAGGAAAGCTCTGACTTGAACATTGGTGAGGCTGCAGGTAAGAGGGGGCTCACTGCCAGCCTGGATGTTATCCAGATCTATGAGATCAGTGAGGGTCTTGGCACCTAGATTGACTTCAGGAGTCTTCCTGACCCTGAAGGAATCGTCACCAACTGATTCGTCATGCCCAGATCCTCTCATAAGTCTCATATCCAAGATCTTTTTGACTGCCACTCTTCTCTCCTTCTCATCCTTACTGCAGAGCATTGTCTGCAGAACTGCCTCGGGATGAGCATACCAGGAAGATCTCCTCACAGTCTGCTCCACAATCTGAACAACCTTCCTTGGCTGACTCCTCAGGAGCTCAAGCTGGAAGAGAACATGCCTCAGACCTTCGGAGAATGATGACTTGACCTTGGTGTTGAACCAATTTGGCAAGTAGACACTCACGATGAATTGGACAATAAGTCTCAGGTTGTGAAGCTGGTTCCCTTTCAGTTTATTCTGAGCGACCCAAATTCTGCAGAACCTGAGAGCCGTTGTGAGCCACCTAGAATGTGAGACTGGACCTATCTGCAGGTAAGCAAGTCTATCAGGCATGACCCCAGTTTTGATGGCACTACAAATCATGTAACCATAGTACTGATCAGTACTCAGGTTGTCAATGACAGTATGTGCAAGCTCAACGAGTGGAGGGCCAACTGTGATTTTTTCAAAGCTCGGATTTATTTCTAACTCAGTGCCAGAGTCCAGCATCTTGCCAAGAGGACCAGACCATCTGTTGTTTGAAAGAGTCTTGCCATCCAGCTCCTGCATCAGATGTCTGAGTGGCAACTCGTTGGTGTGGAGGTCACAAACAATCCAGACCAGCTTCCTCCCAATCTTCCGCTCTATCCACTGTATGACCCCCCCCTTGCCACCCTGTGTTCGTATTGGTGCTGTCCCCTCCAATGGCCTGCAGGGTCTGGTCTACGTTCCTCTCTCTGAGCCAGTTCACAATGTTATCTGCCACTATCTCAGCTGGTTTCCTGATGTCATCTTTCTCTGGAGTGAAATGCCACAAATACTTCCCTCCTGGTTCACTGCAGTAGGAGCAGTGTTCCTCCTTCACCATGGCAGGGAACAACTTGTCAGAATCTCCAACTTTCATGAACACTTTAGTGTCATCCCTTCTCCCATCAAAGAACAAACAATTGATTCCATTTTCTCTTATCCCCTTATCAAACACCTCTTCTAGGTTACTGACAAGTTTCTCCTGAGCTCTCCTTACTTTGTTATGATCTATCACCAGGTGAACATCATCAGGTGTTATCAAACCACCGTCAATCCAGGCAGCTGTTGCTATGTCTGCAGTTTCTCTGAGACCAGTGTGGTGTCGCATGCTGGCCAGAGCTATGCTCGGGATATCTTTCCTATTTCGAATCTTATGCCTGGAAGGTTTGGGATCATTATTTTCTGGGTTAGGGACAAAGTCACCATTCTCCTGGTCAGCACTCGGATCAGCCATGGGGAAGTCATTAAACTCTGAATCAGCTTGACTCCAATCATCGGCCTTATTTACCTCACCCTGGGCCTTCTCAAGTCTCTTTTCCTCGGCAACTCTTCTCCTCTTCTGTCTCTCTGTGGCAGCCTCCTGTCTCTTGGACTCCGGAATATCTTGGCTAGAAATCATGAGAGCCCCTATACTGCCAGTCTTCTCTCTCTGTGCTTTGACAAATGCCAGTTCGATCACAGGAATCTTCAGTTCACGCTTGCAAATACAGGAGATGTGGGCCTCGGATTTACAGTCACGATCGCATCCAAACTCAGGACAGAGAACAATTGGGCACTTGCAAGTAATTATGTCAAATAACTGGTCCAGTTGCTTGGCAAAGCTGTCCTTAACTGCAAGTTTTCCTCTCCCAAGAGAGATATCTCTTGCCTTTTCCCAACTGGCTAGCAGTCTCTCACTAATCTTCTTCTGACTTGTTATGACTGGAGGCTTGAACTGAGCATTAGCCAGAGTGTACTGTGCCAAGACAGCTTTGGTCATATCACTGGCAATGTCTTTGTTTGTGTAAGTTCTTTGGTTCTTTTCACTGATTTGCCTGATTAAAACACCGTATCTCAAAGCATCTCTCAATGTAGGCAACTCCGACTTCAGGAGCTCTCTCCCAGACCCAAGATAGTGACTGAGATGGCTGGATTTTTGGTTCCTCGTCCTGACACAAGCAGCCATCGCAAATATTATCAACTTATAAATGCATCAGAATCTGAAACAAAAAAAAATATTGTCAGTTGGGTTGTTAAAGAATGAAGTCAGAAAGCAATGTTCACTATTTAATTGTAATGCACTAATGCAGCTGTACGTTAGATTTTCGATAAATTTCTCGCTAAAATTTACCTAGCAAAAGGTTGCAAAATATTGAAACTGAAATTATTTTCTGTTTATATACACTAATATCTACCAAAAAAGTGATGGGCCATTAGTTTTAGCTGATCTTCCCTCCTATGACACACCCTATTGCCTATGTGTGTTTTATGTGAAATACTAAAAGGAATTGTATCCAACAGGTTTGACCAAATTATAATGTTTGAGTCCAACGTTACAAGTTTCAATAAATCCTCTAATCGCCTGATTGGCGGTTATACATATGTTGTGTGTGTGTGTGTGGTCATATAACTGGGGAGTTTGTCACAAGTGCAGTTGATGTTTGCAACCTTCAAGTGTAAGCAACTGGAGAGTTTGTTGGTCTTGATTGAGTCCAGCCATCTTGAGTCAAATGAGAAAGGGGTTGTAGGAGAGTAAAAAATATATTTGAATTGTTTATACAGTAGGTTAGGACTTTGTAAGATGTACTTGAAAAATTTTAAATTTTTGGGTAACGAGACAGTACTTGTTACAGCCTGTCGCCATGGGAGGAAAGCAGGTATTGATGCGTACGAGGGGCACCAAGGTCCTGTGACAGGAATGAGCACCCACTCTACTCCTGGACTTATTGATTTCTCCCTTCTCTTCCTCACTTCTTCCATTGACTGGACTGTCAAATTATGGTCTGTTAAGGTAAGTGTTAGTGCTGACACAGATGCAGTGCATCCTGTCTTATTTGGTATGGTATGAGTTAAAGGGAATATGACCATGAAGATGTAGTTATTGATTTCATAAAAGAAGACTTTAAGTTTGATGTTTCAGTGTAGGCTCCCACTACTAATTTGTTTGTCTGGAATGCTTATAACATTAAAAGGCAAAGAGGCCTTTGCATTTTCTAACAGATGTATCAGTTAATTTTTAGTGTACACACTTAAAAGGAATTATTCTCTCCTCATATGCTTAGACTTAAGCTTTATTCATGGCTGCTAATTGATGATGATAACATGATAGAACTCATGTCACATTATTGTTTTAAGTACAGCCACTCTTCGACTTACGATCTACACGACTTACGACCACCCGGACGTACGACCGCCCCAGCCATACCAAAAATTTTTCAAATTACGTATTTTAAGTCCCGACGTTAGTGATTGCGCTGTGTACTGACAAAATTTTTGTTTGTAATTCCCTTTAAAATGGCTGGCAAGCTTAAAAGTGAGAGTTTTGTGGTGCTGAGAAGAAAAAGAGACCCATTTTAGATTTTCTATGTACAGTAGTACCCCGATTTATGCGGTCAATTGAACCCACAGGGTACCGCGGAAAGTGAAATCCGCGTAAATGGAACAACAGAACATATGGGATTAATTCCAATAGAGACTGGCCCGACCCCAAAACTCCACTTTTTCCGACACAATACCTATGTTGTAGTAAAAATAACATCTAAATTTTATGATGGTTTGCTCACACAATTAATATTTAAGAGAAATACAGTCGCCAGGTTAATGTCCATTCAAATACAGTGACCCCTCGGTTAACGAACTCAATCCGTTCCAGAAGGTTGTTTGTTAACCGAAAAGTTCGTTAACCGAAACCATTGTTTCAATGGGTTTTTGGGTAATTGGTTCCAGCTCACCGAAAATTTCCTAAATTCAACAAAAATGGTAGAAAAGTTCACTTACTTTGAGGTGTGTATGTAGAAGGCTCCTGGATGATGATGATGATGATGGGAATTAGAATGGGGGTGGAGGAGAAGGAAGAAGAGAAGGCATTGGGGTGGAAGAGATTTCACCCCATGGCACCATTTAACCCATAAAATTTTAGTTCTCTTGGTGTATTTCAAGATTATTTTCTTTAAATCAACACTGCACTGCATTATATATTGTCAATATGTAAAATATATTTCAAAATGACCAATAATTTGCTTGGAAACACAGAAAAAAAGCGTTTAGTTGAAGAGAGTCTCAAGCAGGGTGTTACCTCCACTGAAAACAGAGAGAGACTAACGCCTGTCTGGTGTGTTAACAGGCTGGATGGCACGCCAGAAACTAGTTTCTTTACCTTCAATTATGCTCAATAATTGTTAAAATGACTAAAGAAAGTTAATATTAAACTTTTAAAATTATTGAATAGTATAAACTTCTTGATATTTACTAAAATAGTAAGGAATTTAAGCCCTAAAACCGATTACTGTATTGGCGGACTGATACTAAAGCTGGTTGCCCGGCCAGTGCAAGCGAAAACATGTTGAGGTCGGTTCGTAAGAAATTCGTTAACCGAATTTTTTGTTCGTTAACCGAATTGAAGATCCTTATGGAAGGCAGTTCGTTAACCGAAATTTCGTTACGCGAGGCGTTCGTTAAATGAGGGGTCACTGTAATAGACTTAAATCCCCCCCCCCCTCTTCCCAGCTCACTGGCCCCTACCTCTCTGAGAAATAATTGGGTGAAACACTAGATTTTAACGTTTAGTAATAAATAATACCTCAGACTAAAGTTAGGATAATATTATTGACATTTCTGGATTCCTTGCAGGTCAGGGAATATTTTGTATGTAAACTTCATATATTTTGCACAAAATATAAAATACTTGCTTTGTGTAAACCAAATTATTACATTAGATCTAAAATTTCTATGTCTAATGCAAAATCCATGATGTTTATATTCAAAATGATCATCATACTGTAAGAATTCCAGCATTGTAAATTATATTCTGGTCCAGTAATTTGTATGAATTTTATGAGCTAAATCAAATATCTTCAGTTAATAAAAAAAAAAAATATTCTTCACGACACTATCTGTCAATCAAAGTACCCCAACTTACCTCCCCCCTCTTCCAACCGCGCCAGATGGTCGGTCGGTCCCAACCCTCCCCCCACCTTCCCTCCCTACCAGAGAAATGTTGGGTGAAAAAACTAATTTTTACTTTTAGTGACAAATAATACCTCAGACTAAAGTTAGGATAATATAATTGACATTGCTGGATTCCTTGTAAGACCAGGAACATTTTGAATATAAATGTCATATATTTTGCACAAACGATAACATATTTACTCAGAGTAAACATAAAATCTAAAATTTGTATATCTAATGCAAAATCTATGATGTTTATATTCAAAATGATCATCAAATTGTAAGAATTCCAGCAATGTAAATTATATTCTGGCCGGGTAATTTGTATGAATTTTATGAGCGAAAACAAATATCATCAGTTAATAAAAAAAAAATATATTCTTCACACCATGCCAGATGGTCGGTCGGTCCCTCCCTCCCCCCCCCCACCCCCCCCCTCCCTACCAGATAAATGTGTGGGAAAACCAGAATATTTACCTTTTTACTAATAAATAATACCTCAGACTAAAGTTAGGATAATATAATTGACATTGCTGGATTCTTTGTAAGACCAGGAATATTTTGAATATTAATGTCATATATTTTGCCCAAAAGATAACATATTTACTCAGAGTAAACATTAGATCTAAAATTTGTATGTCTAATGCAAAATCTATGATGTTTATATTCAAAATGATCATCAAATTGTAAGAATTCCAGCAATGTAAATTATATTCTGGCCGGGTAATGTGTATGAATTTTATGAGCTAAATAAAAAAAAATAATTATACTTCACGCGTATATGGGTAGATGAACCGCGGAAAGTGAAAGTTCGGTTCTGGCGAGGCACCACGTATATGAGAAATCGCGTAAAGTGAAACCGCGTAAAGCGGGGTAATACTGTATTATCTTCACATTTTTGACTGACGACCTGGATTTGGGTCCCTAACCCGTCGTAAGTCAAGGCGTGGCTGTATTGTGATACAGGTTGTACCTCTCTAGTCCGGCATTCTGTGGTCCGGAAACTCCTGTGGTCCAGAACGATTTTAATTTGTCCAATAGGTAGATAGGCAGCTTCTTCTTTTTTTTTTTTTTTCTCACTTATCTGAATTATTATTATTATTACAGGAGTATTAAATTTTTGGCCCTCAGGCCCCAATGTGGGTCAGTGACCTATGCCCGGGTGGGCTAATCCCCATAAAAAAAACAACAACAAAGCCGCAGGAAATTAAGGTTTGTTTACATCCGGCAGTTCGGCTGCTTTCTCTCTCTCTCTCTGCTTGTCTATACAGAGTACAACATTTAACCCTTCAATATATATGAGCAATAAATAAGTGTTGCTTTCATATTATGTAGAGTAATGATGATATGTTTTTACCTGTGCGCACTTACCTGTACATATGCGCAGTCTCACTTTTTTTTTACCATTTATGGTTAGCTATTTATATTGTTCCATTTATTAACATTAAATAACATTACAGGTACTTCAAACAACCATATTAATTTTTTTACATTAATTTGACTACAGCTACAATCAGGTCTTATTTTCTTCAGTTTTATATGTAGAACCAATCAGTCACTGGTTTTGTAAGCTTTAACATAAACAATGCCGGCAGCCGTCTCGTCTCATTGTGTGTTTTAATATTCCACGTATTATTAATAAATTGTATTGTTAATTTTGCACACACAAACATTAATTCAATAAAAACAAATTCAGAAACATTAATTAAAATATATATGAACAGTAAATAAGTGTTGCTTTCATATTCTTATGTAAAGTAATGACGATATGTTTTCACGTGTGTGCACTTACATACGCGATCTCTCTTTTTTTCTTTACCATTATCGTTAGACTACTTCTATTGTTCCATTTATTAACATTAAATAACATTACCGTATATCTCGGCTTATAATACGAAATTTGAACATTAAAAAAATCTACCCAAAGTTAGGGCGTCGTCTTAAGCAACAAATATAAAATTCTTACATCTTAAATATTGTGTCAAGAGTGGTGATGGAAACATCGTAAGCCACTCACAAAGTCCTACCAGTAATTATTTTATACTGAAACTTACGTTTGGCAAGCTGGATTCAAATTAAGATTACCGGTATATTAAAATAATAAAAATGTATTATAAACCTGTCTAACATACCCTGTAATAAACACAGCTGCTATCATCACACACCCCTCCCCACGCCCCCCCCCCCATTTGCCAGTGAGGAGACAAGAAAGGGAAAGTGACCGCGAGATTGGGCTATTTTTAGCCGTTGAGGTGATCAGTAATGCATACCGGGTATCGGTATATTTACTCATAATAATATTTATCTCCTATAAATAATTGATTTAAAATTTATTTTTTTACAAAGAATATTCAGTAAATGAGTGCGTTAATTCTTGAAACTATCGACAGTTAATTACAGACGCTTAAGTGACGTCACTAGTGTTTACACTACACCAGCCGGTAACATTTGATGCCATTACTTGAAATGAATTGGCCTTATTTTAAGTAACTAACTATAAATAAATACAAAAATTAAAAAAAAAGATCAAAAGTGAGAAATAATATACAGTATTACCCCGCCTAACGCGGTGCCTTGCCAGAGCTGAACTTTCACTTAACACGGATTTTTCCACATATACACGGTGAGTGTCCGGCTCGAGACGCTATTTTTAGATTTGCGCCACCCGCCCGCCTGCCTGCCTGCGCTCATCGCCTCTCCCTCCTCCTCCCTCTGCTTGGGCAAGCGGCGCGGTAAGGTTGCGCAGTGTGTGTCTTTGTTGCGTTATCACTGACGTCATATGACATATCGGATTGTGATTGGCCATGTATCCCTACCCCCCCTCTGCTGCTAGCTGTAATTGGCTTAAACTATTATGACGTGACCACCCCGGGGAGGGAGGGAGGGAGGAAAGACGATGCTTGACCTAGCCGCGGCAGTTTCATCTCTCAAGGCCACACCGTGTAAACGCGCATCCATTGTTCCGTAAAATGGCTTCCGCCGGACCACCACCGCCACCAGAGAGAGACCTTTCCTTACCTGGACCCAGCGGCACTAAGCCAAAGAAGACACGACGTTCCTTAAGCTACGAGGTGAAGTACCAAATTGTTCAAGATTTGGAGAAAGGAACATGGCAAGTTGATCTCGCGCGCCAGCATGGCGTCAACGAATCTACGATTCGCATGATCAAGAAGGATGCAGCCAAGATCAAAGAGCACATGAAAATCACAAAGTCTGCAGGTGCTTCATCTATCAGGTATTGCCAGAACAGGGTGCTGGCAAAAGTGGAAAATTTGCTGGTGAGTTATTTGATTCGTCAGGCGCGACGCAACATGGCGGTGGACACGCGCTCAGTGCAGGAGTACGCACGTGAGCTATACGCAGCAGTGTCACGTAAGCTGGGAATTGCAGAGCCCAAACCCTTCAATGCTTCCTCTGGTTGGCTGCATAGGTTTAAGATGAGGAACAAGATCACCAACATCAACATTGGTGGTGAGGAAGCGAGTGCTGACCGTGTGGCAGCTAGAGATTTTCCTCCGTTATTAGGTGAGATTATGGAGGAAGGACAGTACACTGACGACCAGGTGTTTAACATGGACGAATCTGGTCTTTTCTGGAAAAAGCTACCTTCCAAGACCTTCGTTGTCCAGTCTGCCAGCAAGGTAAGGGGTCGGAAGTTGCAGAAGGAACGCATCACCGTCCTGTTTACCACCAATGCCTCCGGTACCTGTAAACCAAAGTTATCGGTGATTCACACAGCCCGCAAGCCGCACGCCTACAAGAATATGGACATGAACAGGCTTAATGTCCACTGGCTAACCGCATGTAAGGCGTGGATGCCCTCTTCTCTGTCCCTCTTCTGGTTTGACAACTGTTTTGTTCCCGACGTGAAGAAATTCTGCGAGCAACAGAATGTTTCATTCAATATTTGTTGCTCCTTGACAACGCACCTGGACACTCGCCCCTACTTATGGATCGTCACCCCAACGTAAAAGTGGTCTTCCTTCCTCCCAACACTACGTCATTAATCCAGCCCATGGACCAGGAGTTGATCTGCAATGTTAAAGCTGCGTACTCTGCAAAGAAGTTCAAGCTCCTGAACGACTCTACCAACACCAAGGATGAGTTGCGTAAGCTGGGTGACACCGACAGCGAGAGCAAAAGCGACGAGGACAAGGAACAAGAGGCGGTAACTCAAGAACTTCTCGTCAAACAATTTTGGAAGAAGTTTAACGTTAAACAAGCTGTAGACTTCTTGGTGGAGGCATGGGATCTGCTGACTATTGCTACGATTCGTCACGCATGGAGACATGTGTTGCATGGCATACCAGGTGAGAGGAGGAGTGAACCTGTGACTGGTGAGGTTCAGACTGTTGCAGTAGCAGTGGACCTTGCCAGAGAAGCTGCTCTCAATATTACAGCTGAAGGCTTCTCCGAGACCACCAATGAAGACATCCTGGAGGTGATCAGAGATCCTGAAGTGACTGCCGACGAGATGTTGGAAGAAGAACACGTCAGTGAAGAGGAGGAAGAAGGTGCGTCATTCTCCAAAGAACACAGTTTAAGTCATAGTGATATTAAGTGTGCCATAGAGTGTGCAGAGAAAATGAAGTCCTTCCTTTCCCGCGACAATGACGATGACCGCTATGAAGTCTTCCATACCCGGCTGGTGCAGGCTATGGAGCCGTACATCACGGTGTACCAAGACAACATAAACACCAGCCGTCAAAAAAGCATAACCGAGTTCTTCGCCCGCAACCCACCACAGCCAGCCCAAGCCAGTGATAGTGACAGTTAAGTTGACTTTGAGGGATTTGTCTGGGAAGCCGTAACAACTGTAAGTGACAGTGATGGTGATTCACCTGAGGGCCAGTAATCTGCCCTCTGCCTCGGAACCAGCCTCCATCCCCGTATGCCGACCCATCTCTTCTACTACCGTAAGTGTTCCACCTAACTTTTAGTTTCTCTAACGTAACCTTTATTTTTCCTATGTTAACCTTTATTTTTCCTAACCTAACCTCTTCTATATTTCTTGTTTTTTCATACCATCATAAAGTTAAGATAAAATTTTTACTACAACATAGTTATGTGTCGTCAAAAAGTGGAGTTTGGGGGTCGGGCTGGTTTCTATTGGAATTAATCCCATATGTTCTGTTGTTCACTTAACGCGGATTTCACTTAACACGGGACCCTCTGGGTTCTATTGACCGCGTCAAGTGGGGTACAACTGTACTGTATGTATGTTGTGTTGTCAAAGTAAGAGGAACAATTGAAACTGCAATTGTGTGTAAATGAGGCAGAAAGTATATATATATATATATATATATATATATATATATATATATATATATATATATATATATATATATATATATGTTTGTGTAATAAATGTATGTAGTAAGTACGTAATATTTTTTCACTCAAATCCTAATGAAACACTACTGGAAAACATTCCTTTGTCGCAAAACAATTTTATAAATTAAAGAAAATAATTACAGTGTGTTTAATATATTACAGTATATTATAAATAAATAAATAAACAAATAATTCGGTAAATCTATTTCAAGTAAATGGAAAATAAGCAAACAAATGTTATTTACCAAGACGCTTCCGTCTGGCTCAGGGTGAGATGTAGGGGTAGATAACAAGGCTATTTATAGCCCGTCTTTGTGTCTGAAGTGGCCAGTACCCTAATGCACCATAAATAATTCAGTGAACATTCATTTTTTGTACATAGTATATATATATATATATATATATATATATATATATATATATATATATATATATATATCATGTAAATCCACAATGAAAACGTGGATAAGATAAATCTTGATAAAATCACACGGGAGAATGGAAACAACGGAGTACCTTAGCTTTCGTCTTTATTCAAGACATCTTCAGAGGCAACTGGATTACATAGACAGAGAGAGGCTTAAATATACAGGGTGACCTTAAAAACATGAGGTCAGGTCATAATGATGACATCCACTAATCCACACACCAACACCATCACACACGTAGAGTCTACCAAAATGTCAGTTTTTTCTGCTATGTTCTTAAGATGTCTGCGTATTTGTGACTCTGAATTTATTGACGATGAATTGAAACACATTCGTTCTATTGCACAGAAACTCGGGTACCCTTCTGTGTTTGTTGATCGTTGTTTTAAAAGGGCTAAAAAATCCTTTCATTCCTCTCAAACTAAACAAGTTCCTACACTTAAGAATATTTTGACTCTGCCCTATCGTAATGAATTTGTCCCGTTAGTTCGGTCCCTCAAGCTTCTAAATATTAATGTTGTTTTCAAGTATGACTCAACCATTACCAATATGTTAATAAGGAATAGCCCAAGTTTGAATGTAAATGGAAGTGTTTATTGTATTCCATGTAGCAAATGTAATTGTAATTATGTAGGTCAGACAGGAAAAACTCTGCAGCTCAGAATCAAACAACATAAGTATAATATCAAAACTGCATCTGAAAGCAGTGCCTTGTTCGTTCATGTTAGGAATAATAATCACCCCATTGCTTGGGAAAAAAGCTTAGAAGTATTCAAATCATCTTGTGTCACAGAAAGACTTCTGGTTGAAGCTAGTTTGATTAAGGAATTAAAATCTATAAACCTTAGTGATGGTCAGTTCAAAACTGATAATATGTTACATAAATTTATTTGTCAGTGGCCCAAGGTTAAAAATGCTTTGAAAACCTTTGATCTAGATGTATGATAGTTATTTTGTGGGTCCCTTATTTGTGACCTGACCTGACTAGTCACGTCACCCCCTTCTCTTAAGCTCCTCTACGTGTGTGATGGTGTTGGTGTGTGGATTAGTGGATGTCATCATTATGACCTGACCTCATGTTTTTAAGGTCACCCTGTATATTTAAGCCTCTCTCTGTCTATGTAATCCAGTTGCCTCTGAAGATGTCTTGAATAAAGACGAAAGCTAAGGTACTCTGTTGTTTCCATTCTCCCGTGTGATTTTATCAAGATATATATATACAGGTAGTCGTCGACGTACGACCTATGCAACTTACGTCTGTTCGACTTTACGACCGGCGGTACGACAGTTTCGGCCCCAGCCTCCTGGCGCTGCCGGGAGCTGGAGCCGCGCGCATTCCCGCGCTCAATTACAAACACGCTCGCTGGTACAGCACACTTCCCTCCGTGTCTGTTTGCCTTGTGTCTGTCCTTTGTCTTGGAAATTTTTCTTGAACCACCCCCCCCCCCCCCCCAAGATGTCTACCAAGAGGAAACTGTCTTTATCTACTCCTCAACCTGCCAAGAAGCAAAGAAAGGTCATTGATTTCAACACTAAAATGATGGTGATTAAACAGCACGAAGGAGGTAAGAAAGTGAATGTGATTGCACGTGATCTGACGCTATCACACTCTACTGTGTCGACGATTTTGAAGGATAAAGAAAGGATTCGTGAAGCTGTGAAAGGTTCTGCACCCATGCAATCGACAATTATAACGAAGCAACGGACTGGGCCTCTCCACGAAATGGAGAAATTGCTTTACATTTGGATGGAAGATCAGATCCAGAAACGGGCACCGTTAAGCCTTTTTACTGTGCAGACGAAGGCTAGAAGTCTATTTCAGACTTTGAAGGAGCGCGCCGGAGAAGACTACAGTCAAGAATTTGCAGCAAGTACTGGCTGGTTCAAGAGATTCAAGAAAAGATTTCAATTTCATAATGTTTGAGTGACTGGGGAAGCAGCGAGTGCAGACGAGGAAGGAGCACGTAAGTTTGTTGACAGTCTGGATGAATTAATTACGGATGAGGGATATCTAGCAGAGCAGATATTTAATGTGGATGAAACGGGATTGCATTGGAAACGGATGCCAGAACGCACTTACATCCAAAAAGAAGCCAAAAGCATGTCTGGATTTAAAGCATTTAAGGATAGGCTTACTCTGCTGCTTGGCGGGAACATCGCGGGGTTTAAGCTGAAGCCTTTCTTAATCTTTCATTCAGAAAACCCGCGGGCGTTCAAAAATGTAAACAAGCACACGCTGCCCGTTTACTTTCGTTCTAACCGTAAAGCATGGATGACACAGGCACTGTTTGAAGACTGGTTTATAAATTGTTTTATTCCTCAAGTTCGTGAATATTGTTTGAAGAAAGAAATTCCTTTCAAGATTTTATTGCTACTGGATAATGCGCCTGGACATCCACCTCATCTATCAGATATTCATCGCGACGTGAAAGTGGTTTTTTTGCCGCCAAACACGACTTCAATTTTGCAGCCTATGGACCAAGGTTCAATTGCTACTTTCAAGGCTATCTATCTCCGAACCACCTTTGCCCAAGCCATAGACGCTATAGATGCCGACCCAGAACTATCGTTGCGTGACTTTTGGAAACAGTACAACATTCTTAAGGGTATCAAGAATCTGGCAAACGCCTGGGAGGCTGTGACGGAGAAGTGCATGAATGGCATCTGGAAAAAGTGTGTTAAGCGCTATGTTCATACTTTTGCAGGATTTGACAGTGAAAATGAGCTTGAATTTATTCGGGAAAAAATAGTAAAACTGGCAAAAGATCTTTCTTTGGAATGTGAAGTGGAAGATGTTGAGGAGTTGCTAGACCAAGAATCAGAAGAACTTACAATTGAAGAGCTAATCGAATTGGAAGAAGAAAAAGTAGCAGAAGAAGAAAGGAGAGAAGCGGCGGACAAAGAAGAGGAGGAGGAGCCACAAAGGACGTTCACCACTAAGGGATTATCAGAAGGTTTATCTCTACTGAATAAACTTCTTACCCATTTTGAAGGAATGGACCCAAACATCGAACGATTTGCAAGGATTGAGCGGATGGCACGCAATTCGTTTCGTCCGTATCAAGAAATTTACGAGGAGAAGAAGAAACGAACAATTCAGACAAAGCTCACCATGTTCATGAAAAAAACAACTCCTCCGGCTACCCCAAACGCTGCCCCAGCTGACGACATCGACGATCCACAGCCAAGCACCAGCGGCCAATAAGATGTTTTTTGTATGTTTGTATGTGTTTGTATGTTTTGCAACTAAAATGTTTTATATGTTTTGCACCTGTATTTTTTTTTTTTTTTTTTTTTTTTTTGTATGTTGGGTAAATAATAAACCAATTGTACTGTAGTATGCAGTGCTTGACTTAAACCTGACGACCGTAACAATAATGAACAAAGAAAATGTTGATAAAATATGACTTAAAGATGATTATATTATCATTACACATTATAATATACGTAAGGTAATTATAACATATGCCGACTTACGACCAGATCAACTTACGACCGGGCGGTCGTAACCAATCTAGGTCGTAAGTCGACGACGACCTGTATATATATATATATATATATATATATATATATATATTTCATTAGCCCAATAAAGCACGCGGACTTCTACATACAATCAACACCTCAACCCGCCAGGATTCGAACCCACGGCCCACAAGCCTATGACTGTGACCGGGGAACGCTAACCGCTGGACCACCAGGATGCTAAAAGCAGTCCTAGACTTTGTTATATTTCACACAAAGCCTGTTCAACGAGCTTATGGCGCCGTGAACCTCTAATGGGGACCACCCGCACCACTTAGGTGGTCAGAGTAACGTTTTACCAAATCCGGCTTCGAAACACGAGGATCCATATATATTTCATTAGCCCAATAAAGCACGCGGACTTCTACATACAATCAACACCTCAACCCGCCAGGATTCGAACCCACGGCCCACAAGCCTATGACTGTGACCGGGGAACGCTAACCGCTGGACCACCAGGATGCTAAAAGCAGTCCTAGACTTTGTTATATTTCACACAAAGCCTGTTCAACGAGCTTATGGCGCCGTGAACCTCTAATGGGGACCACCCGCACCACTTAGGTGGTCAGAGTAACGTTTTACCAAATCCGGCTTCGAAACACGAGGATCCATATATATTTCATTAGCCCAATAAAGCACGCGGACTTCTACATACAATCAACACCTCAACCCGCCAGGATTCGAACCCACGGCCCACAAGCCTATGACTGTGACCGGGGAACGCTAACCGCTGGACCACCAGGATGCTAAAAGCAGTCCTAGACTTTGTTATATTTCACACAAAGCCTGTTCAACGAGCTTATGGCGCCGTGAACCTCTAATGGGGACCACCCGCACCACTTAGGTGGTCAGAGTAACGTTTTACCAAATCCGGCTTCGAAACACGAGGATCCATATATATTTCATTAGCCCAATAAAGCACGCGGACTTCTACATACAATCAACACCTCAACCCGCCAGGATTCGAACCCACGGCCCACAAGCCTATGACTGTGACCGGGGAACGCTAACCGCTGGACCACCAGGATGCTAAAAGCAGTCCTAGACTTTGTTATATTTCACACAAAGCCTGTTCAACGAGCTTATGGCGCCGTGAACCTCTAATGGGGACCACCCGCACCACTTAGGTGGTCAGAGTAACGTTTTACCAAATCCGGCTTCGAAACACGAGGATCCATATATATTTCATTAGCCCAATAAAGCACGCGGACTTCTACATACAATCAACACCTCAACCCGCCAGGATTCGAACCCACGGCCCACAAGCCTATGACTGTGACCGGGGAACGCTAACCGCTGGACCACCAGGATGCTAAAAGCAGTCCTAGACTTTGTTATATTTCACACAAAGCCTGTTCAACGAGCTTATGGCGCCGTGAACCTCTAATGGGGACCACCCGCACCACTTAGGTGGTCAGAGTAACGTTTTACCAAATCCGGCTTCGAAACACGAGGATCCATATATATTTCATTAGCCCAATAAAGCACGCGGACTTCTACATACAATCAACACCTCAACCCGCCAGGATTCGAACCCACGGCCCACAAGCCTATGACTGTGACCGGGGAACGCTAACCGCTGGACCACCAGGATGCTAAAAGCAGTCCTAGACTTTGTTATATTTCACACAAAGCCTGTTCAACGAGCTTATGGCGCCATGAACCTCTAATGGGGACCACCCGCACCACTTAGGTGGTCAGAGTAACGTTTTACCAAATCCGGCTTCGAAACACGAGGTTCACGGCGCCATAAGCTCGTTGAACAGGCTTTGTGTGAAATATAACAAAGTCTAGGACTGCTTTTAGCATCCTGGTGGTCCAGCGGTTAGCGTTCCCCGGTCACAGTCATAGGCTTGTGGGCCGTGGGTTCGAATCCTGGCGGGTTGAGGTGTTGATTGTATGTAGAAGTCCGCGTGCTTTATTGGGCTAATGAAATATATATGGATCCTCGTGTTTCGAAGCCGGATTTGGTAAAACGTTACTCTGACCACCTAAGTGGTGCGGGTGGTCCCCATTAGAGGTTCACGGCGCCATAAGCTCGTTGAACAGGCTTTGTGTGAAATATAACAAAGTCTAGGACTGCTTTTAGCATCCTGGTGGTCCAGCGGTTAGCGTTCCCCGGTCACAGTCATAGGCTTGTGGGCTGTGTGTTCGAATCCTGGCGGGTTGAGGTGTTGATTGTATATATATATATCTATATATATATATATATATATATATATATATATATATATATATATGTTTGTGTAATAAATGTGTGTAGTAAGTACATGCCGGTAACCTTTTTCACTCAAATCCTAATGAAACACCACAATTAGAATACAGTGGTTGCTGTTGAACCACCTGTTGTATAAATAGTCGGAACACAGCCACACCACCGAGACGAGGGAACACTCCCACCACCGATCGTGCGAAGCAAGCGTATAAATGAAAGAAAATACTTGCAGTGTGTTTAATATGTTACAGTATATTATAAATAAACAAATAAATCGGTAAATCCATTTCAAGTAAATGGAAAAATTTTACTCGACACCGACATTAGTTCCAGTTACCGGTAAATAGCAGACGCTTCAGTGACGTCACTAGTGTTTACACTACACCAGCGGGTAATATTTGAAGACATTACTTGAAGTGAATTGGCCTTATTTTAAAAAACCAAGGATGGTTGGTAAAGGACTACCGAGTCAGTGGGTAAGTGTCACATTTGGGATACTGGTCTTATATAGCAAATAGAGCTCAAAAGCTACTTTTTAAATGGAAATTTGGGGGGGCCGTCTTATGCACCCCGACGCCTTATAGGCCGCGATATACGGTACTTAAAACAACCATATTAATTTTACTACAGCTACAACCAAGGTCTTATTTTCTTCAGTTTTATATGTAGAACCAGTCAGTCACTGGTTTTGTAATCAACGAAAACAATGCTGTGTCATTTCCTCGTGTGTTTTAATATTCTACGTATTATTAATGAATTGTAGTGCTCATTTTGCACACATAAACATTAATTCAATAAAAAAGGCATTTAGTAATAAGCAATAATGAATCTTTTGTACATACGAGAAATGACGCTGTTTACACGACTATGCACGTCGTCTGCACGTTGGCGGGCCGTTCAAACCCGTCGAAATTCAAGTTTCTGCCATCAAAATTTGTATTTATTTTTTTGTGTGTGTGTTCCAATAAAATACGTTGAATTAAAAACTCGCTAAATTTGAGAAGCTACTATACGACATTTAACCCTTCAATATGTCTTCAAAGAGACCATGATGCAGAGAAAGTGGTGCTAGTGCTTCCAAGCATAAGCACAAGTTACTATCTATCCAGGAAAAGGGTGAATTTCCATGGTCCGGCAATTTCCATGGTGCGGCACCGGTCAGGTCCCGAGGTTGCCAGACTAGAGAGGTACAACCTGTACATGGTAAATCTTGGCTGTGAGAACATTGGTGCTGTGGCTGTGAGAACCAGGGCAACACATCACCTGTTGATATAATCTGCTTTAAGATAAATACTGACATTATTTGTATAGAAATTATATACTTTTCATTTTTACATTTTCTTTATTTAATATCCATTCAGGACATGCAAATGTTAAACTTTCAGTGTGGTTCAAGGGTGGGATTTATATTATTGGAAATATTTTATGTACAAGCTGCATTGTTTCTTTAAATCACATACCATATATAGTAGGGTGTGTCAATTTTGTCAACATGTTAAAAATCAAATTTGGTAGTCAAAATATTGTGCCTCTTTATGTCTAAACTTGAGATTAGCAAACAAAAATGAATTGAAATAACCCTCACCTACATCAATTATACCTTAAAGTTTCAAATATCAGTATTTCAACAAATTAATGAGACTTGATTAGAATTATTCACTTGATATTAACTAATCTCATGTAAGCATATGGATTATGGAGTATTTTATGGTTCTATAGCTTGTGTACAATATGCATGTCAGAACATGAACATGAACAGGCTCTCCGTGTGGGACAGTTTAATTCTTGTTTTGACTTGTACCAAGCGTGAGGATAAGGCGCCCGGCTCACTCTCCTTCTAGATATCATAGACGGTGGTTTGCTCTCATTGCACTTGCACCTACTCTACCAGACGAATTCTACATTTTAATTATTGTAAGTAGGGCATATTGATTGTCGCAGTTACTTATATCATTGTATAAAACATTATGTTCTAAGAAATTATTATGTTATTTCTGTTACAGCATTTTTGATAAACAAATTGATATTTTTTGAAACAACAATTGAATTGTGGAACATTGAAATATTTTTCTATTTGTCAGATAGTGTGAAGATGTCAAAATTGAAGACAAGAAGTCAGTTGTCAACCCACTTGAGCCTGCTAGTTGGTAAAGGGAAGGAGCTTCCTGTATCAGAACTTCCAACAGTGAGAGACATTCTAAGATTAGGGTTACTCCTTCGAGAAAAAAATGCAAAGGACAGAAGGAACTATACAGATAAAGAACTCATAAATGACATGATAGTCCCTCTTCTGCATCAATGGACAAAAGCTAATGCACTATTCAAACCACCTGTGATTAATCAGTGTCGAACTATTGAGCTAAAACTAACGAAATTATGGCACAAAGCAGTTGAAACATCACTTGGTAAAGGAAACTTGGCCAGGAAAAATGAATTTCTGCACACACTTGATACTCTGTTTGACATTTTGACCTGCAAGTGCTCCATACAATTATGTTCTGAATCCAACTGTTCTCACTCAGGTAAGAGAGAAAATAATTCCCACATTGATTGTGGTTGTCCTCGTGAAAAGAAGATCCCTGTTTTAGAGCTTGAATTTATAAAGGCACAGAGGACAAAGGCAGAAGGCCAAGGAAGTATGCAAATGGGTTCAATAGATTATTCAGAAACAAAGAAGCAGATTGCTAATGCCAAGAAGAGAGAACAAATCCGAGAGAGGGAACAAAAGAAGAAAATGAAGAGTGAAGAAGCCATCCAAAGAGAGGAAGAGCTGTGTCAAGATGTTTATCACTTCTTTGATAGTTCTTCTGATGAACAGGAAGCAACATCAGATGATAGTTCCAAAGAGCCATCTGAACCTTTACCAAAGAAAATGAAATACAACACAAGAAATATTTCAAACATTGCTTTAGCTAGTATTCGCCACCGTGCTGGACTTCGTGAGGCTGCAGAAATTGCAACTGCCGCTTGGATAGATGCAGGCCTCATCAGCCGAGAGGATGTATCTTTGGTGATAGATCATAATAAAATTAGAAGAGCACAAGAAAAAATAATGAAGGAAATATCTGATCAGCATGAAAAAGATTTAAGCGAGGGAGGGCTCTCCTGTGTTTTGTTTGATGGAAGAATAGATGACACAAAAGTTTTGCTAGAAGTAGAGGGAGTGAACAGAAAGTTTCCAGGTCTCATCAAAGAAGAACACTACTCTGTCTGTTCTGAGCCTGGTGGTCGGTTTTTGTTTCACTTTGCTCCCGAAACTGAAGTAGAAGGGAAGAAACATGCAGAGGTCATTGCTGATCATATTTTATGTTGGGTTCAGGAGAGAGGACTTGGCAGTTCACTGCAGGCTGTTGGTGGAGATTCAACTGCAGTGAACACCGGATGGCAGGGGGGTGTAATGACGCATTTAGAGAAAAAACTAGGAAGAAGACTTGTTTGGATTGTATGTGATTTACATACAGGCGAGCTACCTCTTCGTCATCTCATCCAGGAACTTGATGGTCCTACAAAGAGCAACAACAAGTGGTCAGGTCCCCTTGGCATCATGCTGGATGAAGCAACACAACTAGAAATAAATACAACCTTTCCAAAGGTCGAAGTTGGCCCTCCCCTTCCGGCGTTGTCTGAAGGAGTCATCAAAGATCTCAGCACAGATCAATCCTATGCTTATCGTATTGCCCAAGCAATAAGATCAGGAGAAGTGCCTCAGTCATTGGCTCTCTTGGAGATTGGACCTGTCAGTCACAGCCGTTGGTTAACTACAGCTCTTCGTTTCTGCAGGATTTGGATTTCCAAACACGAATTGAAGGGCAAAGTGCTGAAGAATTTGAGGTTAATTGTTGAATTTATTATTGGAGTTTATCTTCCCCAGTGGTTTAGTGTGAAACTTAATCCTATGTGGGTGGATGGGCCCAATCACCTTTTGTTTCAATTGCAGCTAGTAAGAACACAGAGGAAGGTAGTGAGGGACATCGTGTTACCTGTGGCAAGAAGGTCCGCTTGGTATGCTCGATCAGAAGCAGTTTTGCAAGCAATGCTTTGCAGTCAATGTACCAATCTCCAAACCGAGGCTGTAGAAGTCATTCTAAAGATTAGAGGAACGCTAATAGATGACGACCAGTTGGGAGACTGTTCGTTTCATTCAAGAAAAGTTCCCCCAATAAACGTCAATGCCACCAAATTGTCAGAATTGGTTGACTTGAGTTTGGAAGTCTTAGAGCCACCATTGACAACAAGTCTAACTAGCCAAGAATTGAGAAACCTTAAAGAGACTCCAATGCAGGTGCCGAAGTGGCCTTCCCACACTCAAAGTGTGGAGAGATGTGTGAAAATGGTCACAGAAGCAGCGGGCCATGTTTACAGCCACGAGAGGCGAGAAGGTTACATCAAAGCACAAATAGCAAGCAGACTACTGATGACAAGAAACCAAAGCAAAGAGAGTATGAAGGCATTGGTTACTTTCAAATAGACTACGGATAATAAAATATAATAATTTGAAACTTGAAACAGTAACATGTGTGCAAACGCTGGTTATGTTATAAATTCACAAATATGTACATTTAAAAATCCATTTGATGTAGGTAGGACTTATTATAAAAAAAAATTTATGCCAGAATATTGTTTTACATGCTTAAAGACTACAATAAATTGCTACCAAATTACTCGATTTTCAATTTAGCCAGTTCACCCCCTAAATTGACACACCCTAATATATAGGTGGAGGATAATCAACCTAGAATTCTTGAAGGCATTGTTTTTGTAATTTCACCTGGACACCGGTAATTAGCCTCTTAATACTTTATAGTAGTTATGGAATTAGTGCAACAACTTGATGGTGCAATTAGATGCATATGCTTGTAATTTACAATTTCTTTGAAGCCTTCAGTACAGTGGAACCTCCATTTAACAGACTTTATGGAGAAGGACGTCCATTATATCAAGGTTCTGTTAGATAAAAACCTCAGTCTAACAGCCTATAACCATCAGATGGAGGTTTCAGTGTACTGTACTCATATTGTGAGTTTTCCTTGATGAGATGACAAGTGATATATATATAAAAACCTTACAAAGGGTCACCTTACATGAGCTGCTGTTATGCATGATATATACAGCTAGACCCCGACTTACGACTACATGGACTTACGTCCATTGGTGCTTACGACCTGCTTTGACCGTACGTCCATACGGGACATACGACTGCGACCGTCGTGACCAAAATTTTTTTCAAATGACGCGCGCATTTTCTATACCGAAACGTTTCCGTCGCGGGCGAGAGGGAGGGGTGTCTTGGGTCGCCTCGTGGGTACACTCACTCAGTGGAGCTCTTTGTTTGTGTTTGGCTATCGTATCCTATACTGATCGCGCTGTGAAATTTCGTTATTATCGTATTTAATTGACTTTATAATGACTGGAAAGCGTAAAAGTGAGAATGCTGGTGGTGCTCCAAGGAAAAGGAGACAGGCAATTACTTTTGAGATGAAACTGAAGATAATAACACAGTATGAGAATGGAAAAACAGTAGCAACAATCTCACGCGACCTAGGTTTCTCACACTTGACTATATCCACTATTCTGAAGGACAAGGAACGTATTCTTGAAGTAGTGAAAGGAGCAACACCTATAAAGGGAACTATAATATCAAAGAAAAGACAAGGTCCTATCCACGATATGGAAAAATTATTGGTGATATGGATAGAAGACCAGATACAGAAGCATGTGCCCTTAAGCATTCTAACCATACAGGCTAAAGCAAGAAGCCTGTTCCAAAGCCTGAAGGAGCAGGCAGGAGATGAATGTGATCAAACCTTTACAGGAAATCATGGGTGGTTTGATAGATTTAAAAAACGCTACAGTCTACACAATGTTAAGGTGAGTGGAGAGGCAGCTCGTGCCGATGTTGGTGCTGCCGAAGCTTTTAAGGAGGAGTTAGATGATGTGATTGTGGAAGGGAATTATTTGCCTGAGCAAATATTCAATGTGGATGAGACTGGATTATTGTGGAAACGCATGTCTGAGCGGACATACATCCACAAAGAGGCAAAAACAATGCCCGGATTCAAGGCATTCAAGGACAGAATTACACTTCTGTTGGGGGGGAATGTTGCTGGTTTCAAGCTAAAGCCCTTCATGATCTATCATTCAGAGAACCCCAGGGCTTTTAAACATGTCAGCAAGCACACACTGCCAGTGTTTTATCGCAGTAACAAGAAAGCCTGGATGACCCTAGTACTGTTTGAGGATTGGTTCATGACTTGTTTCATTCCACGAGCCAAGGAGTATTGTCTGCAACAAAGGATTCCATTCAAGATTTTACTGATTTTGGATAATGCTCCGGGACACCCACCACACCTGGACGACATGCACCCTGATGTTAAGGTAGTGTACATTCCACCTAACACTACCTCTATCATCCAACCCATGGATCAAGGTGCTATTGCTGCCTTTAAAGCGTATTATTTACGCATGACCTTCGCTCAGGCTGTTGCTGCTACTGAAGGTGAGAAAATGCTCAGACAGTTTTGGAAGGAGTACAACATTTTGTCATGTATAAAGAACATGAGTACAGCATGGGATCAGGTTACAAAACATTGCATGAATGGAATATGGAAGAAAATCCTGAAATGATATGTGCACAGTTTCAAAGGATTTAATGAAAATGAAGTTATTTTGGATATTAGTAACAAGATAGTGGAGTTAGGTAAACAGCTGGAGTTAGAAATTGAGGAGATTGCTGACTCTGAACATCAAAATTCACTTAAGCTCACGGCAGCCCTCACTGACCACATAATAGCCCAGAATGCAACAGGGGAAGTGGACACCAGCGAAGTTAATAAGATCCGTAGGTCCATTACAACAGATCGGCAGCACTGCCAAAATGACATGTTGCAGCAACTATTGCTGCAGGTTCCAGAAAATTTGACAAAAAAAGTAGCTATAGCGCAGGAGGTGGGCGCCTCGAACTGGTTAACTACGTTACCGATAAGGGCAAATGGTTTCAGCCTTAACAAACAAGAATTTACAGATGCCATTGCTCTAAGGTACTGTTGGCCAGTAGATGGCTTGCCCTCCCAATGCGTGTGTGGCTCTTCCTATGACGTCGATCACGCCATGGTGTGCAAGAAAGGGGGCTTCATATGCATGAGGCATGACGAAGCAAGGGATCTCACAGTAAATATGTTGAAGGAAATCTGCCATGATGTCAGGGTAGAACCGACCCTCCTTCCATTGAACAGTGAGAATTTCCAACATAGAACTTCAAACACATCCAACAAAGCCCGTGTTGACGTTAGTGCTCTAGGATTCTGGACGAGGGGACAGCGAGCCTTCTTCGACATCAGGATTTTTGATCCCATGGCCGCATGTCACCGTAACTTAGCTCTTAATGCTGCACACAGGAGGAACGAGAACGACAAGATAAGGGCATACGGGGAGAGAATTCAGAACGTTGATCAAGGCAGCTTCACTCCTCTAGAGTTCACAACCTTTGGTGGGATGGGACCAAGTGCAAGATGCTTCTACACCAGACTCGCTTAGGTGCTATCCAAACAGAAGCAGCAGCCCAGAAGTTATGTTACAGCCTGGATGAAATGTCTACTGTCCTTCTCTCGCCTTAGGTCGGCATTGCTCTGCCTCAAGGGAACAAGAGCATCTGCCCCAAAGCAGACAACAGTTGCAGATATTGACTATGTGGCTACAGTCACTGAATGCCGCCGCATAGATCCGCGGCTCAACTAACTCAACACAGCTAGGATAGCTACTTACAGTATGTATTAGGATATTTAATTTTAAGGTATTAAAATGGTGGCGAAGGTATGACTTTAAGGGAAGGATAGAGGCCATTCAATAAAATAAATAAATAAATAAATAATAAAGTAGTTTAGTAGTAGTGGGAGAAGTAGTAGTAGTAGTATATTTCCCCCCACCTTTTGTTCAGTCAGTGTTCCCCCCTCGTCCTACTCCTCCTGTCCTTTCTTCCTCCCTCCCTCCTACCCTCCCTTCTGCATCACTCCACCAACTACCCTTCTGTCAGGTTAAAATGAGTCTAGTCAGTGACCGCAAGTAACAGCTGTGTATTGCATCGCCACATCAAAGGTTCTCTCCATCTCCCCTCACTCCCTCTCCCTGTCCCCTCTCACCCCCTTTCCTAGTCATCTCTCATTACCTCTCCCTGCCCCTCTCACCCCTCTCATTTTCTCTCTCTCCATGCAGTCTCATTCCTTCGCCCTCTTTCTCCCTTCCCCTCTCTCTGTCCCGTATCATACCCTCTCCCGCTTTCTTCCTGCCCCTCTCTCTGTCCCGTATCATTCCCTCTCCCGCTTTTCCCGCTCCTTTCCATTTCCCCTTCAACCCTTCCTATTTTCCCTTCCCCTTCCCGTTTTTCTCAATGTCCCTCTCTTTCCTTTTCTTCTTTCTGTCTCTCTTCCTCTTTTCCCCTTTCTCTTTTCCTTTCTCTCTTCCTCCACACCTCAGTCTCCCTCTCCCTCCTTTCCCTATTTTCTCTTTTCCCACCCTATTTCCCTCCACCTCCCTCCCTTCCTCCCCTTACCCTCCCTTCTTCCAGCCTTTTCTCCTTTCCCTTTTCTTCCGTTCCCCTCAATTCCCTCCCCTCCCACTCCTTTTAATTCCCCTCCTTTCCTTATAGCCCTCCCTCCTTCCCCTTAACAGTCCATCCTTCCCTCTCAACACTCTTTCCGTCCCCACAACACTCCTTCCTTTCCTTCCCTTGCTTCCCCTCCATCAATTCTCCCTCCCTTTTTTTCAATCCTCCCTCCTTTTCCCTCAACCCTTTCGCCCCCCCCTCTCTCCCACCCAATCCCATTCCCACCTTAATCGCCCTCTCACTCGCTCCCTCCCTCCTTCACACCACATCCCAACTTACCCCCTTACCCCTTCCTTCCCTCCCCATTCCCTCCTTACTTCCCATTCTCCTTCCCTCTCTCCCTTTTCCTCCCTTCCTTCCCCCCCCTACTCACCGTTCTCCGTCCTTCATTCCCACTTTACTCCCTCAGTCCCTCCATCCCTCCTTTCCTCCTTCCGCCCCTCCCTCCCTCCTTTCCTCCTTCCGTCCCTCCCTCCCTCCTTTCCTCCCTCTGTCCCTCCCTCCCTCCTTTCCTCCCTCCCTTTCCTACAACCCTTCCTCCTTTACATGTTCAGATCGCGTTCTATAAGTTGGTACTCGTTAACCACACTAAGACCAATATCCGGGGTAGTGTGTTTACTCCGTCGGTGTTCAACTCTCTACAGTATATCCGTGGGTGATGCCTATGGCTAAGTAGGAGGGGAGAGGGAGAGAGTGTAGGAGGAATAGTAGGATGAAGGGTTGGAGGGGGGATGGAGGGTTGGTGAGAGTGTGGGATGGATGCATGGAGATAGGAATGGAGGATGAGTAGAAGGGAGGTTTAGGGAAAGCTGGGATTTTAAAATTTCAAATTTTCTCCGGGAGGGGGCTAGTTTATTGGGCACCCCTTTGCATCCTGTGCAAGGCGAAGCACAAAAGAGTTTACAGCGCCCAACAGAGAAGCATGCAAAGTTCATACTTGCTTTCTTGACTCATGCATTTGAGGGCTTAAATTCCTGAAGGGCCAAACACATGATACACCCGAAAGAATACCCAAGTACAAAGATTAAAGAAATATGAATAGTAGTAATAATGACGATGATGGTAATGGGGGAGGGACTGTTAGCTGTAATAATAATGCTGGGAATAATAATAATAATAATAATAATAATAATAATAATAATAATAATAATAATAATAGTAATAATAATAATAATAATAATAATAATAAAAATAATAATAATAATAATAATAATAATAATAATAATAATAATAATGATACGAAAGGGAATGAGCGAAAAGAAAAAGAAATAACAGACAGAGAAATTTAACAACACTCTGAAGTCATTTAGTCACCTAAGAACACACAAGAGGTGCTGAATGCTGTTATCTCTCTCCCTCGTCATGGTAATATATATAGTTTATGCAAGTGATCGTGGGCCCTTCGTGCCCGGTGGCGAGTCCGGGGGTACAGTTTACCAAAGCATGAAAGTTCGAATGCTCGTGCTTGGCTAGCGCGCAACCTCCGGAAGAATGACAGCGTACAGCGACATCGTTTTCCAGCATAAATAAAATGGTTAATTAATGCCTTCCTAAAGAAACCGTCGACATGGGACCAGGTTTGTTCCACTCTGCGAATTTTTTGCGATTTTTCCACCAAGTTTGATGAAAAACGATTGTGCCATTTCGGCTGCCCAGAACAGACACACACACAGACCCATGGCTATTTCTATAGTATATGAGATAATCATGGTCGTGGTTGTTATAATCATGGTCGTGGTTGTTATAATGATGGTCGTGGGTGATATAATCATAGTCGTGTTGTTATAATCATGGTCGTGGTCGTTATAATCATAGTCGTGGTTGTTATAATCATGGTCGTGGGTGTTATAATCATGGTCGTGGTTGTTATAATCATAGTCGTAGTTGTTATAATCATAGTCGTAGTTGTTATAATCATGGTCGTGGGTGTTATAATCATGGTCGTGGGTGTTATAATCATGGTCGTGGTTGTTATAATCATAGTCGTAGTTGTTAAAATCATGGTCGTGGTTGTTACAATCATAGTCGTGGTTGTTATAATCATGGTCATGGTTATGATCATGGTCGTAGTTGTTGTAATCATGGTCGTGGTTGTTATAATCATGGTCGTGGTTGTTATAATCATAGTCGTGGTTGTTATAATCATGGTTGTAGTTATGATCATGGTCGTAGTTGTTGTAATCATGGTCGTGGGTGTTATAATTATAGTCGTGGTTGTTATAATCATAGTCGTAGTTGTTATAATCATGGTCGTGGGTGTTATAATTATAGTCGTGGTTGTTATAATCATAGTCGTGGTTGTTATAATAAGTGTCTCTTTCTTCTTTATGTTTTATCTCATTATTCTTACTCTTTTTACCTACATTTAACCGACTAATTTCTACATGTTATTATCCAAATACTCGTTCTGATTTTTGTTTTATTTATCGCTGTCCTTCCTTTGTCTCCTTCTCTAGTCTCCTTCTCTACTATCCTTCTATACCATTCTTATTCTGTCCTTCCATTCCTCCATTCATACCTCCACCTCACTATTCCTCTCTCCCATCGCCTTTCCTCGCATCTTAAGGATAATAATGCTTCAGTCTCTCTTCTTCTCCTTCTCTTCTCCCTTTCTATCTTCTCCATGCATTCCTTTTATTATCTTTTTCTCTCTTCTCCTTTTCCATGTACAGTCAGCCACAGGAATAAGTATACTGTACACACTGTAGCTGTAAGGTCCGAAAATGGTCTGGTAACGTTGAAACTGCTCGTCCAGACGCATGATGAAACTCAGCTCCCCCCACCTGTTATCTCTTACTATTTTCTGTTTCCCCTTTTTTATTCTTCTATTTACTCATCTTCCTTCCTTTTCTAATCCAAACAACATTAAAAAAAGTAGGCTAAAAAAAAAGTGGGGGGAGGAGGAGGGAGCCGTACGATAACTGCTATCGTGGGCTGACAGCATACAGTGAATGATGGTGCGCCAAGTCCTTAGACTTGCATCATTTTCCAGCGTAAATAAAATGGTTAATTAATGGCTTCCTAAAGAAACCATCGACATGGGACCAGGTTTGTTCCACTCTACGATTTTTTTGCGATTTTTCCACCCAGTTTGATGAAAAACGATCGTGCCGTTTCGACTGCACAGACAGACAGACAGCTAGTCTTATAGTATATTAGATACAGTGGGGTATGCTATAACGAATCTAATTGGTTCTAGAACCTTGTTCGTTATAGGATTAATCCGTTCCAGGCCCCCAAATACAACCACTTAGCACTGAAAAATATAATATAAAATTGTAAAAATTGTAAGAAAGTGCATAAATATGCATCTAAACCCCTGAAATAAAGAATATCATTAATATTTGTAATAAAAAAACAATAAATTAGAAAAAAAAAAGAAAAAAAAAATTAAATAATGTTCGTTGTAGGAGTTTCGTTCGTTATAGCATTCTCAATTTTATAGGTAAAACCGTTCGTTATAGGAATATTCGTAGTAGGATCCGTTCGTTATAGCATACCCCAATATATATATATATATATATATATATATATATATATATATTATATATATATATATATATATATATATATATATATATATAATACAGTACTCAGAAATTTCAGAGTAATTTCGAATGCCCCGCCATTGGCAACACTGAGCGTTCAAGGTCGCGGGAGGGAAAAGAGCGCTGCCTGCTCGTAGCGAGAGATTGCGGAACTAGGCCTACATGATATTAAATGTAATTTACAGAATTAATAATGATGCGATTCATGAAGTTAAGGGACTATTATTGAATTTGAAATTATTATAGATCGTTTATCAGTCTGAATAATGTTACGGGTGTCCCAAGGAGTTATTAGTTAGGCGGAAAATATGTCACGTAGACCTAAGCTAACGCCTTGAGAGGACGCGACGCTGGCTCTCTCTCAGTCGCGGGAAGCAGTCAAACATACAAGACGTCCCTGCGCGTCCGTCACAGAAATAGTCACGTGGCCTAGTCACCTGTGCTGCGCTATGGCAGTATAACAAGTAAGTCTCATTCAATCTCAGACAGGGTTTAGATAGGGCAGTGGTAAAGTTAACTAGAGCTAACAGTGAGTTCATTTCAGGTTTCCGTCAGAACCCACTTGACTGGAGTTGACTGGAGTTGACCGGAGTTGACTGCGAGAGATTGACTGCCGTTTGAGACTGCCGTTGATGATTGAGGGTGGCGATTGTCGCCATTGGACCGATCAGTGTAGGCCTGTCACTGTTTAGCGGGGTAGCAAAGGATTTCTTGAGTGAACGAGTGCTCCCGACAACTAAAACGACACGGGACCAGCATCAGCAGTGGGTGATCAGTTCTTACCACTCGGGTGCACAACCCCACATGTCCCGAGCAGCTAGTGAAACCCTCTTGCTAACGGGAAACTAAAGTTTCTCTCAACTGTACAAGGTCTGATTGGCTCACTCCCTTCCGCTTTATGGACGCACTGGGAGTACACTGAGGCTATCTGAGTAAACTAATGGTCACACACTGAGACCGTGAGTCTAGGTCTCTAGAAGATACCTAGAGGAACACTTTCCCTCCCTTATTACATGTGTAGTTAACACCATTCCTCAGACTGATATTATCTTGACGTGTGTAGTTTAATAGTTTCTAAATAATTTTGATAATATTGTTTTGAATGTTTGTGCCATTAAGTGGAACCAGAGTGATACTGTGATTTGATTCTTTTAATGCCTCTAATTGTTCTTCATAATTCTGATCTCAGGTATAACCTTGTTCCCCAGAGTAGTGGTTAGGTTAGGTTAGGAAGTGTGCATCTGTTGGGGTGCTATTATTTTGCTGAAAGCCCTTGAGGCCTATTCATTGTGGAGTATTTAATTTCTTAATTTTTATTACCATTTCCTCAGTGACTGATATTATTTTGCTGAAAGCCCTTAAGGCCTATTCATTGTAGAGTATTTAATTTCTTATTTTTATTACCATTTCCTCAGTGACTGATATTATTTTGTGAAAGCCCTTAAGGCCTGTCTCATGTGTGCAAGCAACATTTCGTAATACTCCAAATTTATTGTTGCCTGAGTTTCTAATAATTTCTATATCATGTATAACTATTATTCCCCAGAGTAGTGTTTTAAGTTTAAGTTAAGAGGTGCGCATATTGGTGTACCATTATTTGATTGTGTTTGTAGTGTTGGAGGGAATATAAGTGTCTAAATTTAACAGTGTGTCTCATTCATCCCAGTCACAGACGCTATCCTTCCACGGGTCACGGACAATTTATTTTGTTTAGTAGATTTAAGTGTTCTTGTGCTGGTTCGGGATTTTTCTCAAAGGGGCGCTTCCACTGCCATTACCATCTATTAATTTTAAATAAACCCCAAGTCAAGTGAGAAATTAAAGTCCAGTATATTCCGACCGGTTACAAATGGTAGCAGAGCGTAGTTATTTTTACTTCGTGACTGATAGCTCTGTGGTTGGGATAATGAGCGTAATCATGAAGTGGATGGAAAAGGTAGAGAGTGTGACCCCAACTCTACTCATGCTCGCCGTGGGAATGGGTTTATTGTGGTTGACGGTGCGGGGTTACTCGGAGGAAAGGAGAGACAGCCTGGGTTTGGTGCAGTTGACAGAAGAGTTCGTGGAACGTATGGGGAAGCTAGAGGGGAAAATCCGGGGGGAGTACCACACACAATTGCAACAGTTAGAGACGGAACACCAACAACACCTAGCTCTGTTGGGGAATGCACTAGATAGGGTAAAGACACAGTATAAAATACAGCACGATGAGACAATGTGGGAGATGAGGAGACACAATAGTAGAGAGGGAGCTAGTCTCGGGGCCGGGTTGACCATGTCTAAGTTCGACGGTAGGCCAGGAATAGAGGTAGGAAAGTGGTTAAGAGAGGTTGACCGAACCCTCAAGCTGCTAGACGGAGACGAAGTCAGTCGAATCCAATTCATAATAAGGCATCTTGCGGGGCTGCGGCAGATCGCGTATACAATGCACGCAGAGACTGGGAAACCGTAGATGAATTAACTTGTTATTTGAAGCAGCAATACGGCGGGCAGACGGCCACGTACGACGCCATTCAGAAGATGATGACGTGGAAACAAGGGAGCAACGAAACGCTTCTTGAATATTATGATGCTATGCTCGATTTAAACGATGAGTTGAACCACCATGATCATAAATATGATAAGGCCCTGTTGGGAGATGCAATCACTCGGGGGCTCAAGGAGGAACAAAGCCGTATGTGGTTAGTGGATGAGATCAAGAAGTATCCTCACCATAGTCTAGACGAGTGGATCACGGGGCTGAGAGAGGCGGAACAAAAACGAGAGGCCTTGAGGGAGGTACCGCGGACTAAAGGAAGAGAGGACGAGCCGCAGACTGGAGGCTCGATTCTCCCGAGGTGCTATGCGTGTGCACAAGAGGGCCACTTCAGTTTCAATTGCACGAACAGGTCCGGACCAGGAGAGAGTGTCCCAAGGGGATACGTGGCCAATGGCCAGTATCGAATTGGAAATAACAATCGGAACTGGCGGTCGGGAAATGGTCAAGGCCAGGCAGTCCCCGCCAACCGTTCCTAGCCTCACCAATAGATTCCACCGGCGATGTTATGAATCAAGAGAGAGCGGACCCATGGTCAAGCGTGGTTCGCATGACAAATTTAATCACAACAGAAGGTACCTTAAGGTGGAAAGCAGAGTGTCCTAAGGTCTCGGTGCTGGTAGCGGGTCGTGAAATGTGGGGTTTAGCAGATACTGGGGCATATATGTCCGTGGGCCCCCCACCCCCCCAAAACAAGTGACGCCTGCTGGACCACCACCCCACGACCCCCTGACGGAGACATGATGATCCAACCCATACTGGTCAGATATTATGTGTTAAAGGAATATGCTTCCTTACTTAGGCTTTTTTAAGCATTTGCCTACAGGTGAAATGTTAACCTACATCTATTGAGGATAAAATCTTTCACCTACAAATTGACAATAACACATTTGCTGTAATCAAACATATCTAGTTGCCTCAACAATTGCAACCCCAGTTGCAATTGGGGTTGCAATTTCAAATTCTGTGGCATTACTAAAAATAGTAAAGTTTCTGGTGCACTCTAAGATTAAGAGAGAAAACGGAGGACTCAGGCGCCCTGATGAGAGAGAAAACGGACTCGTATGACAGGGGACCAAATAAAAAAAAGCATAGCTACATGTTTTGTGGACTACAGTATTAAGAGTACCCTTTTCATCACTTCGTTATAAACCTAGCCATGCCTATGTGTGTTAATGATATTTACCATAACATTATATATATATTTAGTGGGTCTAAATGGTCGTAAAATGGGAAACTTGGGGTTGGGTCTTGGGTAAATGAACCAATTAGAATAAATCCCATAGGTTCTGTACTTTCGTTATCGGCGGGGTCCCAATTAGGCGGGATGACTGTACTGTACTGTATATACTTGTGACACTGGCCATTTGCTTCTGGTGTTATGGTACAGGGGTACCAAGTTTCAGCACTAGGATCCTGCTTCCGCTATCAAGGAATAAACAATTAAAATTTAAATTGAAAAAAAAAAATCAAATAAATTATATTCACCCAGGTCGTTTGGGTGGAAAATTATGAGAAGAGCTTAGTCACTCTTAAGTAATGATAAATAAACACGCAGGCAGGCCTTCAGCGCCAACTGTCAAATCTTATCTCAAATAAATAAACAAACAAACGCCAGACATTCTGTCACCTCACCCCCCCCCCCCCCCGTCTTCCCACCACCCTCGTGTTTAAGATAAAAGATTGGTGATTTCTTTGTTTATTTTATATAATATCTCAGACTAAAGTTAGGATAATATAATTTGCATTGCTGAAATCCTTGCAAGACAGAGATTAATTTGAATATAAGCGTCATATATTTTGCTCAAGATATAAAAAATGTAGTACATTAGTGTACAATACTGTAGTACATTTTATATAAAAAATTTCTACTGTATTTTTGGGTAGATTTACATAAATTTCTTCATTTATTTTCATACATTTACATGCACACACCATACTAAAAGAAACATAAAAGAAATACTGTAAATGACTTTAGTGCAAAGCTGGAGTGCACATGTACTAATCTGATTACGGTACTAAAATTGTTGTCTAGTGCAAATTACAACATGTTTATATTCAAATAAATCAGTATCTTACAAGAATCCCAGTTATGTTAATTATATTCTCCTAGGTCATATCACTGGCATTTTAAAATGAGAGAAGCTTAGTAGGACTGTTATATAAACACACAGAGACCTTCACCTCAAACTTATCACCTCAACCCCCCCCCCCCCCCACCCCCTCGCTGGGTGGCGTGGCGAGCTATGTCCCCCCCCCCCCCACCCAGCCAGGCTTTTAGGCTTACAGTTTTTATCTTACATAATATCTCAGACTAAAGTTAGGAGATTATAATTTGCATTGCTGGAATCCTTGCAAGACAGCCAATAATTTGAATATAAACGTCATATATTTTGCTCAAGAGATAAAAAAATTTGTACATTAGTGTACAGTACTGTAGTACATTTTATAAAAAAGTTTTTCAACTGTATTTTTGGGTAGATTTACATAAATTTCTCAGTGCAAAGCTGGAGTGCACATGTACTAATTTGATTACGGTACTAAAATTGTTTTGTCTAGTGCAAATTAGAGCATGTTTATATTCAAATTAATCAGTATGTTACAAGAATCCCAGCTATATTAATTATATTCATCCAGGTCATTTCACTGGCTTTTTATAAAAGAGAAGCTTAGTCACCTAAGAACTGATAAGTATACAAGCGTTAGACCTGGGCCTGTGCCAACTGTCAAACGTACTACCTCCCCTCCCCCCTCGCTCCCACCCTCTCCCCCATCTGCTCAGCGTTGCAAGAATCCTTGTAAAACAGTGAATAATTTTAATATAATCGTCATGTATTTTGCACGAGATAATAATTAATCACCTGTATCACATTACAGTAGTGATTTAACAGTAAAAGTGTATATGTACGTATATAGTATTCCACATACACATAAGTATAAATAAAAAGTTTATGTGATGATCGGACAACGTCCATTTCGGCTAACGTCACGTTTCCAAGAATGTATCTTGGACGTTAATCGGCGCATGACTGTATATATTGCAATTTGGAGAAATTCAGTAATTTGACAAGTGAAGAAGTGAACATGTGTAAAGGTGTTGTGTATGCATCTATGTCCAAGCCTTGTGTTTCAAACTGTCCAGAAAGATTCACCAAAGCACTCCAAGCCCTTAAGAAAAATAAGGATCTACATGTCACTAAAGCAGATAAAGCCAACACAGTAGTGATTTTAAACAAAGATGACTATATCTCAAAAATGAATGACCTTTTATGTGACACTACAACATATTCTAAACTCATAAATAATCCTCTCAACACTGTCAACACCCAGTTCAACAAAAAACTTAAGTCCCTATTGAGAGGCAAAGCTACTCTCATTAAACATCTTACTTCAACGTCCCCTCCACTGCCTTACATGTACGGTTTAATCAAGACCCACAAGCCCAATAACCCAGCAAGACCCATCATTAGCTCTGTTGGGTCAATCTCTTATAAACTATCTAAATGGTTAGTTTCCTTACTAAACCCCCTAGTTGGCAACATTTCTAACTCCAATATCAAGAATAATATGGATCTGGTTGATAAACTCAATAACTTGCACATTAATCATGATTTTAAACTGGTCAGCTTTGATATATATATATATATATATATATATATATATATATATATATATATATATATATATATATATATATATATTTTATGAAAATCCACAATGAAAACGTGGATAAGATAAATCTTGATAAAATCACAACTTATGACGGGGTTAGGGACCGACATCCAGGTCGTAAGTCGAAATGGTCGTAAGTCGGAAATGCTTAAATAACACACAGAAAATCGAAAATTTGGGTCTCTTTTTCTTCTCAGCACCACAAAACACTCACTTTTAAGCTTGCCAGCCATTTTAAAGTGAATTACAGATGAAAACTTTGTCTGTGTACTGACTTTTGTACTAAAAAATACATAATTTGACCACATTTTGGTATTACTGAGGCGGTCGTAAGTGCAGGTGGACGTCAGTCGAGTCGGTCGTAAGTCGGGGAATACCTGTATATAATTTTGTTACTTTTCACCCATTAAACAATATTGTGTGCACAGCAATCTTTGAGTGGCACAAAAGTTCACTTTACACAACTGCTTGATGTGAGGATGTGAGGCTATCCAGGGCAATTGCTATAAATTGCCGACTGGAAAAACAGTGTGCAAGCAATGGTTGGGCATTCGTAGATAACTGGCAATCATTCTATGGCAACGACTACCTGTACAGTCGTGACGGAGTACACTTGTCTCGCTCGGGGATAAAGACGTTGTCTGCATCCCTGGAGTGTGAAATTGTCACTCCAAAGGGGGGGGGGGGGGGTTGCCAGTAGAGAGAGGTCGGGGTAAGTGGGAGTCAAAAAACAAGCAGGTCCTGGGGAGTAAAAGTGGTTACTCAGGACAAGGGGTAAAACAGGACCAGGGAAGGGTAGGTTTAAATGTATACTATACAAACAGTAGGAGCGTTAGAAATAAAATAGACTTGCTGAGAGTGGTTGTATGTACTGTACCGAGAATGTAAACGTCATAGCAATCACCGAAATTTGGATGAATCTGGTGAGCAAGAACTTTTTATCAGAGTACCACATAGAAGGGTACAACATTTTTCACAAGGACAGGGAAGGTAGGAAAGGGGGAGGGGTTGCACTCTTCGTCAGGGATACATTAAAATGTTGTATTAATAATTCAATAAAGGGTGAAATAGGAACCGAGTCCGTATGGGTAGAAATTGCGGAAGGAAGAGAAAAATTAATTATGGGAGTGATTTACAGGCCCTCAAGTCTTGGGACAGAAGCAGTTCAGCCCATATGGCAGGAAATGAGTAGGGCAGCAAGAAACAACAACCTGTGCATTATGGGGGATTTCAACTTCAGAAATATTGACTGGGACAACATTGTAGGTGAATATGAATCTGAAGACTTCCTAGACGCAGTACAGGACAATTTTTTTAAACAACAACAGGTGCTCCCTGACTTGCGACGGGGTTAGGGACCCAAATCCAGGTCGTAAGTCCGAATGGTGGTAAGTCCAACATAGATTAAAAAAAAAAGTAATAAATAATGAGGAATGGATACAGTACAGTAAAAGTAATGAATAATGAGGAATGGATTCAGTACAGTAAAAGTAATAAATAATGAGGAATGGATACAGTGTGACTGAGCACTTACCTTTAATGTAGTCAGCTGAATGCACATGGGGCCCCCATAATTCTCTATTATACATGGAGACTACATTAACTGGAAACGTTTTGGTATAGAAAATGCGCACATCATTTGAAAAAAAAAAAAAATTGGTCACGACTGCAGCGGTCGTATGTCCCGACGGTCGTAAGGTCAGAGCAGGTCGTAAGTACCGATGGACATAAGTTGAGGCAGTCGTAAGTCGGGAACTATCTGTAATTACAGAACCAACTAGAGGTAACAATATATTAGACCTAGTATTAACAAACAAAGAAAATGTTATCAGAGATATCACAGTAGGGGAAGAACTAAGGAACAGTGATCACAGAGAAATCAGGTTCACCCTAAATTGGGAAACGAAAAACAATGACAATATGGTCCGAGTCCCAAACTTTCGATTGGCGGATTATCGGGGGTTAAGAAGGTACCTAGGTGAGGTCACCTGGGAACAGTCAGGTCAGTCCCCAGTAGGAAAGGGTGAGGTCACAGATGACAACAATTGATCATGACTATAATATATTCACTCGTATACTACATAAAGCACAAGAACAAAATATACCATACAGAAAAATTAGGTCAAATAAGAATGAACCAAGGTGGATGACCAGAAAACTTAAACATGACATAGGAATAAAGAAAGGAATTTATAAGAAATTAAAGGGAGGGGAGGAGCAGCTCAGAAATAGGTTCAGGTTGTACCTCTCTAGTCCGGCAACCTCGGGACTTGACCGGTGCCGGACCATAGAAATTGCCGGACCATGGAAATTCACCTTTTTCCTGGATATATAGTGACTTGTGCTTATGCTTGGAAGCACTAGCACCACTTTCCCTGCATCATGGTCTCTTTGAAGACATATTGAAGGGTTAAATGTCGTATAGTAGCTTCTCAAATTTCGCGAGTTTTTAATTCTTAATGTATTTTATTGGAACACAGAAAAAAATAAATAAATAAAAATTTTGACGGCGGAAACTTGAATTTCGACGGGTTTGAACGGCTCGCCAACGTGCATAATTGTGTAAACAGCGTCATTTCTCTTATGTACAAAAGATTCATTATTGTTTATTACTGAATGTCTTTTTTATTGAATTGATGTTTATGTGTGCAAAATGAGCAATACAATTCATTAATAATACGTAGAATATTAAAACACACGAGGAAATGACACAGCATTGTTTTCGTTGATTACAAAAACAGTGATTGACTGGTTCTACATATAAAACTGAAGAAAATAAGACCTTGGCTGTAGCTGTAGTAAAATTAATATGATTGTTTTAAGTAATGTTACTTAATGTTAATAAATGGAACAATAGAAGTAGCTAACGATAATGGTAAAGAAAAAAAGAGAGATCACGTATGTAAGTGCGCATGCGCACACGTGGAAACATATCGTCATTACTTTACATAAAAATATGAAAGCAACACTTATTTACTGTTCATATATTTTAATTAATGTTTCTGAATTTGTTTTTATTGAATTAATGTTTGTGTGTGCAAAATTAACAATACAATTTATTAATAATACGTGGAACATTAGAGATGAGACGGCTGCCGGCATTGTTTATGTTAAAGCTTACAAAACCAGTGACTGAATGGTTCTACATATAAAACTGAAAAAATATGACCCTGATTTTAGCTGTAGTAAAATTAATGTAAAAAAATTAATATGGTTGTTTGAAGTACCTGTAATGTTATTTAATGTTAATAAATGGAACAATATAAGTAGCTAACCATTAATGGTAAAAAAAAAGTGAGACTGCGCGTATGTATGTGCGCACATGTGAAAACATATCATTACTCTACATAAGAATATGAAAGCAACACTTATTAACTGCTCATATATATTGAGGGGTTAAATGTTGTTCTCTGTATAGACAAGCAGAAAGAGAGAGAGAGAGCAGCCGAACTGCCGGACGTAAACAAACCTTAATTTCCCTCGTTTTTTTTTTTTTTTTTTTAAGGGGATTAGCCCACACGGGCATAGGTCACTGACCCACATTGGGGGCTGAGGGGCAAAAATTTAATACTCCTGTAATAATAATAATAATAATAATTCAGATAAGTAAGAAAAAAAAAAGCTGCCTATCTACCTATTGGACAAACTAAAATCGTTCCGGACCACGGGAGTTTCCGGACCACAGAATGCCGGACTAAAGAGGTACAACCTGTATAATGAACTATCTAAGGAATGTAAAGAAAAATGTAAGGAAAGCAAAGAGAGACTACGAAATCAGGATAGCGAGAGAATCCAAGGCGAATCCCAAGGGATTTTTCCAGGTATTTAGGACTAGGGTCAAGGACAAAGTTGGGCCTTTAAAGTCAGGGAGAGGGGAAGTGATCGATGACAGTGAGGAAATAACCAAAGCTTTGAACAGCTACTTTTTATCAGCTTTCACAGAAGAAATTCACGAGGAAATTCCAGCGGTGGAACTGATATTTAGGGGAAATGAAGAAGAGAAATTAAAGAATATCACTATCAGAAAAGAGGATGTTCTTAAGATAAATAAAATAAAGAAGACAAAATCCCCAGGGCCGGATGAAATTTTCCCTCGAGTTTTGAAAGAGTATAAGGAACAGATTAGCGGACCCCTCATAAATTTATTTACAAAATCATTAGACACGGGAATTGTGCTAGACTTGTGGAAACAGGCAAATGTAGTACAGGTTGTACCTCTCTAGTCCGGCAACCTCGGGACCTGACCGGTGCCGGACCATGGAAATTCACCCGTTTCCTGGATAGATAGTGACTTGTGCTTATGCTTGGAAGCACTAGCACCACTTTCTCTGCATCATGGTCTCTTTGAAGACATATTGAAGGGTTAAATGTCGTATAGTAGCTTCTCAAATTTCGCGAGTTTTTAATTTATAACGTATTTTATTGGAACACACAAAAATAAATAAATAAAAATTTTGACGGCGGAAACTTGAATTTCAACGGGTTTGAACGGCCCTCCAACGTGCAGACGACGTGCATAATCGTGTAAACAGCCTCATTTCTCTTTTGTACAAAAGATTCATTATTGTTTATTACTGAATGTCTTTTTTATTGAATTAATGTTTATGTGTGCAAAATGAGCAATACAATTCATTAATAATACGTAGAATATTAAAACACACGAGGAAATGACACAGCATTGTTTTCGTTGATTACAAAACCAGTGACTGACTGGTTCTACATATAAAACTGAAGAAAATAAGACCTTGGCTGTAGCTGTAGTAAAATTAATATGATTGTTTTAAGTAATGTTAATAAATGGAACAATAGAAGTAGCTAACGATAATGGTAAAGAAAAAGAGAGATCGCGTATGTAAGTGCGCATGCGCACATGTGAAAACATATCGTCATTACTTTACATAAGAATATGAAAGCAACACTTATTTACTGCTCATATATATTGAAGGGTTAAATGTTGTACTCTGTATAGACAAGCAGAGAGAGAGAGAGCAGCTGAACTGCCGGATGTAAACAAACCTTAATTTCCCTCGGGGTTTTTTTTTTTTTTTTTTTTTTAGGGGATTAGCCCACCTGGGCTGAGGGGCAAAAATTTAATACTCCTTTAATAATAATAATAATTCAGTTAAGTAAAAAAAAAAGAAAAAAAAAAAAGCTGCCTATCTACCTATTGGATAAACTAAAATCGTTCCGGACCACGGGAGTTTCCGGATCACAGAATGCCGGACTAGAGAGGTACAACCTGTACCCATATTCAAAAAGGGAGACAGAGCATCAACGGCAAACTACCAGCCGATTAGTTTGACGTCAGTCGTGGGAAAATTTCTTGAATCAATTATAGCAAATAGCATTCGATCGTATTTAGAGAAAAGCAAATTAATCTACGACTCTCAACGTGGGTTTACAAAGGGAAAATCTTGTCTAACAAATCTGCTGACTTTTTTAGTTAAGTCTTCGAGGTAGTAGATAATGACGATAATTACGATGTTATTTACTTGGACTTTAGCAAAGCGTTTGACAGAGTACCACATCAGAGGCTCATGGTATCGAGGGGAAAGTTTTAAATTGGATAAAATCGTAGCTCACCAATAGAACACAGAGGGTCAGCGTAGATGGTGTCAAATCTGAGTGGGGCTGTGTAACCAGTGGGGTTCCCCAGGGGTCAGTACTGGGCCCACTCTTGTTTATAATCTATATAAACGATCTAGATACTGGGATCAGCAGTGGCATAAGCAAGTTTGCGGATGACACCAAAATAGGGCGGCAGATTAATTCAGGGCAGGATGCAAATGCACTACAGGAGGATTTAAATAAACTGCAGGAGTGGTCAGAGAAATGGCAAATGAAATTCAACACCAGCAAGTGCAGCGTACTTAATATCGGAAGAACAAATACTGTCAACGTATACAACCTTAACAACATCAACCTAGAAAGGTCGACTTAAGAAAGAGACTTAAGGGTACGTGTAAGCCCGGACCTACGGCCTAGAAAACAGTGCGTTAATGTTCGAAATAAGGCAAACAGAGTATTAAGTTTTATATCTAGAAGTGTAAGTAATAAAAGTGCAGAGGTCTTATTGCAACTATATCTTGCGTTAGTCTGGCCGCACCTCGATTATGCAGTTCAGTTCTGGTGCCCTTATTATAGAATGGATATCAATTCACTGGAGTCGGTGCAGCAAAGAATGATGAAAATGATTCCGGGACTTATAAACCTTCTATATCAAGATAGGTTAAAGAAACTAAACTTGCATTCCCTAGAAAGACGAAGAGTGTGGGAAGATATGATAGAAGTATTTAAGTGGGTGAAAGGAATCAATAAAGGGGGTATAGATAAAGTTCTTATAATATCCGAGCAGGATAGGACTCAGAGCAACGGATTTAAGTTGGATAAGTTTAGGTTTAGGAGGGAGATAGGAAGGAACTGGTTCACAAATAGGGTGGTGGACGAGTGGAACAAGCTTAGTAACATTGTAGTAACATTGTAGTAAGTGCTGGAGAGTTTTAAAAGGAGGCTAGATAGATTCATGGGTGATTGAGAGTGGTATAACTCTTGACAGGAGCTGCCATGCACAGGCCAACTGGCCTATTGCAGACTCCTTATTTTCTTATGTTCTTATCATACCTGTCCCTTAATATTTCTTTTAGAATTTGGGGCAAATTCATTCTTTCTTACACTTGCAAGACCCTGAACCCTCAGGTCTAGTGTATAGATGTTGTATTTTGATGAAGGGCCATAAATATCTCATGATACGGTGAAATTACCAGTACAGTGTTGTATCACATTTTGAACTCCTTCTGTTTAAAGAAAGTGTAGGTTCACACTGCAGTGTTTGCAGTATGATTGTCAGTGCAATATCCAATGTTGCTTCTGGTGTTCCATTTTTTAAAGAATTTCAACCTTTGTATAATGAAGGCTTTTAATAGGATATGAAATCTGAGTTCAGTATTACTCAATAATTGTATATTTAAGTGCACCAAACTCTTCGTCCTACTGTTGACTAGCAAACCCATAAAATCCTTGCTTCACTTCTTTAATAAATATTCTTCTAGTTTTGCTTGTCACATGTTTCATGTTTAGCCCAAAGGAGATGTTTAATTTGTATTATTTTGTGTTTTACAATTCCCCAAGTATCGTCATTTCCCTGAATTACATCTTTGATCTTCCGTAATTCCACGTGAGCAAAAAATTATCAAGGTCTAGTAGAGAATCTTGATAAAAACAGGTTATTATGGCCACACTTCATTAATATTCCCATTATTTGGTGGTACTGTATTAATGTTAATTCTTGTGGAAAATTTAAGTTGGCTTTGTAGTTGACTAACATTGGTTTCAAGAAAAGTATTTTACCATTTTAGCATCATTTATAGATTTATTTTACTTAAAGATTAAAATGTTCATTTTAGTGGTGAATATTGATGCCAAATGATCCTTTATATATTTATTGCAGGAAACAAAGCCTCTGTATTCATTTGAGGACAATGGGGATTATTTGTATGAAGTGGCTTGGTCACCCATCCATCCAGCTCTCTTCACAACTGTGGATGGTTCAGGTTGAATTGATCTCTGGAACTTAAATCAATATACAGAGGTAATAAATTGATTTACTAATTTTTTACTAGGCTGCACTAAATAAGTTGAAGAAATAAACTGGATTATTGGATAATTAAAACATAAATAATTAAAATACAATTTGATAGAGGTACAAATTGTCAATAGAGTAATGAAAATATAAAAACATTTTTTTTTTTCCACTTGATGACAGGTACCAACTGCTAGCACAGTTGTTGAGGGCAGCCCAGCCCTGAACAGAGTGTCTTGGACAAATTCTGGCCAACAAATTGCTGTTGGAGATGACATGGGTAAAATATGGATCTATGATGTTGGAGAGGTAAGGATCCAGTTTATTGAAACTGTACAGGAAGTGTTCTTCATGTGTAGTGCTTTTGATATAACAGTATAGTACACTGTTTTCTCAGGTAGCAGAGAACCAAAGATGTAACATACTGTACTGTGTTTCTTGGAGAAAAAGTTAATTTTCTAATTGGTTATGCTATGGCTACTGAAGCCAACTGCTGCACTCTGACAATAGGAGACCTTTTTCATAACTTAATTTCCTTTCAGTGAATGAAGCTGCCACCTTGGTATGCCCTTTTTTTTAATTTGTTTATTTATTTTATTTTTTATAGATGGTAATTAATGCTTCACTTCTTTTCAGCAACTGGCCTTACCACGTGCAGATGACTAGTTCATACGATGAGAGACCAGAAGAACAACCAGGCTGACGATGACCAATCTACACGACACTACGACTCATCGTTTTCATCACTTACGTCGCTCTCGTCTTCTCCTCTCGGATAAATAGTGAATGTCTATTAGGAACTACAGTATATCCAATAATATAAACCATTACAACAAATTAATTTTTCAAAGCATGTCTGTCCTTGAACTCCAGAGTAATGCAGGCGGCTTTTGAAATATCTATGTTTCACTAAAATTGAGTAAAGCTTCAAAGTGTATGAGGGTAAATGATATAACTACTATATTAAGAAAGATCGATTTTATTGCAAACTATAAAACGATAAAATGGTCATTGGGAGTTTAGTTTGTGTTTTTACATAAAGATTTACTTTACGTGTGAGTCTCATCAATTGTAAGGTAGCCAAATGAGCTCATCATCGCTGAACTCCTTTCTTGTTAAGAGGATTATTTATTTGCCAAAGTGATTTATTATTGTTGTAAATATAAATTAAAATTATATTAAGCTCTGTAAAATAATTTATTTACCAATACACTTAAATCTTTTTAACCCCAATGTATATAGAGAAAGCCTTAAGAGGCAGTTGCTTAAAAAAAAAAAAAAAAAAAAAAAAAACTTGAGAGCATGTAAGTTAGGGTCTGCAGGAAGGAAGGTTTAATAGAGTGGCTGAGAAAGTTTAAGCATGAGCTAAAAGATTTAAGTGGGAATTTTAATCCTACCTCTCATAAAACATCATCAAACTGTAATGTTACCAGAATAATTTAAACAACACAAAGATACTGTGATAGCAGAATAATTAAAAACCTCTAAAAAAGTGTTACCAGAGAAATTAAAAAAATCATTATACTGTATAGTGTAACCTGTAAGTGTTGTTTATACAGGCAGTACAGTAAAACTTCTATTTAATGGACACCAATCTAACAAATACTACATCAAAGGGTTTCAAAAAATTCAAAGCAAAAGTTCTGTACAAATTAATACCATAATGCCCAGCCTTGAACAGTAGTGAAACAAAGACACCAATAAATTTGCATGCATTTTGTGAAATGGCCCAAATATCCTTACATAACTGGTCTTGTTGCCCCACTCAGGAAAGTTTCCATACTTGCCACACTGGTGCAACATGCAGTAAGGCATGTTGGATGAATTAATAATACTGTACAGTAATCACCCAATCTGTGCTAAGTTGTGATTTATGAACTGGTAGAATGTTACCTCATGTCAAAGTGTCATCAACGCTGAAGATTTTACACCAGTGGGTAGCCAGCATTAGTAGCTATCCCGCACTGGTTGTTTCGGTTGCGAGCAATCTTAATGTAGCCGTGGTCTCCCCAGTAAGGACTCCAGGAGTTTTTCACGATCCAGTACTCGCGGCCCCAGTCAGAACCATAGCCCACCACCAGTGCCCCGTGGGTAAGGCGCGTTGATGAGCACTGAGGGTCGTAGTACACACCTGGGAGATGGAGAAGACTTAAGATTTTATTTGTGTTATGCGAGAACTACCATACATCACTGCTGGAATGTATAATATACTGTTTATTACCCTGAAGACTTAAACTCTACTGTACCAATATTAAAAAATAACTATATCCATTCAAACTATTGCATCTTTCTGAGGAAAATAAAATTCTTTATTCCTATCCAGGTTGAGTACTATGCAGTTAAACCCCTTCACTATGGGGACACCACTTTTAATAATTTATTCGGCTAATGCCAGATTATTTTATTCGGCACACAAAGACCCTGTCCACTAGAGGTTAAAAGAAAAGTAGAAATGATGATGTCTGTAGTGCCTTACTCCCCAAGAGACCCCCCCCCCCCCCCCTGGAGGATATGAGGCGATCTGAGTCAGAAGGGGGTGAAGTGACATCCCGGCCAAAATACCTTTTTTGGTGGATATCACCATTTTCACCCTTCCTCTACATGTTGGAGTTGGAGTTGGATGTAACCCTCTAGCTAGAATAGTAATATGGTAGAAAGTCCTTCAAAAATAAGGTGTAATTTTGCCTTAGGCCTGGAGCTATGCATCTGGCTGTGTGTTCAGTTCCAAAAAGTGGCAACATCCCGTTCAGAGCGAGAGGAGCGCGAGCCAATGACAGCATGCCTCCCTCGGACCATACCCCCGGAGGCAGCCAATCGCATTGGATTTCCCCTTACTACGTCACAGCTCCTCGGCCAATCTGCGCGCCTAAGATGCTGCCTCTTCCTGAGTTTTGGCATGTATCTTAGCATCAGGTGGCTAAGTGTACGTTCTACTGCTATTTTGTATAACTTTTCGGTGTAACATTGATGTTATTCGTGTTCCACGGGTGTGAGAAGTGGTGCAATATCTGCCCGACATTAGAGCAAGGCTCGAGTGAGGCCAGGCCTTCTGGTGTGGGTTAAGGAGCCCATTATTCCTGAGCGTGTGTTTGACGACAGTGCTCACGTGGGCACCCCAGTAATGCTTGGTGATAGTGATTTTGGTGGTGAATTTAGTGTTGATTATGGTGATACAAGTGATACTGGCGATGGTGCAGGCGACATGCATGAGAATGTTGGTGATGAACTACTTGGTGATGTTGGGGAGCCTAGTGTTGGTGGAGCACCACGTAATGCAGATTGCAGGGGTTAGGAGCGTACCCCCAAGGCCCTATAGAAAAAAAGGCAGGATCAGAGAGCGTAGGGTTGATGAGTGGGCAAAGGAGGTTGCCAAGCATAAACAGAATTTGGGTGAGGAATATGTAAGTTACAACATCAAGAAAGTAGTCAAGGCGAGGCAGGTCGGCCCTCCCTGACCAGACATCTGCTTCGACAAGCTTGGCTGGGATAACATAGACACCATTTTCACCAATTTCTGGGCAATTGGGGACTATAGCACCCAGAATGGCTACCTGCAAGCACTCATCGGGAACGTGCCCATGAAGAGAAAGCGGACTGAAGCTGAAGTGAGCCGTAGGCCTTTTAACTACCATTTTTTTGTGAAGCTTCGGCAGCAGGAATTTAAGGTCTGCCGCCAAGGTTTCTCTTGTATTCACGGGCTTGGCAAGAGGATGGAGGTCCTGATGCATAAAAGGAAGGAATCACCAAGTGGAACTCCCATTTCTGACAAGCGAGGACATCATCCATCCACCGGGGCCATCACAGGGAGCCGCCTGCGACATGTGCACGAGCACATTCGTGTCCTGCCAGTGCTCGTTAGCCATTACAGCCGCGCACACAGGTGGTACCTGGAAGCCGGGGGCAGCATCACCGAACTCCATAGCATGTAACCTTATGTGGATGAGCGAACATTATCCTGATGAAGAGACTTCTCCGAGAGTTTTTACCACACTGTGTTCACGAGGGACTACAACATCGTGTTCCATGCCCCTCTCACCGACGTCTGCAACACCTGTGAGAAGCTGGAGACCCAGATCTTTTCCCTCCAGAAGGATGGTCAGGACACTAGCGATGTGAGGAACACCCTGAGGGAGGACAAGGCCATCGCACAGGTGCCTCGGGACCTTCTTCACCAGGCGGAGCAGGGTGACCCAGGGAATGGTGTTGTCAAGACAGTGGCCATCGACCTGCAGCAGACCCTCCCTTGCCCCCATCTACGTGCAAGCAATGCCTACTATAAGCGAAAATTGTGAGTGTACAACTTTTGTGTGTACGACATGGACAAGTGGGAGGCTAGCATGTTTGTTTGGGACGAGGCAACAGGAGGCGGGGGGGGGGGGGGGGCAGATGAGATAGCTAGCTGTCTGCTGAAGTGGCTGAAGGTGAGGAAGGATGACCGTGGGGAGGCCTTTACCTGGCTATGGGTCATCTGTGATAAGTACAGTGGCCAGAACAAAACCATTTTCATGATTCTCATGGCCCTACAGCAAGTACAGTACATGTCGCACGCCTCGCCAGGGTCGACTTCATCTTCATGAAGAGCGATCACTCGTACCTCCCTTGTGACAGGACCTTCGGCAGCATTGAAAAGAAACTGAGGAAGACGTCCCACATCTACAGTCTCTTGCAGTACATCCTCATCATTGGCAAAGCAGTCAAGAAGGGTTTCCCCATTATTGTCATGCAGAGGGAGGACTTCTTGGATGTGCGAGCCCTCCTCAACTATACCACTAAGTGACCAGCACCCGGCTTCGCCCAGGTCTGCCAGCTTGACGTAGAGGGGGTTTCCTGAAGGATTCATCAAGATGAACTATTGCCCGGCTGATGTGGAAGGAAACATCATCAAGGTCCAAGGTCCGCTTGATGAAGTGGAGATGACGCTGGGTGAAGGAGAAGTTTGACCTCTCTTGGGTAGTACCCTCGCCTAGGTACCTACACAACAGGCTGCTGGCACCAGAGAAGGTCAATGACCTTAGGAGTCTCCTGAGCCTTCTGGAGGGTAGAGCCCAGGAATGGCTCCAAGACTTGATAGCCAGGCACGACGACCTCAGAGTGGCAGGTGAGGTTCAGCAACATGAGGAGTTGGTCGACGATCCTGACGACACAGCTCTTGATTACGTGACCCTGGGTGCTCCGGGAATGTAGTCACACCCCTCACACCCCACCTACCTGCAACGTTGATGACCTGGACTGTTAAGGAATACGGCTACAGGACTACTCTCTAAGGATTTAATGATGCTACCTTCTCTGCTGTTTGGTGAGTGTTACTATTTTTTTTTATGTTGTCTGAATTATCTATTAATTATCAAACTTATTTTTCTTCCAGAATGACATACATTCTTCATTTGACTTAATATTAATGAGTTTGTTATAGGTTGCAGTATATTTTTATGTTTGTAATTAATTTGGTACAACTGTAAACTAATAATGTGTTTATGGGTAAGTGCAAGGCTACTACGCAGAGACTTTTAATGAAAAACAGCCATGCTGTTGAATCAGCACGCCCTCCCGTGCAACACCCTCAGTGCTAGCAATGTGAAGTTGGTGTATGGTTGTGTGTGTCATGATGCCTTGAGTGTGATTGCAAAAGATAATTTTCTTTGACATTACTGTACCCTCCATTGCAATGTCTGGCAGTCAACCTAGTACTAGCAGTACTGTCCTTAAACGTGAGTACGTACAGGAAAGTGACGCACATGCTGCTTCATACATCCCCTTTATAAAACATAGGTTTGTGAGACAGTGATGAAACAGATATAGATAATGAGCCACAACAGGATGAAAGTGAGTCTCTTAATGACAGTAAAACTGTGATTGCAGAAAAAACCCATACATCACGTTATGAACCATTGGAAGATCTTTTAAGAGACTATGATGACTTCCCTGTCGACAATGAAAGTGACTCACAGTATGACTAAAGTGATTATCATAATGACAATAACACTTTGAACGCACAGAATAACTTTTTAGCATGCTACAAAGCATCCAAAGATCTTTTTGCCGACTATGACGAGTTAAAAGACAATGTAGCATGCATTGACGATGATAATGACGTTGAAAGTGGGCTTGAAATAGATGAAACTGAGTACAGGGTATACTCATAATACAACAAGTAACTGCTATGCATCACAAGACCCTTTTGGAGACTGTGATCCGGTACAGTTACGTGACATGCACTGACGGCAATAATGACTATGAAAGTAAAGATAAAAATGATGAAAGCAAGTCTAATGGTAACACAAACAGTGACACTAATGTATCACAACAAGACCATACAGACTGTGATGAGGTAGAAGTGAACAGTGACGAGACATGCATTGACCTTGAAGGTGAGCCTGACCCGACGAATGCTAGTGAAAGTAAGCCCATACCTCAGTCTTATAATGAAACTGAACTGTTGCCGGCATCAATAATCAATGATTTAGTTGATGAAGAATCTGTGTGGCGATTTTTAGAAAGGGCAGAGAAAGACTTTGATCAGTACGTGATTGATTATGACAGGCCACTAAAGTTATACGCACTCCTCAGGATTTACATAACTTCAAGTTGCTACGATCTTCATGGATAATAAAACGAAGGAACTAAACAAAGTAAGATTGTAATACTATTGTCATAATACTGTTTTTATCAAAGATTATGCAAACTTTCTCCGCCTTTGTATTCGTATGTTAATTACTGTACGTTCGGTGCGGGGAGGGGAGGTTAATGGTAGGAGGGATGAGTTTAGTGGCGTTTCCTTATTATTACACACTATTCTACTTAACAATATTATAAATCTTTGGCTAATAATAGGGATGGAAAGATAAGTATTGATAGGCAAATTAATTTTCTATTATTTAATTTTTTGGGAGTTTGGGGTGGTTTATGGGGAGGGGGCGTGTCATACGAGTGCTGTTTTTTTATGATCCTTAACTTGTTTTACAGTATTAGCCCACAATAATAATAAAATTTTGCAAAAAAACCCGATTATTGTTGGTTTGAAGCTCAAACAACTGTACATCACGGGTAGTTATTCTCTTTCAATTCACGATAAAATAATAACTATTCACAGTACTAACTTCCAGTTTCCACAGTTCGCTAGGAGCAGGATTGAGTTGCACGATAAAAAAAAAAATGAATCCTCTAGCTTAAAAAACTAAAAAAGCTATGGTTGTTTGCTTTCTACTACTATTTTCCAATTTCCTCGCTTTTTTTCTTGCACTATCCACCAACCCCAAGTCCCTCCAAATTCCACCATTATTCTTCAAGTCCAGTTCCCACACCACCAATCTACCCACCAGCATCAAGATTTCTTCATACTTTACTTCACCCATCGATCGATCGATATGGCCACTATAGAAGAGCCTCCAGGCCACCATGTCACTACTTATTTCTTTAGCCCTCTATATTCACTTTCTCCTCCTCTGTTCTCTCCTGTATTTATTGAAATACTCGAAAGACAACTTCATCACTATCATTATTTAGGACTATTTTCAATACAACCTCATAGCATTAAATTAATGATTGTAGTATAATACGATAATTAAACATACATGGGTTCCCTGGATAATATACTAGTGTTGCCTACCGTGGGTGTAGTAATGAAGGGATGGGAGGGAGGCATCGATGGCTACTGACACAGGACCAATATTGGCTACAGCAGCCTTCAGAGCCATCTCATCACCAGTTGGGATACTCACGTACCCCAAGGCCTTGGCCACAGCCATAACTGGGTTGTAGCGACACACATTATTCTGCAAGGGAATGAATTTTGGTTATTTCAAGAGTTATTAATTTGGGATCAATTATTTGTTTTTATAGATTGTATCAGTGATATGTTCTGGTGGTGGTGTGAATATGTTCTGATGATGTTAGATAATGGTGAATATGTACTGACAATAAACAGGTCCTTATGAAAAGATGCCCTTAAAATTAACCTTTAAATTATTTATCTTGATATTATTACCATTGATCTTTAATGCATTTTCATAATTATGACTAATCTAAAAAAATCAAGTCTTTTTTTTTAATAGAAATATAATGGTTGCTCGAAGAGAAGAATCCGATGACATCTTTGTTTGTTCATAATACTGTACTGTACGGTGAGCGGATGTTTGGGCCACAGTAAGACTATGTTAGGTTAGATTAGGTCCTATTTGTACTGTAGAGATCATTACTTACTCTGGCCTCATAAGGGTAGTAACTCTCACTGTCAATGCCATTATTTTGCATGATGTATGTAAAAGCGTAGTCCATACGTCCACCCTGGCATCCTTGACACAGATGGCAGCAGTCTATGAGGTTCTGCTCCGAGATGTTGAGCAGACGACTCCATCGGCGGAAATGCTGACCCTCAAGTGACCCGGTCTGGTTGGGGGGAGGGATGTTCTCCTTAGGATAATTATTAACAAACAATGAACTGTAGAGATATCACAACAGCCCCCAATCCTAGAAGAAAATATCCCCCCAAAGAAATGAGGCTTTAGTAAAAGTGCCTGTAGTGTATAGTACCCTTTGGAAGTTTCACTCACTGTTGAGAATGCCCAGCCTGAAGAACACTGCCCCTGATTCTTGACTCCAGTTACAGCACCCTTCTTGCGCCAGTCAACAGAGGAGGGCAGCAGCACATCGTCATCGGGAGGAATATAGATGGCAGTTATGTCTTGGACGCCATTTTTGGTGTCCATTTCAGTGAAGCCAGTCATAGAAGAGATAATTTCTTGCCTCAGCTGTTGAATAAATTGGGTTTTAGGAGTTTTAACTGATCTGATCAATAACAAAGGAAGTGAAGGTACATTGAAATGCCAAGGTAAGGTGAAAGAGAAAGACATAATATATACAATAAAAGTCCAAAAATCCGGATGCCAGAAATCCGGACCACCCGAGAATCCGGACTTTTCAAAAACTCAAACTTTTTTTTAGCTGGCTTTTGTGTGTATGTGCGCATGCGTGAGTGCCACAGCCGCACAGCGACAACAAGCAACCACGCGGTCCCCACTTTAAAGTGAGCAATCAAACTGTGACAACGTATGTAATTTTGAGTCCTACTCTTTCCATTTACAGAGTACTGTACAAGCCCATAATAATGGCTCCTAAAGTAGATAAACTTCGTTGTGTGAAGAGAAAGAAGAACACGTTGAAATTGAGTGACAAACTTGAAATAATTAAGAAACTAGAACGTGGTGTGAGCAATACTGTTCTAATGGAAACATACGACATTGGAAAGTCTACAATTTATAATATAAAAAAGGCAAAGAATAAAATTCTAGAATTCACAGCTTTTTCCTTAAAACTGCTCGTTTTGATAAATGAAGCATGCTATATTTGCTAATGAATAAACTATCAAAATGTACCTGTTCATCTCTTCTTTATTCCTCCTTAAATTTGAATTTTAAAAGTACTGCCTGAGAATCCGGAAAATCCGGACCGACCCAATCTCCAAGCAGTCCGGATTTTTGGACCTCTACTGTACACATATATAAAGAGCCCCATAGATATAAATTAATAAACATAATATATGAATAAAGGCATGAACTGTATGAGAAAAGCTGACTTACCATGTCTCCTAGGTGGTTAAGTTTGAGTTTGAAGGAAGTCATATTCTGGGCAAAATGTTTGTTGTGTTCCAGAACCTTGTGTTTGTTATCCATGAAAATCTTCATGCGGAATTGTTCCTCCACATCAGTGTTGTACTGCTTGTTGTACTCCAGCTGCAGGAACAAATGGAATGAACAGACAAATCAAACTTGTGTATCACTGTGACAAACTGGTGGGGGATAAAAGACATGGTAGGGAATATGACAAAATTGTGTGCCTGGCAGACAAGACACGCACAAAACTATGTGATAGAAAACACAGATTGAGAACTATGACAGACATATAAGATGGGACAAATTGTGTTAAAAAAAAATATTAAAGTTGACAAATGTGTAACACGTGAAAATCCTATAGCCTACATACACACAACATGCTCTAAACATGCTCACTTTACCTCAGATTTTTCCATGTTTAGTTCAATTTCAGTTCCCCAATTGATTTACTGGTGAGGAACAACAAATACTCAGTGTCTTTGACTTCCAATTACACATTCACTTACCAAATTTCATTTTTGCAGGTTTTAGTGTAATGATGAAACATTTAAGTTACAATAATAACACAAGTATGCTCTTCAAACCTTTCTGATCTAGCTATGAGATGCAGAGAAAATATGTACCTGTACCTGTACTGGGATTAATGAAGCAGTTCAGACTGCTGTACAGTATACTGCACCTATATTGAAATTATCTTGATATATGTAAAATGTTATATTATACATACAGTATATATAATAGAACTTGGGATCACCTGAAGCATAGCCCCCAAGCTTATTTTACCTGATTAATAAACACCTCAACACTATCAGAAGGGTTAGGTTAAGTCTTTGAGGGTTCTTAATAAGCTGGGGACTAAACTTTAGTTGATCCAGAAATTGTTTGTAAATACAGTACTGTAGTGTACTATACTGGACAGTTGCGGAAATGTGTTCCTACGCCCCCTGTGGTAACCCGTGTCTCCAAACCGCCAACCTATATGACGTACTGTATAGCAAACCTACAGTATACACCAATCATGTCCGTCGTTACAAGATCAATACCCATTCATTCATAAATAGTAATACTGTTACTGCGACATTGCTGTTTGGAGAAGCGGGTTACCACGGGGGATGTAGGAACACATTTCTGCATCTGTAATTGTGTTTACATAAAAATGTACACTAGAGGTTAATCAGGATTACACAAAATAAATGCGATATCAGTCCAATCTGTTCTCACCTTTCATCATATTAAAAACTAAGAAAAACTCAAAAGTGGTCATTGCTCACCTTAAACAGTTCCCACTCATCATGCACCAGGGAGGTTATGGAGGCTGCTGTAGCTCCCATCACCATCACTGCTGCCACCACTAATGTTGTTGATCGCCACATCTGTTTAAATTAACTTTAGTTCAGTATCCAGTCTACATAAAATACTATACAGGGGCAAATACATTATCATACCTTGTACTGATGGGTTAGACTCGGTCAAAGCTTATACTGTATAATAACTTGATGTGACTGGTGTACCATACCAAAAAAAAATCATTGGGTTAGGTTAGGCTGGGTGACTTTTTTGTGTGTGCCATTTTACATATAATTTGACAATTGTGCCATTTTTTCTATATTATTTATTTTTTAAACCTTACACACAACCTGTTCATGCTCCCCTTCCTCACACCCACAAAATTAGGGTATACTGTACGCTACTACTAGGTGAGGTCCCCTCTCAGCCCCCCTTCAAGATTGGCGCATGAATTCTCCCCTGGCAGTCAAATTACCGGGAGTGAATTTAATGGTCACCGAATAGATGTAGGCATGTTGCTAAAAGTTGAATTGAACATCTGTAGCATTAACACAGGTACAGAGAGGGCATAGCAGTTCACATGACTTCCTTTATGGCTTATCAAGTTATCATCCCCACCTTGATAAGAACTTAACTAGTTGCCTAGAGACAGGCCAGTGGAGTAAGTGGCTTATCATGTTTTCTGGACAAAGAATATAATGCAGTCTTGCTTACTCACTGACCAAGGGCGGATCCAGGAGGGTCCGCACCCCCCTTCCTCCAGAAAATTTCAATTCTTTTCTTTAATGCAGTATTGGGATCACCTAAAGAATCGTCACCCCAGAATTTGGCAGGGTGACAATTCTTCAGATGGGACAACGTGGGGTGACGATTCTTCAGGTGGCAAAATCTGCGGTGACCATTCTTCAGGTGGGGTCAGGACCCTCCATGGTGGTTAATCTTCAGGCCTAACCTAACTTACTCATTGTAATATGCATCGTGTATTTTGGAATATTGAGTAAAGTATTTTGCAATATTATCTATATTATGAAGTGCGGTGATGATTCTTCAGGTGGAGCGGGCTGGGGTGATGATTCTTTAGGTGGAGTGGGCTGGGGTGATGACTCTTCAGGTGGGACAACCTAGGGTGATGATTCTTCAGGTGAACACTCAGGATGACAATTCTTCAGGTGATCCTAATATTGTATTCAGGCATTTTTGTCAAGTAAAAAGTGTTTACTATTGACTTCAGAATATCTCCTAATATCAAGTATGCATGGCTTCAAAATGGCCTCAAAATGCCCATGATATTGGTTTAGATTTAAAAAAAATCAGGAGGGGCTTGTAGCTCCCCCCCCCCCCCCCCAAAAAAGAAACTGGGTGGGATCACTGCGCTCGCCCTGCTGCCTCCCCCCCCACCCACAACTTCTTTGACCCCGCCTTTTGACATTCCTGGATTCGTCCCTGCCGACTCTTTTTAACTCTTGACAAGCAGCGTCTGACATTAGTTACATTAAATCTTTGGTATACAGTATTTAGACCAATATTAATTTTAAAATCTAAACGGAAACAATAACAATATTATAAAAATTCTACCTTTGGATTGTTTAATATTTATCCTGACAGTGATAGAGCCGAAAATAGATCCACCAATCACAATCAAAGACTTTTTTTTTAAGGGAATTAGCCCACCCGGGCACAGATCACTGACCCACAATATATGTATGATGCTTTGTCAATAGTGAAAGAAATAAATGAGATTCGGCAATTGTGTGTAAATGAGGCAGAAAGTCAGATGAGCAACCTGGGACTTGGTCATAAATTTCGTGATGCCATATAGCAGAGGGTCTACCATTAGACAACACCTTACTTTACCAAGTATTACCAGTACGAGACCCAGGTTGGGGATGCTGTATCTTTGGCTGACTGTACATACCTGGTCCTCCCGTCACAAGAAAATCAAAACAACTTATTTAAGAACCTGTGAGGGTGGCTGAAGTTGAAGGAAGGTCAAGACACCACAGGTGCGTGTGTACGTACCGCAACAGCCTGACTCCCCGGCTCAGCAGAGTCAGAATCAGGTGATGCACACATTACAGTTACCAGTTTTCTATTACATACGTTAATTTTTTCTTTAATTGTGCTCAATAGTTAGCAAAATTCAGTGACAGGCACACGGTCATGTTCAACAAAATAATTCCATTTAGCACCCACCAAAGTGAGGACTCTGCATTTATAGAAATATATATTAAAATTCCCGTTAGGAATGCTGTAAACTGATGCAATACCTGAGTGGAGTGTCCGAGGAAGTAAATAACGTTGAATTTACAGCTCATTATGGTTACTATTTACTCACAATGTGCAGTAATACACAATACAGATGACACATAATAATGAACTCAGTATATAGCCTATACTGTACAATGTACATGCATAACCTGACTGGATTTGTAAAAACACAAAAAAAGTAAACACATTTACACATTATAGTGATTCAGATAAGTAGGAAAATTTCACTTTTACCTCTATCCTCTTCACCGCTGATAAAATCGTTAGCCCCTTGGGCGATCGGTCACATGTTTTTTTTTTTTTTTTTTTTTTTTTTTTACAGGAATTACTCTGTGGGGTATGGGGTGTTTGGGTTCACACTCAGGATGGGATGGAGAAAGGAAACTCACAATGTGCTCTCTGTATACATGTTGTATTGGATGTACAATGCAGCTTGGTGCTGGGAAGTGGCAGGGTGGTTACAAGCGTGATGTAGAGAGAGCTGGTTGGTGAGGATGCTCAGAGGAGGACAGCTTGTGGGTCGTCATGCTCGCCGGCGGGAGCAAGGACCGCCAGGCAGCGGCGGAGGAGATGGTGTTGCTTGCTGCGGCTGTAGCAAGAATAAGAGAGAGGTCGAGTAAGAGTACGAAGTCTTTAGTTAAGAGGTGAAAGAAGATTATTAGGGGTTGAGGGAAAAGTGGTGAAACTGAAATACAGCAGGAGTAGAAAGAATCTGGGCTCAACCAGATCGCTTCATCTTTCTTATTGGTGTTTTATCTTTGTTCTGCTCCCTTGGGTCGTCAGACCTTTGTATTAATATTGGTTTATTTATATAATGCTGCTTATTATTATTATATTTATTATTGTTGGAGTTAGTGAGCTCGCCCAGGTCCTTGTGTAACTGGGAGGGTAGTCACATTTTTTTTTTTTTTTTTGAGGTGTTAGTTAAGTGTTAGTTGTGTTAGTCTAAAGGTACACTGTATGGAGAGGCCTGCCAGGTTCTTAGTGGAGCTGGTAGGTCACTCTCATCTTTATTCCCTTATTAATGTTTTATGTATAAATGTATATATTGGGGCAGGAGGTGGTTCAATTACTTCTTACTGGCTAATGTAGCTGGGTGGGTTATCACATTATTATTATTATTTTTTTTTTCGGAGTTAGTGAGCCCGCCCAGGTCCTTGTGTAGCTGGGAGGATAATCCCATTTTTTTTTTTTTTTGGCTAAGATGTTAGTTCAATGTTAAATGTTAATTGTTAAATATTAGTTATGTTAGTCTAAAGGTACACTGTATGGAGAGGCCTGCCAGGTTCTTAATGGAGCTGGTAGGTCACTCTCATCTTTTATTCTCTTTATTAAGGTTTTATATGTATATTGGGGCAGGAGATGGTTCAATTACTTTCTTCCTGGCTGATTTAAACCAACTGTGTTCTTGGAATTCTTCGTTGTCTATATTATTTATCCAGTTTTGATATGTTTCTGTGTTAAGTTCAGTCACTTTTTTCCAAATATTTACAGCTTTGTTGTGTATATCTACATTGATTGTTAAGAGATTTGCTCTCTTGTGTAGCTCTTCATTACTGATGTGGTCTGTATATTTTATGTTATATATAAATCTAAGGGCTATATTTTGTACTGTTTGTAACCTTTTAATGCACGTTTTACTAAGAGTGTTCAATGGGATGGGTGGGTAGTCCATTGTAGTGGACGTCTCCCCTACAAGCTGCCACGCACCACCTGTTACCGCCTTCCCTAGCAACCAAGCGTATCTGCATTCCATTGCCCGCCGTATCCTAGCAACGGAACTAGTCACCGGCTACTTCTCGGGTTTTCCCAACATGACTCATAGAGGACTGGCGGCTGCTGCTCGGTGTATATAAGCTCTGTCTCTCCATTGAGATGCATTCTGACCAATCTTCTTGAACAAGCAACATCTCCTCCAGCAAGCTCCACACTGTTAACATTTCATTCAACCAGGAGGCCAGCAACAGGCAACATCTTCTCTAACGGAGCTCCTGCACACATACCTCCTTCGACAAGCTACTCACCGCACGTCTCTACCAAGCAGCCCCTCACCACACAGCACCTCCAGCACCAGACTGTCTATCATATAACTTATATATTATACAAGAAAACCACATTAGAGTTTCCTTCCATCCTGAGTGCTAGACAACTTTAATATCTCGATACCCCTACAATGGTGACTCCCGGAGATAAGCACTCACACAGGATGGAGGACGGACGGATCTCTCTGCCGATTTTCAACCACAACGTCGAGGACTGGCTTGACCATGTGGAAGCAGCCCTCGCCGGCTCACGAGCGACCGACGAACAAAAGTATTGTGCCCTGCTTTGTGCCTTACCCACGGAAGTGGCCACGCGGGTCTCACAAACCATTTCCAACCCTCCAGATCACAACAAATTCGCTACCCTGCGGGCTGCCTTGAAGACGTGTTATCAACAGACCAGCCCCAATCTCCTGCAAGATCTATCCTCTACCTCCCTCGGGAACTCAACCCCGGGACGTCTCTGGGAGGAGATGTGTCGGCTGAACTCCCGTCACACAGACAGACTCCCCGACTCTATCCTGCGCCAGCTTCACGCACAAAAGCTACCCACAGAAGTACGCAACATCCTGTCCGCAGTAGATTACTCTACGACACCGGAACTATATGCAACCGCGGCAGATAGAATTTTTAACGAATGCGCTGCTGCACCCCTTGCCGCCACGGTCACACCAGTACCTACCATCGAACTTGTAAGCCGGGTCAACACCCCTCAGCCGAGCAATTCCTCACAAGACATCAAGGACCTGTTGCAAATTTTGAACCGCAGGATGGACACTGTTGAGCAGTTCTGCTCCTCCATACCCGCTGCTGCGCCGGTTCCTGACTCACATACTACGCCCTACAAGTTCCGACACACAGCAGCCAACCCCCAGCACAACAAATTTACCCTCTGCTGGTATCACCAGACTTTCGGCCGCTATGCTCGAAACTGTGAGCCCTATTGCACCTATTCGGGAAACGGCAACACCGGAGGCTGGTAGACGCCTCAGCCTCCGTCCCTCCAGGCGTCTCATTACTGCGCGTCACCGACCGCACCTCCGGCAAGAAGTTTCTCATCGACACCGGTTCATCGGTCAGCCTCATCCCTCCCTCACTACGAGACAAGTCAAAGCAACCCTCGTATGACCTGTTCGCTGCCAACGGTACCTCCATCGCCTCCTACGGCGTACGCACCCTCGCCTTAGACCTCGGTCTGCCCAAGACTCTGCGTTGGTTATTCGTGATAGCAGACGTGTCTCAACCCATCCTTGGTTTCGACTTCCTCACCTTCCACAAGCTCGGCGTCAAACCAAGTCATCTATGCCTCATTCATGAGCCTACAGCACGCAAGATCCAGGGTTCTCGTGCCAGACACACGGACGCTATCACCTGTCTTGCGCCTTCCAACGAGTTCTCCTCCCTGCTCGACGAATTCAAGGAGCTTTTCTCACCCCGAGTCTCCCTACCCCCACCACCTACGTCGGGAATTTTCCACCACATCGAAACCAAAGGACCACCAGTCTTTTCACGCCCTCGCCGCCTGCGCCCTGAGCTCCTGTACACAGCCAAAGCAGAATTCAACAAACTACTGCAAGACGGCATCATTCGCCCTTCAAGGAGTCCCTGGGCATCGCCTCTTCACATGGTTCCTAAGCAAACACCCGGCGAGTGGAGGGTGTGTGGCGACTACAGAGCCCTGAATCTCGTCACCAAACCTGACAGGTACCCTATTCCGCATGTCCAGGACTTTCACCACAAACTTCATGGCAAGACTATCTTCTCGAAGATCGACTTGGAGCGTGCCTTCCACCAGATCCCAGTAGCACCGGCAGATACCCAGAAGACAGCCATCACCACTCCGTTCGGACTCTTCGAGTACACTTTCATGAGTTTTGGCTTACGCAATGCAGCACAGACTTTCCAGAGGTTCATGGACCATATGCTTCGCGACCTCGATTTTGTCACCGTCTACATTGACGACATCCTCGTCGCATCTTCGACGCCTGCCGAGCACCACCACCACCTACAACTCCTTCTCCAACGCCTGCAGAACAACAACATGAAAGTTCATCCTGCTAAGTGCGTCTTTGGAACCTCGGCCATCGATTTCCTCGGTCACAGAGTCTCGCCCAGTGGCATACAACCCCTACCACAGAAGATAACCGCGATTAGGGAGTTCCCCAAACCTGAAACGGCGAAGAAACTCCGGGAGTTCCTGGGTTTAGTCAACTACTACCACCGCTTCATTGACAAAGCTGCCACCGTCCTAGCCCCCCTACACGACCTTCTCAAGGGACGCCCAAAGAAGTCTCACAAGTCTCTCATGTGGACTCAAGAGGCTACTACGGCATTCACCACTATCAAACAGCACATCACACGCCTCACCCTCCTGGCCCACCCCGCACCTAACGCCCGGACCACTCTCACAACAGACGCTTCTTCTACTGCAGTGGGCGCCGTCTTACAGCAGGAGATCAACGGAACTTTCATGCCCGTTGCTTTCTTCTCACAACGGCTTCAACCACCACACCTCAAGTACAGCGCTTTTGATCGAGAACTCCTGGCCATATACTTGGCTGTCAGACATTTCCAACACTTCCTCGAGGCCCGTCAGTTCACCATCTTCACTGATCACAAGCCCCTCGTCCACGCTTTCGCTTCAGCTTCCCAGTCACATACACCTCGTGTCCTGCGCCACTTGGCTTACATCTCGGAGTTCTCCAGCGACGTCCAACACATTAAAGGCAGCCACAACGAGATCGCCGACGCCCTCTCTCGTTGTATATCCACCATTCTTCCCTCATCTCCACCCATTGATTATGGGCAGCTAGCCGCGGCTCAAGAGAAAGACGAAGACCTGGCAGCTTACAAGACATCCCCCTCAGGCCTCATACTCCAAGAACTCCCTGTTCCTGGCACAAAGATAAAATTGTGGTGCGACGTATCCTGTGGACAGCCTAGACCGTTCGTGCCTCACGTCCACCGCCGCGCTGTTTTCGACCGCATCCATGGTCTCAGCCACCCGGGTGTGCGGGCCTCCCAGCGCCTCCTCACGCAACGTGTCGTCTGGCCCGGCATCAAGTCTGATACTAAGAAATGGGCTGCCCAGTGCCTAGCCTGCCAGTCCTCCAAAATACATCGTCACATACGGGCCCCCTTACAAGCCTTTCCTATTCCCAAAGGACGTTTTCAAGTAGTACACCTCGACATCGTGGGACCTCTTCCATCATCCTACGGTAGCACCTACATCTTCACCTGCATCGACCGTTTCACCAGGTGGACAGAAGCAATTCCCATGCCCAACGCTACAGCAGAGACTACTGTCCGCGCCTTCATGTCCGGTTGGGTTTCCCGTTTTGGCCCCCCCCGCTACCGTAATCACTGACCGAGGAGTACAGTTTGAGTCACAACTCTGGCAGCACCTCCTACAGTTCCTCGGCACGTCTAGACAACGCACTACAGCATACCACCCTCAAGCCAACGGCATGGTAGAACGTTTTCACCGGCAGCTGAAGGACGCACTCAAGGCACAGCACGACCCTTACAGCTGGACTGATGCGCTTCCCTTAGTGCTCCTCGGCATCCGTGCGTCACACAAGGAGGATATGGACTGTAGCCCAGCAGATCTGACACTAGGCGAGCCCCTTCGGCTACCCGGGGATTTCTCACTCCCTCCTGATCCCAATCAAGCCACTCCAGCCGTTCGTCACGACTTACTCCAAAAGCTACGACAAGCAGTTTCTGCATTCACAGCTACTGCTCCACGCCAGCCTACTCGGCGCCCTGAACACATCCCTCCTGCACTACTCACAGCCGAGTATGTTTTCGTCAGGCATGATGCTCACCGCAACCCATTACAACGCCCCTACGATGGACCCTTCCAGGTGGTTACCCGTTCTGCAAAGTTCCTGACAATTATCCGGAATGGCAGACATGACACCGTCAGCATAGACAGAGTCAAACCGGCCGCCTTACCCGTCGGGCCCCCAGCCCAGCAGCACCATCAACAAACTACGCCTGCACCAGTCCACCCGCAGTTACCACCGGCAGCAACACCACGCCCACGACATTTCTGGGCACCCTCCTTTCACCCTCATGTACAACCTGCTCCTGTCATAGAACCTGAACCTGTAGTAAGCCTCCCTCCTATCATAGAACCTGCTCCTGTCATAGACCCTCCTCCTGTCATAGAACCTGAACCTGCTCCTGCCATGGACCCTCCTCCTGACGCAGCCCCTGCAGCAGCAGGAGCACAACAACCATTGCTTGTACAACCTCCTCTAATCCCAAACCCTCTTTCTCCTCCTAATTCTCCCACAGGTTTTGTGTCACTGGACGGAGTTGTTACACGTAGCGGTCGAGTCGTACATACACCTGCCCGGTATGTGTTATGTGTGGGACACAACCCGGACAACATCCAGCCTCCCGCCGCGCCGGGAGGGGAGGGGGAGTATTGTAGTGGACGTCTCCCCTACAAGCTGCCACGCACCACCTGTTACCGCCTTCCCTAGCAACCAAGCGTATCCGCATTCCATTGCCCGCCGTATCCTAGCAACGGAACTAGTCACCGGCTACTTCTCGGGTTTTCCCAACATGACTCATAGAGGACTGGCGGCTGCTGCTCGGTGTATATAAGCTCTGTCTCTCCATTGAGATGCATTCTGACCAATCTTCTTGAACAAGCAACATCTCCTCCAGCAAGCTCCACACTGTTAACATTTCATTCAACCAGGAGGCCAGCAACAGGCAACATCTTCTCTAACGGAGCTCCTGCACACATACCTCCTTCGACAAGCTACTCACCGCACGTCTCTACCAAGCAGCCCCTCACCACACAGCACCTCCAGCACCAGACTGTCTATCATATAACTTATATATTATACAAGAAAACCACATTAGAGTTTCCTTCCATCCTGAGTGCTAGACAACTTTAATATCTCGATACCCCTACACCATAATTGATTTGACAAGGGCAATATATATCTTTCTCTTGTTATTAATGCTAAGGTTCTTAAAGCGTTTTATTTTTGATAATCTTATTCTTGCCTGTCGTTCTTTATCTTTTAAATATGTTATATATCCTCTTTTTGTTAGTTTTAACCCAAGCATCCTGCCTTCAGTGTCGTATGGGTATAGTTCCTGGTCGACTATTACTGGACTTGTTTTAATCTTGGCTATTGGTATTATCTTGAATTTGTTCTTATTTGTCCTGATTTTCCATTTTTTCTCAAAATCATTTATGTTTTTTATCGCTCTTACCGTGTAGAGTGCCATAAATTGGGTTGATTTTCCTGGGTATGATACTATTTGAGTAATATCATCAGCAAACATTACATATTCGCTAAAGGGGGTAGGTTGAGGTGTGTCTGAAGTATAAATTGTATATAGTGTTGGAGAAAGGCATCCTCCTTGAGGTACTCCACTCTCAAGATTAAACATAGTTCCCAAAAAGTTTCCAATTTGAATTTGTGCTCTCCTACCATCTAAATAGTTACACAATATTCTTAGCAAGTATTCATTAAGTCCCAGTTTTAATATTTTATATTTTAAGCCGAAATGCCAAACCTTATCAAAGGCCTTAGAAACATCCCTTAAAATTATATTGATCTGGTTACCCTTGCTTTTTTCTATTGCAATTATTTCCGTTATTATAGCTATTGCAGTTAGGGTATTTCTATTGGGCATAAATCCATGTTGTCTGTTGTTAGTTTTCCCATGTTGTGTTAAAAAGGCTATAAGTCTTGTATTTAAAATTTTTTCCAATAGTTTCCCAGTAATTTCTAATAAAGATATTGGCCTGTAGTTTAATATTTCCTTATTGTCCTTACCCTCCTTCGGAATAAATATCATTTTAGCATATTTTAGTTTGTCTGGAAAGTAACCAGTTATTAAGCATGCGTTATAAATGTTTAATAGTGTATTTGAAATGTTTTCACGTAGATTCATGATTATATTTCGTGTAACACCTGTGAGCCCAGGGGCTTTTTCCTTAAACTTCCTCAGACAGTGCATCATTTCTCCCATGGTTATTATTTGATTATTAGGTAATAAGTTATAGTCTATATATTGCCTTGGGGTGATTCTATGTATATGGCTTCCCATTTCTTCTTCTATCCTTTCTTCGTGTTCACTATCAAAATCTTCATTTTCCTCATCTGATATTTTAAAAACTTTTACCCATTCCCTTTTGAATGCTGACTCTTGTTCATTTTCCTCGTGCAATTTTGTTCCATTTTGGTCTTTAATGTATGGTGTTTTTTGCTTGTTGTGCCCCATCATCTTGTTTATGGAAGTCCAAAATGTTTTTGTGTCTTTAGTCATGTCAGCCGCCATTATAATATCGTTCCATTTTTTATTGTTTGCTTCCTTACATGCGTCTCTAAATTTTATCTGTAGTGCTATCTGTGTCGTATATAGCCATCTGTTACTGCCGTGTCTTTCCATATACCTGTTTATTTCATTGTAATAGGTCTGGATTAATTTAACTTCTTCTGGTAGTCTGTTGTTGGGTAATGTTCTAAAGTGTGAAGTAGGAGTGTGTTTGGTTATAGATGTTTTTATTGCTGAGTGCAGTCTGTCCATTTCTGAGTCTATATCTTCTGTTGTTTTCCCTTGTAGGTTAATCGAGTGGTGATTACTTAAGTCTTCTTTAAAGCTGTCCCAGTCTGTTTTACTCATTTTCAGTCTCTTTTTTATTGGTATCTGTATGGGGCTTGTTGACAGTGTTAGTATAATTGGCAGATTGTCACTGCCTGTAAGAGGTCCCTGTATTATATGGTAATTGAAAAAGGCTTTGTTGTTGGTAAAAATTTTGTCTGGTGTCGATTGTGTATTGTGATTTCTCCAGGTTGGAAAGTTAGGACCCAGATGATTGATTTTCCCTAAATTTATTAATTGATTAAGGGCGTTTCCCACGACGTTATTATTTGTATTGTCAAAAGTCCTGTGTCTGGCGTTAAAGTCTCCTAAGATGTACATCGGATGACTATTGTTAGCCAATTTTAATAGGTCTTCTACAGGTAAGTAGGGTCGTCTCGGTGGCAGATAAGTAGTAGCAATAATTACGTCTCCTTGAGTTGTATTTATTTTTATTGCTAGAAATTCATCCTGGAAGTCATCAATTAGTTTAAATTTTAAGTTTCTTTTAACCGCTATAGCTACTCCGTCATTTTTCTCGCCCGATTTATTTCTTTGGTTTACATAATAGTTAAAGAGTTTTATGTTGTTGTTTTCTGTCTCACCGTGACTGTTTATTAGTATAATGTCAGGGTCAATTTCTTGATATATATTACTTAGGTTAATTCTCTCGGTGTTCCAGTTTCTTACGTTGTGTTGTTTTATTCTTAAAGTTCTTACTGTTTGTCTATTGTCCATTATTTCTTATACTTGGATTGTGGCAGTTGGAGTGGAGACCTATCGTCCTGTTTCCCGCTTCTGACTCTTCTAAACTCTGACGGGTCTACTATTTTAAAGTCATTGGTCGTAATCTTTAGTTTGTCCGTAGTAATTAGTGACCAGACGTAATCTTCACTTAGGGATTTTTCTTGATATGTCCACTTGTATATCCCTCCTTCACAGTTTTTTACTATTGTCCCTCCTGTTGGTCTCGATGTTGGGATTCCATGTTTTGTTGTAGTGATAACTTTCAATCCAATAGCTTCAGCAGATTCAGGTTGTATATTGTGTTCAGTTTCCATCTTATCTTCTCTCCTCCTACTCCTTTGTCTTGTAGTCTGTCCTTTTGTTATTTCTATCTTCTCTTTGTCACCACGAGGTCAGGTCTTAAATAGCGGGGGTAGGCGTGGCTTAGTAGGTGACCTCCGTGATGTATGGCGGCGCTGGTTGACCCAGACCACGAGGCATACGCTGGGGAATTCGCGGGGTCGGCTACTCAGCGACAAACAGCGTTTGTAGGGGAGAAATCCACTACAACCCCACCCGGGCATAGGTCAACGGCTCACAGCTGGGCCCAGGGGGCGAAACAGAAAGAAAAGAAAGAAATTTAACATGGAAAAGGAAAAAGTTATATTAATCTACACCGCGAAGATGCCGGAAAACCAGTTTTTTAAAGTGAGACAGATTGTATGAGTATGGAAACACAGAAGAACATAAGAAAGTGGGATACTGCAGGAGGCTGACTGGCCTATACAGGGCAGATCCCTTTCACACCCATCCCAGCACTTCCATGTGCCTATCCAACTTCGTCTTGAAGCTCCCTAGCGTCCCCGATCCTACTATAGCACTCGGTAGCCTATTCCACATATCCACAACTCTATTACCAAACCAGTGCTTGCCTATATCCTTTCTGAATCGGAATTTATCTAATTTAAAGCCATTTGTTCTAGTTATTTCGTTATTACTGAGCTTCAGAACGCATTCCACAGTTTGGATGCACTGTAACTGGTTAGGTTAGGTTACGCACTGTTGGCAAGTACTGGGCATGCACTGAATGTACCTGAACCGCTCCAGTGTTGGTCAAGTCTGGTCTTGAAAGAGCTCACACTCGGTGCCGTCACAACACTTTCTGGTAGATTGTTCCAAGAGTTCACAACTCTCACTCCGAAAAAGTTTGCCCTCACAGTTTTCTGGACCTGCGGCTTCTTCAATCTTGAGCTGTGACACCTTGTGGGGTCAGTATTTGTGTACATGACATTCAAGCCGGAATTTGTTCTCGGTAACGTCTCTGCTCTTGGTAGTAACTTCGGCCCCAGTGGCGTACTAGGGGGGGGGGGGTCGGGGGGGGGGGGCGGTCCGCCCTGGGTGACAGCCAGTGGGGGGGTGCCATGAGGCTCATAAATAAATAAATATGTCCTCTGAGCCTTTTTTTTTGACAAAATCTAAGTACAACTTACGACTTATCAGTGCAAAAATTTCTCATTCAACTTAATTGCTCCTTCATCCATCTCATTTTTGGTGTGATGTACTGGAAGAAGTGAATCTCACACAGAAGTATTTGCAAACAGAAGGAATTAGTCTTGAAAAGTGCACTTTAAGGCTCAATGGTTTGAAATTGTTTCTTCGAGGTCAGCGGAATGAAATTGTGGAGAGAGCGATTCAATATGCAACTAAACAATGTGAAGAAATGGGCATCTCCATGGAAACAAGAGGAAGGATAAGACGTAAGAAAATTATGCCAGGAGAGATGGCTAGGGATGCTGGACTGACAATGCAAGAGGAAATGAGGAGATCAATGTTTGAATGCTTAGATCGATTTAGTCTGGAATTGGATGCTCGTTCAGAGGCCATGGATAACATCTTTTCAATATTTGCAGCTATTCAGCCAAGCTACTTGCTTTCTGCAAAAGAAGAACAACTTCAGGGGAGTATTTCAAATTCTAGCATGAGCAAGATTTTTAATGAAATTTCTGATGAGGATGTCATGGTAGAAATTATGCGACTTCACAGACACATGGAGGCTGCCAAAATCGCACCTGAAGAAGCAAATAAATGGAAAGTCTTGCAGTTCCTGAAGTTTATTGTCAAATGGGACTTTTGTGAAACCTTGCCAAACTTGTCATTGTGCCTGAGATTCTTTTTAACAATATGTGTGTCTGTTGCATCATGTGAAAGAAGTTTCTCTAAACTGAAACTCATCAAGAATTATCTTCGTTCTAGCATGACTCAGGCAAGATTGAACAGCCTAGCTATGATTTCTATCGAAAATGAATGTGCCAAGACCGTTAATTTTGATGAAATAATTGGTAAGTTTGCTGAAGCTAAGTCACGAGCGATGAGGCTGTAAAACTAATATAAATATATATGTATATATATATATATATACTTCATTTTTAGTCCATATAACACGCGGACTTTGAACATATAATCAACGACCTCACCAGCAAGGAATCGAACCCTCGACCTACTGTGTGTGACTAGGGAACGCTTACCGGCTAGGCCACAAGGACACTAAAAGCAGTTCTAGACTCTGTTATATTTCACACAAAGCCTGTTCATTGAGCTGATGGCGCCGTGAACCTCAATGGGAAACTGCCCATGCCTCTTATGTGGTGTCAGTAGCATTTTACCGAATCCAGCTGGTATGAAATGCGAGGTACATATATATACTTCATTTTTAGTCCATATAACACGCGGACTTTGAACATATAATCAACGACCTCACCAGCAAGGAATCGAACCCTCGACCTACTGGGTGTGACTAGGGAACGCTTACCGGCTAGGCCACAAGGACACTAAAAGCAGTTCTAGACTCTGTTATATTTCACACAAAGCCTGTTCATCGAGCTGATGGCGCCGTGAACCTCAATGGGAAACTGCCCGTGCCTCTTATGTGGTGTCAGTAGCATTTTACCGAATCCAGCTGGTATGAAACGCGAGGTACATATATATACTTCATTTTTAGTCCACATAACACGCGGACTTTGAACATATAATCAACGACCTCACCAGCAAGGAATCGAACCCTCGACCTACTGGGTGTGACTAGGGAACGCTTACCGGCTAGGCCACAAGGACACTAAAAGCAGTTCTAGACTCTGTTATATTTCACACAAAGCCTGTTCATCGAGCTGATGGCGCCGTGAACCTCAATGGGAAACTGCCCGTGCCTCTTATGTGGTGTCAGTAGCATTTTACCGAATCCAGCTGGTATGAAACGCGAGGTACATATATATACTTCATTTTTAGTCCATATAACACGCGGACTTTGAACATATAATCAACGACCTCACCAGCAGGGAATCGAACCCTGCGGGACACGTTCAGCCTGAGCAACTCAAATATGAGAACTAACAACTAAGGTAGTAACTAGAAAGATCAGTCAGCCCAGTAGGTCACGTAAACATGTGAAGAGGTGAGGTCACTGATTAGGTGAGGTCACTGATTAGGTGAGGTCATGACAAGGTGAGGTCACTGAGCCAGCATTTTCATTGTGAAATTTGAAAAGCTGCAAGACTTTTCTTCAAAATCCACTAGATGAGGAATTAATACGTGTTTTACAAAATTCGGCCAAAATATGGCCAAATAGTTTGGCCGTGACCATCCATTTTACACGGCCAGGCGAAGTCTTTTACGGCCTAATTAGATATTTTGGCCGTGGAAACGGCCATCTGGCAACCCTGCCTCCAGGTTGAATGAGGACTGGACAGCGAGGAGCTTGCTTGGAAGAGGTATTGCGTGCTCAGGAATGTAGGGCAGAATGAATCTCAATGGTTGTTGTTGTTGAGATTGCGAGCTTATATACACAGCAGCCGGAAGTAAATCCGTGGGAACTCGCCGGTTTCTTGACTCCGTTGCTAGGGTAGACGTAGCAGCTGGTGACACCCCCCCCTGTACTGAGCAACTCATTGCCATTCCTAAAAACCCGTTTAATTCATATTACGCTACATAATATTCAAATCCACCGCGCTTGTAGAATCTCAGGAGCGTTTTACCCTCAGGATCACTCTCAGTAAGCCCCGCCTTCGAACACAGTTGTCTCTACGTTTATTGCACTCTCTACGGGCCAACGCAACCTTGAATTAGTCTGTTTAAATCAACCCAAGTAATTTGCCAGACCTTTGTCAAAAGAGGGTCATCTTTGAATGAGTAACAGTTAGTTTGTTTGTGATTATTGTCATTGCGTGAGTAGCGATCACTGGCAACTCAGGGGTATATAAGCTCGAGATGGCGAGGCATCAGCGTTCCCTGACGCTGATTCACGTTTGTCTCCAGGTATGTTGTTTCCTAGCCATTCAGTTAATTCAGTCAATTGTAGTGATTATCAGTGTTCACCAGTGTTCATGATTTAACAGTTGAATTGTCATTCACCCAGTGTAGAAGTAATATAACGTAAATACGTCTGTCGTCTAGACAAGAGAGTTGGTTGGTGTTGTCATGTTTCTCAGTTCCCTGACGCTGATTCACGTTTGTCTCCAGATCGAGGGTGGGCTTAATTGAAACCCACCGGTCGCTCGGAGCCGGTGGATACCCAGCAGTGGTCAATATAGGAGTGATGGCGCTGATTCGTCATGATTAATCGGCACTACTCTACCTCGTGGGCCGATGACCCCAGACCCATCTCGGGTCGGAGTGTAACCGACCACAACAACAGTTGTTAGAGGCGCCAGTGCTATACCCTGGGACAGGCCTTGGAATTATGGTCCACAGTGTGGTTGTATGTGTTTTTACCAGTGTGTTTTATAAGAAATAAATCAATGAAGACATGTTATGGTTTCACCCTTCTTTACCCTTATCGATCTGATCAATGGAAAACCTAACCCAATGCCTAGTCCACTCTGCCCGCTACCTAACGAGCTACATGCTGTCCAGAGGGGGTCTGGTGGCAGCGACCCTTAGAAATTAAGTTTAGAGTTATGTTATCCCCTTTAATTTAGTGACCCCAGATCTGGCAGTATACCCCCAACCCTGAGCAGTTGGCTGGTTGCTAGGATACTGTCGCATTGAAATGCGGATGTAGTTGTAGGGGAGAGATCCACTACACGCCCACCATTTTAAGATAATTTTCGTCTGTGAATTTTCGATCTTTCACTGTTCTTCCTCTTGCTGTTATTAATATGTTTTTCGTAATGTTTAGACACTTCTAAAACCTTTTCTAATATATTTATGTTTTTCGTAATGTTTAGACAATTCTAAGACCTTTTTCTTCTATGATAATTCCGCCGGAAATTAAGGATAACCGAGATATTAATTTTTCAATATTATTAGATTTGGTCAGTCACAAGTGTCGCCTGGACTGTATTCAATTACTTCACCCCTGAGCTGTTGGTTCGAGTATATAAGGGATTCATTGGTCCTAACTTGTAGTACGGCTCTCATATCTGGGGTGGCTCTTCAACTGTTAGATAGGATGGAATCAAAGGCTTATTAACTCTCCTCCTTTAGTTGATAATCTCTCTTCCCTTTACCTCAATGTTGCTTCACTCTCTTTCTTTTACATGTACTTTAACAGGCACTATTTGGCATCCTGTGTATCGTGGGCTGGTTGTCTTGCCCACAGTTTGTGTGTGGATGTCGGTTACACTGTGGGGTACGGGTTGTTTGGTTCACACTCCGGATGAGATGGAGAAAGGAAACTCACAATGTGCTCTCTATATACATATTGTATTGGCTGTACAATGCAGCTTGGTGCTGGGTAGGCAGCATGGTTACAAGCGTTGAGTAGTGAGAGCTGCTTGGTGAGAGTGCTCAGAGGAGGACCAGCTTGTGGGTTGCCATGCTCGCCGGCGGGAGCGAGGGCCGCCAGGCAGGAGGAGGAGGTGTTGCTTGCTGGTTGGTGTAGGTAGAAAGAGAGAGATGGGTCACCACGAGGTTAGGTCTTATATAACGGAGGTAGGCGTGGCTTCATAGTTGACCTCCGTCATGTAAAGCGGCGCTGGTTGACGTAGACCACGAGGCATACACTGGGGAATTCGCGGGGTCGGCTACTCAGCGACAAGCGTTTGTAGGGGAGGAATCCACTACAACACTATAATAACCCGTTATAGTACATCCTTCTTTACTCACACAGCCAAACTGTGTCTGTGTAGATGTCGGTCACACTATAATAACCCGTTATAGTGTGGATGTCGGTCACACTATAATAACCCATTACACAACTAAACTGTGTCTTTGAGGATGTCGGTCACACTATAATAACCCGTTACAGTACATCCTTCTCTCCTCACACTGTGGAATCTTCTGCCTTCTTCTGTGTTTCCATACTCATACAATCTGTCTCACTTTAAAAAGCTGGTTTTCCGTCATCTTCGTGGTGTATATTAATATAATCTTGTGGGTCGATGACCTGTGCCCGGGTGGGCTATTATTCCCCATAAAGACAGGAGTTATATGCTCTTTTACCCTCAATTATATATATATAATGTATATGAATTATATGAATAATTATTATTCGGTAAAATTGCAGATTACAGCAACCAAAGAATCTGATAAAAAAATGTGTTTTACTGATATTTTTTATGTGATTGGTTCAAATCTCACATTCGTTTTCATCGGAAATCACTCGTTCTGGATTTAGCCCCCCCCCCCCCCTCCCCCCTCACCCCCTAACAATAATGGCGGAAAGCGTGGGAATTTGTTTATCTGGGGGGGGGGGGGGGGGAGCCAAAACGAGTGATTTTTGGTTGAAGCGAATTCCAAAATTGTCACAATTGCAACAAGAAAACATCAGAACACCTTATGCAACAGAAATTATGTTATTTACAAAAAAAAAAAAAAAAATAGAAATAATAATTCTGTCAATTGAGTGTTGTGAATTTCTGTAATTATGTTGTTGCTGTTCACTGCAATATTACCTATTATTAAATATATTTGTGTATGGTTTTAGTTTTACTGCGTCAATATTTACAAGTTGCCACCAAGCAACTGAATATTGAAAATGGGTTTGTATAGTGTAAAGCATCGTGTTAAATACAAATTGCCGGTGGAAATGAGCAGTAGTTGAGATATTGAGAAAACCTAACCTAACCTAACCCAACCCCTAGTGTATAAGAAACCTACCTAAAGGGAGACAGAGCAACAGCATCAAGTTACCGGCCGATCAGTTTGACGTCAGTAGTGGGGAAATTCCTTGAAACAATTAGAGCAGATAGCATCCGATCGCATCTAGAGTAAAGGAAATTAATCTACGACTCTCAACATGGGTTTACAAAAGGGAAAATCTTGTCTAACAAATCTGCTGACGTTTTTTAGGAAAGTCTTCGAGGTAGTAGATAATGACGAAAATTACGATGTTATTTACTTAGACTTTAGCAAAGCATTTGATAGAGTACCGCATCAGAGGCTTCTGAGAAAAATTAAGGCTCATGGTATCGAGGGGAAGTTTTAAATTGGACAAAATCATGGCTCACCGATAGAACGCAGAGGGTCAGCGTAGATGGTGTTAAATCTGAGTGGGGCCGTGTAACCAGTGGGGTTCCCCAGGGGTCAGTACTAGGCCAACTCTTGTTCATAATCTACACAAACGATCAAGATACTGGGATCAGCAGTGACATTGTGGGGTATGGGATGTTTGGTTCACACTCAGGATGGGATGGAGAAAGGAAACTCACAATGTGCTCTCTGTATACATGTTGTATTGGATGTACAATGCAGCTTGGTTCTGGGAAGGCAGCATGGTTACAATAATCAGTGCGGGCGGGCGGGTCGTGTTGCGTCTCTGTAACAAAGCGTGTTCGGCATTCGGGCCTTCGATGTAGAGCGGCAGAAATTGGACAGTGATTACATAAGTTCGTCAAGATCGTCTTAGTTAGGTGAAAGTGTAAATCGATGTCGGACTTTTCATGCTAGACACGATTGTATTTTTGAAAACTCAATTTCCACCGAGTTGGAGGTACAGCCAGGGTCACAGGCCTATAACCACACAATCACTGCCACATGACAAAGCTTTTATTTTATTTTATTTTTTAGGGTGTTGTGGTCACGGCTGTGATAAAGGCCAACCAGGGAGTGTAGTACTGTGCCTTCAGTTAAATCAGTTCATAGTTGTCATCAGGGAATGCAGAAGAGACTATAATAACTTAAAGTGAATACATATTGGCAATCGAGCTGGTAAGGACAACTGCCAGCCTATTCGTGTCATAGGTGCCACAGAGACTTTAAATTTTATTTTGTTTGTGTGCTTTCTCAAGGACTGAATCTGTGTTTATAATACACCACTCACAGGGAGATACAGTGTACACAGTGATAGTTCATAGTGTCATCAGTGACCGCTGAAGTGTAAATAACTTAAAGTGAGCGCTCACTAGCAAGCAAGCTGGAAAGGCACCGTGCCAGCTGAAACCAAGTCGTGTCATAGGTGCCACAGAGACTTTAAATTTTATGTTGATTGTGTGCTTTCTCAAGGACTGAAACTGTGCCTACATTACACCATTCACAGGGAGATACAGTGTACGCAGTCACAGACGACAACTCCATAGGCAACAGAGAGTAGCTAAGTACTTTTTCTCTCTTTATTTTCTTTGAAATAGGTGTAGATTTATACACAGTCTGCACCCCCCCCCCCCCACAACAACAACAACCATGAGCTTGATATGTGATTACTGCAGGGAGACGTCGGATATGGAGGATACAGGCCTAACTAATGCAACGTTTAGGAAGTTACTAACTGCCGTAAAGCTTGATGGCTGTTGCTGGTATTGCTCTGGCTGCATAGTCAAGGTGAATGAAGCGATTGCAATCCATAAGGGAACGAGTTCTCTAGGGACGAAAATAGATGAAGCAGGAGCCCTGCTGGTTGACAAACTGGAGGAAGTTGGGAAAGAGATCCTTGCTAAGACTGAGGAAGTAGCTAATAGAATGGAGGTGGTTGCTAAGAGGAGTTATGCTGACGTATTAGCCGGGCCACGGGGGGGGGGGGGGGGGGCGGAGAGTAATGCAGAATCAGTACAGGTTCTACAGCAGATTGGGACTCTGAAAAAGTGTGTCGAAGAAATGAAAATTAACGCACCTACTGTTAGGGGAGAGGAGGAACACCAGGAACGGCTCCAGCGCAGGAACAATGTAATAGTTTTTGGAGTCCCAGAGAGCCAGGCAGAGGGAACTGTGAGTAAGGAAACACACGACAAGGTGCTGTTTCAAAATATTTGCACAGAGGTTCTGAAGATTCCAGCAACCCCTCAGGATGTGAGGAGACTGGGACAAAAGCAGGGGGCTAAGCCTCGCCCCCTCAGGATCACGCTAGGGAGTGAGGAGGAAAAATGGCAAGTTATTCGGCAGACAAAAAACTTAGCAAGGAGCGAGAAATTTCGGGATGTATTTATTCACCCAGACCGCACGGTAATGCAGAGGGAACAGCACAAGAAGCTCCTGCTGGACCTGAAGCAGAAGAGGGAGGAGTCGAGGAAGAACGGGGACAGGTGCGCGTGGGTTATACTCAGGGGGAGGGTAGTGGAAACAAGTGTGCCGACACAGGGCCAGGGGGCAGCAGTGCACCCTCCACCCACTCAACCCCCCACCCGGGAGGCGGCACCAGCTCAGCCTACCGGACAGGAGGGAACGAGCACCATGTAAACAATGACATTTTTAACCACACCCTGCAAAATACAGTGTACTTAGCAAATGCTGCAGCTTCTGAGAATGTGGGTGGAGCGGGTTTATTACTAAGAGCAGAGACGTTACCGAGAACAAATTCTGGCTTGAATGTCATGTACACTAATACTGACACGTTCCTTGATAAGAGAGAGGAGTTTGAAACACTACTAAGAGTACACCAACCAGATATTGTAGGAGTTGTAGAACTGTTGTACAAGAACAGGAGAATCGACCCAGAGGAATGTGAGTTCAGTATTGCTGGATATGACTCATTTACGAACCTAACTCAAGAATCCTGCAGGAGGGGTGTGGTTATCTACGCTAGGCAAGACCTTAGAGCCAGCCAGGCGAGGGTACAGGGAGAGGATGTTTTTGAAGAGTCCAAGTGGTGTAAAATTAAATTAAGGGGAGGGGACTTACTTATCGTCGGGTGTATCTACAGATCCCGAACTGTGGCCCACTAAATCAAAGGAACTTAAGAACCTTAATAAACAATGCGGCGATGCTCAACCCCAGCCACCTCCTTATCATGGGGGACTTTAACTATGGCGACATCGACTGGAGAAACGAGTCCACCCCGAATGACTTGAATAATCCTGCTACTCTTTTTGTAGAAACTCTGAGAGATAATTTTCTGTTCCAACATGTTAGAGACCCGACACATTACAGAGGGGAGCAAACACCCAAGCCACTTGACCTCGTCATAACAAACGAGGAGGGTATGGTGGCCAAACTGGAACACCTTGCCCCAGTTGGCACCAGTCACCATACAGTGTTGTCATTCAGATTTAACTGTTACCTAGTTCAAGATAAGGCCAGGCCAAGGTGCAAATATTACAAGGGAAATTACAATGGGATGAGGGAAGAGATGAGGGGTATCAACTGGCCTGACTTATTAAGGTACAAGAACGCAGACACTACGCTGAATATCATAACTAGTAAAATGACCCATTTGATCGATAAATATATACCCAAGACCAAACCCAGTGCTTCTAGGCATACGAGGGGATCCCTACACATGAACCATGCGGCGGTCGACAAAATTAAGAAGAAAACCCAGAAATTCAAGACGTGGGTTGGGTCAAACGATGAGCAAGACAGGAGGATGTATGCAAGAGCCAGAAACCAAGCAAAGATAGAGTGTAGGAGGGCTGAAAAGGAGTTCCAAAGGCTGGTTGCACGCGAGGTCAAGTCAAACCCAAAGGCGTTTTACCGCTATGCAAAGTCGAAATTGAAAACGCGAGTAGGAGTATCAGACCTGAGGCTTGAAGATGGTAGTTACGCAGATTCTGACCAGGATAAAGCTGAGGCATTGAACAGCTTCTTTTCCTCAGTGTTCACAAGAGAGGATGCAACTAACCTTCCTGCGTTTGAGGACAGACGGTTCGACACAGCACTGACCCACATTGTGTTCACAGAAGAGGGTATTAGAAATAAACTGTCCAGGCTAAAGGTCCATAAGAGTCCCGGACCTGACATGGTGCATCCTAGAGTGCTAAGGGAGCTGTGCAACGAGCTTGCAGAGCCCCTGAAGATTCTGTTTTGTAAATGCCTGGATGAACAAATGGTCCCCAGTGAATGGAAAGTGGCTTATGTGAGTCCTATCTTCAAGAAGGGCGATAGGCACTCCACGAACAACTATAGACCGGTGAGCCTGACCAGCATAATATGTAAAGTACTTGAGAGTATTATCAGAGATGCAGCGATGGAACATCTACTACGAAACAACCTTGTAAAAGATTGCCAACACGGTTTTATGCCGGGGCGCTCTTGCTTGACACAATTGCTCAAGGTATTGGATATTTGGACCCATATTCTAGAATGGGGTGGTAATATCGACAATATTTACCTAGATTTTGCCAAGGCTTTCGACAGTGTACCCCACGAAAGGCTGAAAATCAAACTGGAAGGGTACGGAATTCGGGGAAATGTCCTAGCGTGGATAGAAGACTTTCTACATGACCGCAAGCAATGTGTGGTGATTAATGGCACGAAATCGTCATCTGTACCTGTAACAAGTGGGGTACCGCAGGGTAGTGTATTGGGCCCGCTGTTGTTTGTTTGTTTCATAAATGATATGCCTGACGTTGTACACTCCTCCATACAAATGTTTGCCGATGACGCCAAGTTATTTCGGGAAATTAAGAACCAAGCGGACTGTGAAGAGCTGCAGAAGGACCTCTGTGGGCTCCAGGAATGGTCGAAGGAATGGCTGCTGAGATTCAATGTCACGAAGTGTAAGAGGATGCACCTGGGGCGTACCAACGGTAAGGAGGCGTACCATATGTCCCAACGGGATGAAGAAAATGTACTAGTTGAGACTGTGTGTGAGAAGGACCTTGGTGTGTATGTTGACAATGAGCTGAAGTTCTCGGGCCATTGTGAGAAGAAGGTAAATCAGGCAAATAAATTATTGGGTCTTATAAGAAGGTCGTTCAGATATCTAGACGGTCCGTCCCTCGTGACGATCTTCAGGAGTGAAGTGCTTCCCCATCTGGAGTACTGTCACCCCATCTGGTCCCCGAGATATGCTAGGAACTGTCAGTTGGTTGAAAATGTTCAAAGGAGGGCCACCAAACTGGTGCCTGCACTTCGGCACCTCAGCTACCCTGAGAGATTGGAGCGCCTGAACTTGCCTAGCTTATACTACAGACGGGCAAGGGGGGACCTAGTTGAGGTTTATAAGCATCTCAGGGGGCACTACTCAGTTGAGTGTCCTTACTTGGAGCTGGCGGACGCTCGCCCCACAAGGGGTCACAGCTCAAGATTGAAGAAGCCGCAAGTCCAGAAAACCGTGAGGGCAAACTTTTTCGGAGTGAGGGTTGTAAACTCTTGGAACAATCTACCAGAGAGTGTTGTGACGGCACCGAGTGTGAGCTCTTTCAAGAGAAGACTTGACCAACACTGGAGCGGGTTCAGGTACATTCAGGAGCCGGTGCATGCCCAATATTTGCCAACAGTGCGTGACAGAGACGTGACCGATCGCCAGGGCGGCTAGCGAGCCGACCTTTTGGTGAAGAATATAAAGGAAAAGAGACGTGACCGATCGCCCAAGCGGCTAACAAGCCGATCAGTGGCGAAGAGGATAAAAGTAAAAAGATGTAGAGAGAGCTGGTTGGTGAGGATGCTCAGAGGAGGACAGCTTGTGGGCTTCAGCTCCACGGGCCACGTGGTGTTCTTGGTTCTGTGTGGTGGGCGTCTTCTCTTGAGTTTTCTTTTCTTGGTTTTTCTTTTCTGCTGGTTTTTTCTTTTCTTGGGAGCGTACAGCAAGGAGGGCCTCTTTGTAGCTCAGTGTCTTCTCAAGACGAGCCTTGGCTACCCTGCATTCCTCCTTCCATTTGGGGCAGGTCCGATCGGCGGAGGAGTGTGGGCCACTACAAGCAGCGCATTTTTTAACTTTGTTGGGGCAGACCGTGTAGCGGTGCCCAGGGCTGCCACACATGGAGCAGGTGTCCTCCTGCGCCTCACACTTGTTTACAGTGTGTCCTTAGTGCTCGCATTTGTAACACCGTTTCGGTCTGCAGTAGGGCTTGACTGGCACAGTTACCCACGCCAGTTGAGCTTCCTTGGGTAAGGTGGAGTGGTGTCCGATGAGGGCGGTGGCGTCGGACAGCTTCTTCACAACTTGAAGTTGCCCCTTGAGGAGCTCACTCAGCTCTGCTTGGTCCATGTGGGCAATTTCGGCGTGGGAGATTACTCCCAGCTTCAGGTTGTCCCACATGTAGGCAATCATTTTAAATGGAATGCCGTTGATGTCTGGGATCTCCACGAGCTGTACGGGCATGCCCTTCTCGACGAAGGTGATCTTGATGTCACCATGGAGCTTTAGACGTTCCACCTTGGTGACCCCCACGATCCCATTAGTTTCAAAGAACTTCTGGAGAACTAGGAGGTTTAGTTTCTTGGGGCAGGTCGGCGTATCCGGACGTATCCGCGCCACGTTATCAAACTCGTAACCGTTCATGGTGAGAGAGGGTTAGAGAGTGATGATGATGAGAGCGATCATCATGAGGTCAGGTCTTAAATAGCGGGGGGTAGGCGTGGCTTAGTAGTTGACCCCCGCTCCGTGGGCGGCGCTGGTTGACCTAGACCACGAGGCATACACTAGGGAATTCGTGGGGTCGGCTACGCAGTGACAAAAAGCGTTTGTAGGGGAGAAATCCACTAAAACATAAGCAAGTTTGCGGATGACACCAAAATAGGGCGGCAGATTAATTCAGGGCAGGATGCAAATGCATTACAGAGGATCTCAATAAACTGCAGAGGTGGTCTGAAAAATGGCAAATGAAATTCAACACCAGCAAGTGCAGCGTACTTAATATTGGAAGAACAAATACTGAATATGTATACAGCCTTAACAACATCAACCTAGAGAAGTCGACTTGTGAAAGAGACCTAGGGGTACTTGTAAGCCCGGACCTACGGCCTCGAAAACAGTGCGTTAATGTTCGAAATAAGGCAAACAGAGTATTGGGTTTTATATCTAGAAGTGTAAGTAACAAGAGTGGAGAGATCTTATTGCAACTATATCTTACGCTAGTCAGGTCGCACCTCGATTATGCGGTTCAGTTCTAGTGCCCCTATTATAGAATGGATATAAATTCACTAGAGTCGGTGCAGCGAAGAATGACAAAAATGATTCCGGGACTTAGAAACCTTCCATATCAGGATAGGTTAAAGAAACTTAACTTGCATTCCTTAGAAAGACGAAGAGTGCGGGGAGATATGATAGAAGTATTTAAGTGGGTGAAAGGAATCAATAAAGGGGATATAGATAAAGTTCTTATATTATCCGAGCAGGATAGGACTCGGAGCAACGGATTCAAGTTGGAGGAAACTGGTTCACAAATAGACTGGTGGTGGACGAGTGGAACAAGCTCAGCAACTTTGTAGTAAGTGCGGGAACTCTGGAAAGTTTAAAAAGGAGGCTAGATAGATTCATGGATGATAGAGAGTGGTAGTAACTCTCGACAGGAGCTGCCATGCACAGGCCAACCGGCCTATTGCAGACTCCTTATTTTCTTATGTTCTTATGTAAGAGATACAGGAGGATGGAGAGATGTGAGGGAGTGGCCGTCACTTACCACAGTACCATGCATGTGGCCGTTACTTACCACAGTACCATGCATGTGGCCGTTACTTACCACAATACCATGCAAGTTGCCGTCACTTACCACAGTACCTTGCATGTGGCCATCACTTACCACAGTACCATGTATGTGGCCGTCACCACAGCACCATGCATGTGGCCATCACTTACCACAGTACCATGTATGTGGCCGTCACCACAGTACCATGCATGTGGCCGTCACTTACCACAGTACCATGCAAGTGGCCATCACTTACCACAGTACCATGCATTTGGCCGTCACTTACCACAGTACCATGCATGTGGCTTTCACTTACCACAGCACCATGCAAGTGGCCGTCACTTACCACAGTACCATGCATGTGGCTGTAACTTACCACAGTACCATGCAAGTGGCCGTCACTTACCACAGTACCATGCATGTGGCCGTCACTTACCACAGTACCATGCATGTGGCCGTCACTTACCACAGTACCATGCATGTGGCCATCACTTACCATGGTCATCTACAAGGTACTCACACTCTGAATTACATCTTAAACACTTTACCGATGAATCAAGAACACCGTCAGCCCTAAAAATGACAATGGCTGCTGCTTTATTGTCCAAAATGCTCTGAACAATGCGGCAACCAGCCAATGTACGTCCATCTCACACAGACGCCACATTCCCACCAGATGCGAACACTGATTCATTCAAAATTGACCTTCATATCCATCGGAAATGAGTGGCTTTGGAGAAATTACCCCTCCCCTCCATAAAACCTGACCTAACCTACCAAAGTAACCTAACCTAACCTTACCTAACTTCCGAGCCATCCACGCCATATTAAACAGAAAGTACTTATTTTGATATGTGGTACACCACTGAAAGCAACTTTAACTTTTTTGTGGACAGTACAGTACAGAATACAGTTAGATAGGGTGTACTGTACTGTACAGTACAGTATGCTCAGACCGAGTGGGTCAGTTAAGAACATAAGAACATAAGAAAGTGGGATACTGCAGGAGGCCGACTGGCCCATACAGGGCAGATCCCTTTCACACCCATCCCAGCACTTCCATGTGCCTATCCAACTTCGTCTTGAAGCTCCCTAGCGTCCCCGATCCTACTATAGCACTCGGTAGCCTATTCCACATATCCACAACTCTATTACCAAACCAGTGCTTGCCTATATCCTTTCTGAATCGGAATTTATCTAATTTAAAGCCATTTGTTCTAGTTATTTCGTTATTATTGAGCTTCAGAACATCTTACATTTTACCCTTGTTAGTCCCACTCACCCACTTGTACACCTCTATCATATCTCCCCTAACTCTATGCCTCTCTAATGAATGCAAGCCTAAGCTTTTCAGTCTTTCTTCATATGTAAGGTTTCTAATATTATGGATCATTTTTGTCATTCTTCTTTGTACTCTCTCCAAAGAATCTATGTCCATTCTATAATAAGGACACCAGAACTGAACCGCATAATCCATGTGTGGCCTCACTAATGCTAGGTAAAGTTTCAAGATAACGTCAGCAGTTCTGTTACTCACAGACCTAGATATGAACCCTAGAATCCTGTTTGCCTTGTTGCGAACGCTAATACATTGTTTTCTAGGTTTCAAGTCGTTGCTAACAAATACACCTAGATCTTTTTCACAAACTGAGTTTTCTATTTCCGTGTTACCTAGTTTATACTTAATGTTTGTATTCGTCTTCCCTATCTGTAGTACCTTGCATTTATCAGTATTAAAATTCATTTGCCAGTCTACTGACCACTCATGTAAGGTATCTAGATCTCTTTGAAGGTGTTCAAAGTCACTGTCTGAATTTATCACTCTCCCCATTTTGGTATCATCTGCAAATTTACTAATCCTACTAGTTATGTCTAAATCAAGATCATTAATGAATATAACAAACAGCAGAGGGCCCAATACAGATCCCTGGGGAACTCCGCTTTTGACCGCACCCCAGTCTGACTTTAATCCATTTATGCTGACTCTTTGTTTCCTACCAGTTAACCATGACCTAATCCATTTTAATAATGATCCACCTATTCCATGTGCTTCTACCTTCCTTATCAATCTCTCATGAGGGACTCTATCGAATGCTTTACTGAAATCTAAATAAATTATATCATATGACTTATCATTATCTACCGCTTCATATACTTCTGAGAAAAAGCTAAGCAAATTTGTGAGACAAGAACGTCCCTGGGTGAACCCGTGCTGAGAAGAATGAATTAAGTTGAATGTTTCAAGGTGGCTTCTGATTTTTGTAGCAATAATTGACTCTAGCAACTTGCCTATGATTGACGTGAGACTAATGGGACGGTAATTTGATGCAATTGATTTATCACCCTTTTTGAAAATCGGAACTACATTTGCAAGTTTCCAAGCTTCTGGCACTAGGCCCGATTCTAATGACTTATTAAATAAAACTGCTAATGGATTACTCAACTCATCTCTACATTCTTTTAATATTCTAGCATATACCTCGTCTGGACCAGGCGATTTATGAGGCTTCAGTTTGTTAATTACTTTAAGCACATCGTTACTAGTAATATTGATATTCATCAACATATTTTCTATACTGTCTTTATATACCTTATGAACTTCTGGAAACTGTGCTAGGTTTTCATTTGTGAATACGGAGCGAAAATGACTATTTAACGTACTACACATTTCTAACTCATCATCAGTCATTTCTCCTGTCGTAGTTTTAAGGGGACCTATTGTATCTCTAACCTTTGATTTATACAGTTGATAAAAAGCTTTGGGGTTATTTTTCGATTCGTTTGCTATCTTGATTTCATAATTTCTCTTTGCTTTCCTAATTTCTGTTTTTACCTGTCTTGTTAGGTTCTGATAGTAACCAAGTAAGTGATTTTCGCCTTTCTTAACTTTTCTATATACTCCTTTCTTTTTCCCTAGAAGATCTAAGAGTCTATTATTCATCCATTTTGGTTGGTTCCGTATCGATCTGAATTTTCTTTTAGGGATGTGTTTATTTTGAGCATTATTGATTGTCGCAATAAATTGTTCATAAGTAGCTGCTAAATTAAATTCGGGGTTATCCCGTCCTAAGTTGACAGTTTCCGGAGGTGTGGGGGGGATTAATCTTTTGACCATAGGGTCATCCCTTAGGTCTCTCCTTAAGCTACCGTAATTAGCCTTCCTAAAATCCGGGATCAAGGCCGAATTTTCCTTCTTCCTGCCATCCTATATTATGTTAAAATATATGGCTTTATGATCACTGTTTCCTAGTTCGTCTCCAATCCCAACATCTTTTACTAGATTTTCATTATTACTGAGAACTAAATCGAGGATATTATTTCCTCTAGTGGGCGAGTTTATGAATTGATATAAAAAACTATCTTGTACTGCTTCTAGAAAATCTTCAGATTCATTATCGCTAAGTTGATTTTTCCAATCTATGCCTGAAAAGTTGAAATCGCCTAGAATACATACATTGTTTCTATCAGATGCCTTCTTTATTTCCTCCCATAGCAATTTACCATCGTTCCTACTCAAATTAGGTGGTCTATATATAACACCAATGACTACGGATTCACTGCCCTCACCAATCTCTACCCAAATACTTTCATTGTCGCTATTTGTTTTAATGTTTGATTTATTGCAGCTTTTTAATGACACCCTGATATACACTGCTACACCGCCACCTCTCCTTCCTACTCTGTCAAATTTAAATAGGTTATATCCTGGAATATGAAATTCTGCTAAAAAATGTTTGCTGTTTGAATTTATCCATGTTTCCGTTATTGCAATTATATCTATGTTCTCTTTACTAACAATGGCCCTGAGCTGGTCCATTTTGTTACACAGGCTTCTACTATTAGCATAATAAAAACTCAATATATTTCTTCCGTTTCTATCTGTTTTACAATTATTACTTTGATGTTTGTTCTTATGACTAACTATATTTTCGGCATTATCTACTTCTGTTTCACTACTTCCCAGGACCTGCTTGTTTTTTGACTCCCATTTTCCCCGACCCCTCTCTACTGGCGAAACCCCCCCTTCGGAGTGACAATTTCACGCTCCAGGGATGCAGACAACGTCTTTACCCCCTCACGAGACAAGTGTACTCCGTCGCGACAGTACAGGTAGTCGTTGCCATAAAATCGTTGCCAGTCATCAATGAATGCCCAACCATTGTTTGCACAATGTTTTTCCAGTCGGCAATTAATAGCAATTGCCCTGGACAGCCATTCACGACCAACCCCTCTTCTAGGCAAGACACCACATACTATCGGGATCCCTCCCCTATCTCTAATCTTCCCCAGCGCCTCCCTATACCTCTTGAAAAGTTCCTCACTCCTAACCTTACCTATGTCGTTTCCTCCCACACTAAGACACACTACTGGATTGGTACCCTCCCCTGACAAAACTCTGTCTAACCTCTCGGCTACATGCCCTATCCCAGCCCCAGGAAAACATACCCTAGTCCTACGTTTCCTATCTCTCGCACAAAAAGCCCTATCCATAAACCTCACCTGGCTGTCACCAACTACCACGACCTTACCTGTGGGCAGGGTTTGTACAACTGCCCTTTCCTCTCCTTGATCCATACCGTCCTGCCTCTTCTCTTCCTCTCCAGCTTCCTGCAGCACCTGGTAAGGGTTACTGCACTCCACACCCTGGTCAGCTTTCCTAAGCCTGACCCTAGTCCCCTTGGAGACAACCACTCTCCACGCCTGCTCCTCCTTCGCAGGTGTCCTGCTAGGCAGGACACCTACCTGAAGGAGTTCCGTCCTGAGGGCTTCATTTTCCCCCTTTAGAGTGTCAACCTCACTCCTCAACTGCCCCAGCTGCCTTAACAGCGTGGCAAGGAGGTCGTCCTTCCCCACACTCCCCTCCTCTTCCCCCACGGCACAACGATCCAAAGCGGCCATTTTCCTTGGTCTCTAGCGGGAGCACGATCAGCACGACCTTCTCCAAGCTGTGACTGTGACTGTAAACTTGCGTTAATTTCTTACACAAAGTGGTACAGTATTAGATAAAAATGTTCCTATTGATGAGATATAACTAATAGTAAACACAAATTGCTCTAACTGAGTTGTGGTTGAAACTGTAATAATACCCAAGATAATAATAACAGATGGTACAACAGCTGTCTGGGTCTAACTTAACCTAACCTGCCCAAGTTTTTTTTATAGTAAATATGATATTTTGTTTGTTACCGGAGGAGATGCTACAACAAAACTTTGGGAAATTGAACTGATCCATAACAGATGAAAATGATAACTGGAGCATGGAACAAGAGCTCCCACCAGCCTCTCCACAGCACCACCACCACCTATGGCAAGGTAGAAACAGCTCTCATGGCCTATACAGGAAATCTTTGTGTCTGTCAAACTCTTTAAGACAAGTTGTTGTAACTGTGCTGTTTGTTAGTCATTTGTCTTCCTTTTTATATCTTTCCATCTATTTAGCAGTCAGTGGTTCCCAGCCTGGCGACCATGGGGGTAATTTGAACCATGTGAGTTCATAATAATACTAAACAAGACTTGACCCTCCTAGACCAAATAAATGTTGGAATTTACTGTTGGCTGTGGCTGTTACTTTAGACCTGTCAGTAGATTACAGCGTTTTGTTTGTACTGTCAAACTTTTAAAAATTATACAGACTTTAAAGTTATATTAAACAAAACCTACATGAAATGGTAATAGTGATTCCCGAAAGAGTTAAAATTGGTTTGCTTATGTTCCTGAAAGAGACGTAGTTTTTAGAAGTAATTCCCGATAGGGTTAAAATTGGTTTGTTTATGTTCCTGAAGGAGACGTAGTATTTAGAAGTGATTCCCGATAGAGATAAAATTGGTTTGTTTATGTTCCTGAAAGAGATTTAATTTTTAGAAGTGATTCCCGAAAGAGTTAAATTGGTATGTTTATGTCTTCCTGTGCCTTTCAGTATATCTATCTGTCTATTATCTACCAATGTCTATCTATCAATACCTGTCTCAGTCAGTTTTATCTATATTTGTTAATCTATTTATCAAAAAGTATTTGCCAGTCTGTTAATCTATGTTCTGTATGTCTATCCATATGGATTTCCAATATCTGTCAGTATCTATTTATTATTTTGAGAATGTATATAAAGGTGATTGAAAACTTGCAGCCACAGCATAATTGACTTTTTAAATATTCTAAATATCTTTAATTACAGGTATTCCAAAAGTCATTAATTAACACCAATTACCTTAATTATTAAACTGTGAACAGATCCTTAATCAGTATGTAAAGTTGTACCTCTGTGTTGTTTTATATTGTCTTTATTTACAAGCCACATCATTTATATATAAAGTATAATAAGTGTTAAAAAAAAATTCTGAGACATGAATTTACTAGGTCAGCATTGTAGGATTTATTGGGGATTCCAAGAGTTAGTTTATGCTACAGTAATGGTCAGCCTGTAGCACTGTGTACTGTAAGATTTATTGGGGGATCCCAAGAGTTAGTTTACACTACAGAAATGGTCAACCTGTAGCACTGTGTATTGTAGGATTTATTGGAGGATCCCAAGAGTTAGTTTATGCTACATTAATGGTCAGCCTGTAGCACTGTGTACTGTAGGATTTAATGGGGGATCTCAAGGGTTAGTTTACACTACAGTAATGGTCAGCCTGCAGGACTGTGTACTGTAGGATTTATTGGGGGATCCCAAGAGTTAGTTTACACTACAGTAATGTATCAGCCTGTAGCACTGTGTACTATAGGATTTATTGGGGGATCCCAAGAGTTAGTTTACACTATAGTAATGGTCAGCCTGTAGCATTGTGTACTGTAGGATTTATTGGGGGATCCCGAGAGTTAGTTTACACTACTTTAATGGTTAGCCTATAGCACTGTGTGGTGTAGGATTTATTGGGAGATCCCAAGAGTTAGTTTACACTACAGTAATGGTCAGCCTGCAGCACTGTGCACAGTAGGATTTATTGGGGGATCCCAATAGTTACTTTACACTACAGTAAATGTCAGCCTGTAGCACTGTGTACTGTAGGATTTATTGGGGGATCCCAGGAGTTAGTTTACACTACAGTAATGGTCAGCCTGTAGCACTGTGTACTGTAGGATTTATTGGGGGATCTCAAGAGTTAGTTTACACTACAGTAAAGGTCAGCCTGTAGCACTGTGTACTGTAGGATTTATTGGGGGATCCCAAGAGTTAGTTTACACTACAGTAATGGTCAGCCTGCAGCACTGTGCACAGTAGCATTTATTGGGGGATCCCAAGAGTTACTTTACACTACAGTAAATGTCAGCCTGTAGCACTGTGTACTGTAGGATTTATTGGGGGATCCCAGGAGTTAGTTTACACTACAGTAATGGTCAGCCTGTAGCACTGTGTACTGTAGGATTTATTGGGGGATCTCAAGAGTTAGTTTACACTATAGTAATGGTCAGCCTGTAGCATTGTGTACTGTAGGATTTATTGGGGGATCCCGAGAGTTAGTTTACACTACTTTAATGGTTAGCCTATAGCACTGTGTGGTGTAGGATTTATTGGGAGATCCCAAGAGTTAGTTTACACTACAGTAATGGTCAGCCTGCAGCACTGTGCACAGTAGGATTTATTGGGGGATCCCAAGAGTTACTTTACACTACAGTAATGTCAGCCTGTAGCACTGTGTACTGTAGGATTTATTGGGGGATCCCAGGAGTTAGTTTACACTACAGTAATGGTCAGCCTGTAGCACTGTGTACTGTAGGATTTATTGGGGGATCTCAAGAGTTAGTTTACACTACAGTAATGGTCAGCCTGTAGCACTGTGTACTGTAGGATTTATTGGGGGATCCCAAGAGTTAGTTTACACTACAGTAATGGTCAGCCTGCAGCACTGTGCACAGTAGCATTTATTGGGGGATCCCAAGAGTTACTTTACACTACAGTAAATGTCAGCCTGTAGCACTGTGTACTGTAGGATTTATTGGGGGATCCCAGGAGTTAGTTTACACTACAGTAATGGTCAGCCTGTAGCACTGTGTACTGTAGGATTTATTGGGGGATCTCAAGAGTTAGTTTACACTACAGTAATGGTCAGCCTGTAGCACCGTGTACTGTAGGATTTATTGGGGGATCTCAAGAGTTAGTTTACACTACAGTAATGGTCAGCCTGTAGCACTGTGTACTGTAGGATTTATTTGGGGATCCCAAGAGTTAGTTTACACTATGGTAATGGTCAGCCTGCAGCATTGTGTACTGTAGGATTTATTGGGGGATCCCAAGAGTTAGTTTACACTACAATAATGGTCAGCCTGTGGAACTGTGTACTGTAGGATTCATTGGGGGATCCCGAGAGTTAGATTACACTACTTTAATGGTTAGCCTGTAGCACTGTGTGCTCTAGGATTTATTGGGGGATCCCAAGAATTAGTTTACACTACAGAAATGGTCAGCATGCAGCACTGTGTACTGTAGGATTTATTGGGGGATCCTAAGAGTTAGTTTACACTACAGTACTGTCAGCCTGTAGCACTGTGGACTGTAGGATTTATTGGGGGAACCCAAGAGTTAGTTTACACTAGAGTAATGGTCAGCCTGTAGCACTGTGTACTGTAGGATTTATTGGCGGAGTGCAAGACTTAATTTACTCTACAGTAATGGTCAGCCTGTAACAATGTGTACTGTAGGATTTATTGGGGGATCCCAGGAGTTAGTTTACACTACAGTTATGGTCAGCCTGCAGCATTCTGTACCGTAGCATTTATTGGGGGATCCCAAGAGTTAGCTTTCACTATGGTAATGGTCAGCCTGTAGCACTGTGTAATGTACGATTTATTGGGCGATCCCAAGAGTTAGTTTACACTACAGTAGTGGTCAGCCTGTAGCATTCTGCACCGTAGCATTTATTGGGGGATCCCAAGAGTTAGCTTACACTATGGTAATGGTCAGCCTGTAGCACTGTGTACTGTAGGATTTATTGGGGGATCCCCAGAGTTAGATTACACTACAGTAATGGTCAGCCTGTAGCACCGTGTACTGTAGGATTTAATGGGGGATCCCAGGAGTTAGTTTACACTTCAGTAATGGTCTTCCTGTAGCACTGTGTACTATAGGATTTATTGGGGGATCCGAAGAGTTAGTTTACACTACATTAATGGTCAGCCTGTAGCACTGTGTCCTGTAGGATTTATTGGAGGATCCCAGGAGTTAGTTTACACTACATTAATGGTCAGCCTGTAGCACTGTATACTGTTGGATTTATTGGGGGATGCCAAGAGTTACTTTACACTACAGTAATGTCAGCCTGTAGCACTGTGTACTGTTGCATTTATTGGGTGATCCCAAGAGTTAATTTACACTACATTAATGGTCAACCTGTAGCACTGTGTACTGTACAATTTATTGGGGGATCCCAAGAGTTAGTTTACACTACAGTAATGGTCAGCCTGCAGCACTGTGTACTGTAGGATTTATTGGGGGATCCCAGGGGTTAGTTTACACTACAGTTATGGTCAGCCTGTAGCATTCTGTACCGTAGCATTTATTGGGGGATCCCAAGAGTTAGCTTACACTATGGTAATGGTCAGCCTGTAGCACTGTGTACTGTACGATTTATTGGGCGATCCCAAGAGTTAGTTTACACTACAGTAATGGTCAGCCTGTAGCATTCTGTACTGTAGCATTTATTGGGGATCCCAAGAGTTAGCTTGCACTATGGTAATGGTCAGCCTGTAGCACTGTGTTCTGTAGGATTTATTGGGGGATCCCCAGAGTTAGATTACACTACAGTAATGGTCAGCCTGTAGCACCGTGTACTGTAGGATTTAATGGGGGATCCCAAGAGTTAGTTTACACTACATTAATGGTCAGCCTGTAGCACTGTGACCTGTAGGATTAATTGGGGGATCCCAGGAGTTAGTTTACACTTGAGTAATGGTCTTCCTGTAGCACTGTGTACTATAGGATTTATTGGGGGATCCGAAGAGTTAGTTTACACTACATTAATGGTCAGCCTGTAGCACTGTGTCCTGTAGGATATATTGGGGGATCCCAGGAGTTAGTTTACACTACATTAATGGTCAGCCTGTAGCACTGTATACTGTTGGATTTATTGGGGGATGCCAAGAGTTACTTTACACTACAGTAATGTCAGCCTGTATCACTGTGTACTGTTGGATTTATTGGGTGATCCCAAGAGTTAATTTACACTACATTAATGGTCAACCTGTAGCACTGTGTACTGTAGGATTTATTGGAGGAACCCAAGAGTTAGTTTTTGCTACATTTATGGTCAGCCTGTAGCACTGTGTACTGTAGGATATATTGGGGGATCTCAAGAGTTAGTTTACACTATGGTAATGGTCAGCCTGTAGCATTGTGTTCTGTAGGATTTATTGGGGAATCCCAAGAGTTAGGTTGCACTACAATATTGGTCAGACTGTTGAACTGTGTACTGTGGGATTCATTGGGGGATCCTGAGAGTTAGTCTACACTACTTTAATGGTTAGACTGTAGCACTCTGTGCTGTAGGATTTATTGGGGGATCCCAAGAGTTAGTTTACACTACAGAAATGGTCAGCCTGCAGCACTGTGTACTGTAGGATTTATTGGGGGATCCCAAGAGTTAGTTTACACTACAGTAATGTCAGCCTGTAGCACTGTGTACTGTAGGATTTACTGGGGGATCCCAAGAGTTAGTTTACAGTACAGTAATGGTCAGCCTGTAGCATTCTGTAGTGTAGCATTTATTGGGGGATCCCAAGAGTTAGCTTACACTATTGTAAAGGTCAGCCTGTAGCAACTGTGTACTGTAGGATCTATTGGGGGATCCCAAGAGTTGGTTTACACTACAGTAATGATCAGCCTGTAGCACCGTGTACTGTAGGATTTATTGGGGGATCCCAAGAGTTAGGTTACACTACAATAATGGTCAGCCTGTAGAACTGTGTACTGTAGGATTCATTGGGGGATCTTGAGAGTTAGTTTACACTACAGAAATGGTCAGCCTGCAGTACTGTATACTGTAGGATTTATTGGGGGATCCCAAGAGTTAGTTTACACTACAGTAATGTCAGCCTGTAGCACTGTGTACTATAGGATTTATTGGGGGATCCCTAGAGTTAGTTTACACTAGAGTAATGGTCAGCCTGTAGCACTGTGTACTGTAGGATTTATTGGGGGATTGCAAGAGTTAGTTTACTCTACAGTAATGGTCAGCCTGTAGCAATGTGTACTGTAGGATTTATTGGGGGATCCCAAGAGTTAGTTTACACAACAGTAATGGTCAGCCTGCAGCACTGTGTACTGTAGGATATATTGGGGAATCCCAGGAGTTAGTTTACACTACAGTAATAGTGAGCCTGTAGCACTGTGTACTGTAAGATTTATTGGGGGAACTCAAGAGTTAGTTTACACTACAGTAAAGGTTAGCCTTTAGCACTGTGTACTGTAGGATTTCTTGGGGGATCCCAAGAGTTAGTTTACACTACAGTAATGGTTAGCCTGTAGCATTCTGTACCATAGCATTTATTGGGGGATCCCAAGAGTTAGCTTACACTATGGTAATGGTCAGCCTTTAGCACTATGTACTGTAGGATTTATTGGAGGATCCCAAAAGTTAGTTTACACTACAGTAATGGTCAGCCTGTAGCACCGTGTACTGTAGGATTTATTGGGGGATCCCAAGAGTTAGTTTACACAACAGAAATGGTCAACCTGGTAGCACTGTGCGCTGTAGGATTTATTGGGGGATCCCAAGGGTTAATTTACACTACATTAATAGTCAGCCTGTAGCACAGTGTACTGTAGGAATTATTGGGGGATCCCAAGAGTTAGTTTACACTACAGTATTGGTCAGCCTGTAGCACTGTGTACTGTTGGATTTATTGGGGGATCCCAAGAGTTGGTTTGCACTACAGTAATGGTCAACCTGTAGCACTGTGTACTGTTGGATTTATTGGGGATCCTAGGAGTTAGTTTACACTTCATTAATGGTCAGCCTGTAGCACTGTGTACTGTAGGATTTATTGGGGATCCCAAGAGTTAGTTTACACTTCATTAATCGTCAGCCTGTAGCACTGTGTACTGTAGGATTTATTGGGGGATCCCAAGAGTTAGTTTACACTGCAGTAATGGTCAGCCTGTAGTACTGTGTACTGTAGGATTTGTTGGGGATCCCAAGAGTTAGTTTACACTAGAGTAAAGGTCAACTTGTAGCACTGTGTACTGTTGAATTTATTGGGGGATCCCAAGAGTTAGTTTACACTACAGTAATGGTCAGCCTGTAACACTCTTACTGTAGCATTTATTGGGGGATCCATAGAGTTAGTTTACACTATGGTAATGGTCAGGCTGTAGCACTGTGTATTGTAAGATTTATTGGCGGATCCCAAGAGTTAGTATACACTACAATAATGGTTTGGTTGTAGCACTGTGTACTGTAGGATTCATTGGGGATCCCAAGAGTTAGTTTACATTTCATTAATGGTCAGCCTGTAGGACTGTGTGCTGTAGGATTTATTGGGGGATCCCAAGAGTTAGTTTACACTACAGTAATGTCAGCCAGTAGCACTGTGTACTGTAGGATTAATTGGGGGAATCCCTAGAGTTAGTTTACACTACATTAATGTTCATCCTGTAGCACTGTGCACTGTAGGATTTATTGGGGGATCCCAAGAGTTAGTTTACACTACAGTAATGGTCCGCCTCTAGCACCGTGTACTGTAGGATTTATTGGGGGATGCCAGGAGTTAGTTTACACTACATTAATGGTCAGCCTGAAGCACTCTGTACTGTAGGATTTATTGGGGGATCCCAAGAGTTAGTTTACACTACATTAATGGTCAGCCTGTAGCACTGTGTACTGTTGGATTTATTGGCGATCCCAAGAGTTAGTTTACACTACATTAATGGTCAGCCTGAAGCAATGTGTACTTTAGGATTAATTGGGGATCCCAAGACTTAGTTTACACTACATTAATGATCAGCCTGTAGCACTGTGTACTGCAGGATTTATTGGGGGATCCCACGAGTTAGTTTACACTAGAGTAATGATCAGTCTCTAGCACTGTGTACTGTAGGATTTATTGGGGGATCCCAAGAGTTAGTTTAAACTACATTAATGGTCAGCCTGTAGCACTGTGTACTGTAGGATTTATTGGGGGATCCCAAGAGTTAGTTTACACTACATTAGTGGTCAGCCTGTAGCACTGTGTACTGTTGGATTTATTGGGGATCCCAAGAGTTAGTTTACACTACAGTACTGGTCAGCCTTTGGCACTGTGTACTGTAGGATTTATTGGGGATCCCAAGAGTTAGTTTACACTGCAGTAATGGTCAGCCTGTAGCACTGTGTACTGTAGGATTTATTGGGGGATCCCAAGAGTTAGTTTACACTACAGTGTCATGGTTTTGGGGTGGTTTGGTAGTAGTAGGAGTGGATTACATTATATAAAGATAATAATATGTCGTAATTCTTATTTCTTACCGTAGAGTCCGATACCTTCACACTGATTACTTACAGGAGATTATGGCGTATCTACGTAGAAGTTCACTCCACCACTCGACATTCCATGATTTATACTTGATAAATGATGATTTAATGAATTCATTTAATTTTCAACATCCATCTAAGTTATTGGTTATACTATGTCATAACCAATCAGTCATTACCTTTAGTAATAATAAGATAGGATCACAGATAGGGCGGATAATTGCACTTCCATTTATTTGTCAAGCTTCCATACAATGATTTACAATCTTCTAAAACAGGGAATTTTCAACTTGGGGACACATGTGGTTACTCTACTATGGGTGTGACTTAACAGAGCCTTAATTCTTCAAGTGATACATTTACTGCCAGCCTGGATTGCTTTTGTTGCAACCAGGCTTCATCACAAGAACTTCTTCCCACGGCCATAACAACAAAAAGGTACTCTTGGGTTACCACACATAGTCTCGCGTCACTGACAGTCACTGTGGACGGTTGTCGCGGCAATTAGAACTGGTAAGCGTGACTTGAATTAACCATTAGGTGCAATAGACCAGCCTGGATTGCTTTTGTCGCAACCAGGCTTCCACACGTGATATTTCCACGGGGATAACAAACCTAGGTTAACACACTTAGTCTCGTGTCGATCACGGTCGCAGTAGACGGGTGTCGTGCAGGAGAACTCTGTAAGCGTGAATTAATTAACCATTTACTGTAGGTTTGATAGGCCAGCCTGGATTGCTCTTGTCGCAACCAGGCATCCACACGTGATATTTCCACGGGGATAACAAACCTAGGTTAACACGCTTAGTCTCGTGTCGACGACGGTTCACAGGACGGAGTGCGGTGGAGGACTCTGTGTGGTGTGGTGTCCCGCCCCCCTTCAGGAGTGAGAGCATGGAGACGACCTCTTAAGTAAACCATGGCTCAGGGGATACTCCTTGAAATGAGGTTTTTGGGTGTGAAGCGATGAACAGTACAACACTGTTTCACTGCCCACCCCCCTAAAGGCTGGCTGATATACACTAATTGAAAATACATGTCCCAGTTGTGCCTCGCCGGGCGTCTTATCTCTGGTAAAACAAACTTTGGAGTTGGTTGCGTGGGTAAGCCTAACGCAACCCATGACATACAGTAAATGTCAGCCTTTAGCTCTGTGTACTGTAGGATGTATTGGGTGATACCAAGAGTTAGATTACACTACTGTAATGGTCAGCCTGTAGCACTCTGTACTGTAGCATTTATTGGGTGAGCCCAAGAGTTAGTTTACACTACAGTAATGGTCAGCCTGTAGCATTGTGTACTGTAGGATTTATTGGGGGATCCCAAGAGTTAGTTTACACTACAATAATGGTCAGCCTGTAGCACTGTGTGCTGTAGGTTTTGTTGATGGATCCCAATAGTTAGTTTACACTACAATAATGGTCAGCCTTTAGAACTGTGTACTGTAGGATTTATTGGGGGATCCCAAGAGTTAGTTGACACTACAGTAATGGTCAGCCTGTGGCACTGTGTACTGTAGGATTTATTGGGGGATCCCAAGAGTTAGTTTACACTCCAGTGATGGTCAACCATTAGCACTGTGTATTGTAGGATTTATTGGGGGATCCCAACAGTTAGTTTACACTACAGTAATGGTCAACCTGTAACACTGTGTACTGTAGGATTTATTGGGGGATCCCAAGAGTTAGTTTGCACTACAGTAATGTCAGCCTGTAGCACTGTGTACTGTAGGATTTATTGGGGGATCCCTAGAGTTAGTTTACACTACAGTAATGGTCAGCCTGTAGCAATGTGTACTGTTGGATTTATTGGGGGATCCCAAGAGTTAGTTTACACTACAGAAATGGTCAGCCTGTAGCACTGGGTACTGCAGGATTTATTGGGGGATACCAAGAGTTAGTTTACTCTACAGTAATGGTCAGCCTGTAGCACTGTGTATTGTAGGATTTATTGGGGGATCCCAAGAGTTAGTTTACATTACAATAATGGTCAGCCTGTAGCACTGTGTACTGTAGGATTCACTGGGGGATCCCGAGAGTTAGTTTCACTACTTTAATGGTTTGCCTGTAGCACTAGGTGCTGTAGGATTTATTGGGGGATCCAAAGAGTTAGTTTACACTACAGTAATGGTCAGCCTGCAGCACTGTGTACTGTAGGATTTATTTGGGGATCCCAAGAGTTAGTTTACGCTACAGTAATGTCAGCCTGTAGCACTGTGTACTGTAGGATTTATTGGGAGATCCCAGAAGTTAGTTTACACTACAGTAATTGTCAGCCTGTAGCACTGTGTTCTGTAGGATTTATTGGGGGATCTCAAGAGTTATTTTACACTACAGTAAAGGTCAGCCTGTAGCACTGTGTACTGTAGGATTTATTGGGGGATCCCAAGAGTTAGTTTACACTAGAGTAATGGTCAGCCTGTAACATTCTGTACCGTAGCATTTATCGGGGGATCCCAAGAGTTAGCTTACACTATGGTAATGGTCAGCCTGTAGCACTGTGTACTGTAGGATTTATTGGGGGATCCCAAGAGTTAGTTTACACTACAGTAATTGTCAGCTTGTAGCACCCTGTACTGTAGGATTTATTGGGGGATCCCAAGAGTTAGTTTACACTACAGTAATGTTCAACCTGGTAGCACTGTGTACTGTAGGATTTATTGGGGGATTCCAAGAGTTAGTTTACAGTACAGTAATGTCAGCCTGTAGCACTGTGAACTGTAGGATTTATTGGGGGATCCCTAGAGTTAGTTTACATTAGAGTAATGGTCAGCCTGTAGCACTGTGTACTGTAGGATTTATTGGGGGATTGCAAGAGTTAGTTTACTCTACAGTAATGGTCAGCCTGTAGCAATGTGTACTGTATGATTTATTGGGGATCCCCAGAGTTAGTTTACACTACATTAATCGTCAGCCTGTAGCACTATGTACTGTTGGATTTATTGGGGATCCCAAGAGTTAGTTTACACTTCATTAATCGTCAGCCTGTAGCACTGTGTACGAGGGTTGCTCATTTTTCCCAATTTTAGAAAATTGTGGGTGGGGGTGTTTTTTCCCATTATTTCGGTACTCCTAAATTCATTGGTGCCAGAATTAATGAAATGCAACATGTTCTAGGGGTCGCGAATCCAAATATAAAAAATGAATTTTTGCGAAAAAACGTCAAAACTCAAGCTTTTTCTCTTATAGATCAGCAATCGCGCTGCTTTTCACTACTTAACCCTAATGGCTGGCTAGAGCAGCTATTCAGCTTTCCATTGACACCTAATTCGATTGCATGCACCTCTTAGTTGACCTTCTAGTTCAGGTCAAAGGCTTTACCTGCGTTAAGGGAACCAGATTCCAAAATATTCATAGTTTTGACTTTTCCATTTATTCGAAAACACATATCAATATTTTGCCGTCACAGTCTTTTCCATGATATATTTCCCTCTTAAAAAAACAAACATCATTGAAATAGGTCAATAACTCTAGGAGGAGATGCAGTTTGAAAGTTCAATCCCCCCTCTATTCAACTCTCACAGTTGCATCAGAGCAGACTTGCTGAAGCCACTCATCTGCTTCCTGTGCTTTTCCACAAGTTGCATGACATCCTGCAGCTGCTGCTCATCCTTCGTGACTGAACCAACGAAGTCCTGCATAAGCTTTATTCCCCTTTCGGCCATGTCATTGGTTACCTTCAGGCTTCTGGAGAAATCTTTCAGCTTCATGAACTCTTCGTTTTTCTCCCAGTCTTCCACCGGTGACATCAGCCATGCTGTGCCGCACACATAATGCTCCTTGAAGATCATCCATGAACGTTCATCTATCAGGTCGGAAAGCCGTGTAGTCTGTTGGATGACCAAGTTGTCGTTGGCGTAGTCGTTCGTTTCTTCTAGGCAGCTCAATTTGGTTGCCATCTCCTTTTTCTCTGCCGCTCTCAACTTCTCGCTGCACAGCGACAGAACGACGGTCTGTGGCCTTAGATACCACAGGTGGCGGCTCGCGACCGCCAGCGTCGCATCAGCCACCTCACAGTCCACGGCCCTGTAGCGGAGGAGTTCGTGATGCAGTTGCAGGTCATTCACAGGCGCATCCTCGGCTACTGGTGATTTCAGCCACGTCGGTGTGTATAGCAGAGACACAAAGATCGCCATCCTCTGCAGCTTGACGCACAGGTCACTGCTGAGCTCTAGCTGGTGGCTAAACATGTAGATCTTGAGGTAGTATATGATCTTCGCCATCCAGCGAGCGTGGTGACATGCGCCAGGACTCAGAAAGTGCGTGCCGCGCGGAGGATTCACACCGAGGACGAGGAGCGTTAGTTCTGCCGCTTCTCGGTAATCCTCTCTGGCCCATTCTGTGACGGTCAGCAGGTAGCTAACGGTCCTGTGTCGGAGGTGACTGAGCCAGTCAGACTCTGGTAGATTTGCAATGTCCAGCCTGAGATACTGAGAGTGATCTAGTTGACTCCACCTTTTCTTAAGAGTCTGGAAGAGAGGGTCCGTAGGGGCCGATGTTTTGCCGAAGATGTTGCTGGCAGCGGCTCTCACCACCAGTTCCATGACGTGGTGTCTGCACCCAAGCCTCAACAGCTGTTTTCCCAGCAGCGCCTCCAGATGGACAACCGCACCTTGGACTCGCCCTGTGTTGGACGACGTTGTATCAAAGCACAGTGCCTTGACGTTTGAAGCGCAGCTCCAGTCCTCGATAGCACGAGCTGTTGCGTGTGCCTGGGTCAGGCCAGTGCCGTCCTTCACTGGCAAGACAGCAAGCAGCTTCCCTTCCTCATGGCCGCGCCCTGAGATGAAGATGGCCTGTCGGTGTTCTTCTTCTCCCACGACGTTCTGAAATGAGAGAAATATAAAAATTCAGACAGATAATGAAGAATTATCAAGGCTACCTTTTTCTCAAGCTTTTTGTTAATGATTTGATGCATTTCTAACAATATATTACAATAGTCTAGGCTTTGGTAAAATATTAATGTAGTACCTAAACGTGTTCTCACCTTAACCAGCTTACCATCCCAGTGCACCACTGCATGTGGTGGAGGCGTGAAGGCTTCCCTTTGTGCGGCAGCTACCTGACGACCGTGTGAAGCTCGCGCCCGTCTCGCAGTCTCTCTCGAGATCCGGAACTCAGACAGATCGCCTGGCGGGTTAGCAGAGCGCAGCACTGCTGCGACCACCGAAACTATCTGCGAGCAAAAGCAGGCAAGGGTGTCAGTAGAAAATGTCGACTGTTTAAGTGCTTATCAAATAATTAACAGAAATTTCAAACATTCCAAACACATTTATGGATACACTTACTTCGTTATTGGATATCCGAAGACGGTCAGCGAGTTCCTTTAATGCTGGCTCTTGGAGAATGCGACGTGGAAGCTGAACCGTCACATAAGGGTGCTTTGATGTGTACCTGCCAGGTTGTATCGCTGTGTCCTATTTCTACTTCCGTTGGGGTGTCAGCCACCACAGAGGTTTGAGGTCTCGAATCACTGCTGCTTGGTTCACAGGCTGCGAACCTTCCCTGTTTCGACCTTTGCTTCTCGATTCGTTCCTCCTGCTTTCTCTTCTTAGCGGGAAAAATCTTATCGTTACCACTCATGAACGCTTTTCTTTCTCCGCGTTGGTCTTGATAGAAGGCGATGTCTTGTTGTTTGTCGGCCGGTGTAAGCAGCCGGTTCTTCTCGATGTCCTCTACGGCGTCCGGTGCTCCGATGTCCCACAACAGGTCAAGTTGAGACTTGAAGTTTTCAACCTTGTCCTTTGCAGCCCTGTCCCGACTTTTTTGTAGACTTCTCCTGTGCTCCCATAACCTTGTCAGCTTCTCCCGGCACCCCCTCTCTGAGATAGTCTTGATGCGAGCTAAATTCCAGAACGTGAGTACGTTTCTCACTGTTTCTTTAAACGTCTCCTGTCTGTCACCAGATTCATTCACTGTGTGAAAGAAGAACTTCAGGACTTGACGCATCGTCGGGAGTTTACTGCCTCTAATTGACGATGCTGGCTGGCCTACTAGATAGATTTCAGTGGCAGAACGGGTAGTGGATGATGTTGGCCTGACAGTCCCCTTAGCATTCTCCCCCGACTGCGACTCACTCTCTTCCATGAGTGTATGTATATAAACAGATGAACTCTGTAAAAAAAAAAGTTTTGTAATAAAACAAAATAGGCATACAAAATAGGGTCACATAAGAGCAATTTAATCACCTGTAGAAAATACAACATAAATAGATAATCATAAATTTACTGCCACACTATATAGCAGATTTGAGTAAATTATAAAATAACACCACAGTACCAACAACAACACAATACATGTCAAAACACTGCAAAGAAGCGCAGGGTTTTAAAGCTGCCAATGTGAACCTAGTGAATCTATAACTCCGTTAACGCAGGTAGGCTACAGCCTTTGACCTGACTTAGAAGGTCAAATAAGAGGTGCATGCAATCGAATTAGGTGTCAATGGAAAGCTGAATAGCTGCTCTAGCCAGCCATTAGGGTTAAGTAGTGAAAAGCAGAGCGATTGCTGATCTATAAGAGAAAAAGCTTGAGTTTTGACTTTTTTTGCAAAAATTCATTTTTTATATTTGGATTCGCGACCCCTAGAACATGTTGGACTTCATTAATTCTGGCACCAATGAACTCAGGAGTAACAAAATAATGGGAAAAAACACCCCCACCCACAATTTTAAAAAAGTGTGAAAAAATGAGCAACCCTACTGTGTACTTTATGATTTATTGGGGATCCCAAGAGTTAGTTTACACTACAATAATGGTTAGGCTGTAGCACTGTGTACTGTAGGATTCATTGGGGATCCCCAGAGTTAGTTTACACTACATTAATGGTCAGCCTGTAGCACTGTGTACTGTTGGATTTATTGGGGGATCCCAAGAGTTAGTTTACACTACAGTAATGGTCAGCCTGTAGCACTCTGTACTGTAGCATTTATTGGGGGATCCCAAGAGTTAGTTTACACTACGGTAATGGTCAGCCTGTAGCACTGTGTACTGTAGGATTTATTGGGGATCCCAAGAGTTAGTTTACACTACATTAATGGTCAGCCTGTAGCACTGTGTACTGTAGGATTTATTGGGGGATCCCAAGAGTTAGTTTACACTACAGTAATGGTCAGCCTGTAGCACTGTGTGCTGTAGGATTTATTGGGGGATCCCAAGAGTTTGTTTACACTACAATAATCGTTAGGCTGTAGCACTGTGTACTGTAGGATTCATTGGGAATCCCCAGAGTTAGTTTACACATCATTAATGGTCAGCCTCTAGCAGTGTGTGCGGTAGGAATTATTGGGAGATCCCAAGAGTTAGTTTACACTACAGTAATGTCAGCCTGTAGCACTGTGTACTGTAGGATTTATTGGGGGATCCCTAGAGTTAGTTTACACTACAGTAATGGTCAGCCTGTAGCACTGTGTACTGTAGGATTTATTGGGGGATCCCAAGAGTTAGTTTACACTACAGTAATGGTCAGCCTGTAGCACTGTGTACTGTTGGATTTATTGGGGATCCCCAGAGTTAGTTTACACTACATTAATCGTCAGCCTGTAGCACTGTGTACTGTTGGATTTATTGGGGATCCCGAGAGTTAGTTTACACTTCATTAATCGTCAGCCTGTAGTACTGTGTACTGTAGGATTTATTGGGGGATCCCAAGAGTTAGTTTACACTATGGTAATGGTCAGCCTGTTAGCACTGTGTACTGTAAGATTTATTGGGGGATCCCAAGAGTTAGTTTACACTACATTAATGGTCAGCCTGTAGCACTGTGTACTGTTGGATTTATTGGGGATCCCCAGAGTTAGTTTACACTACATTAATCGTCAGCCTGTAGCACTGTGTACTGTTGGATTTATTGGGGATCCCAAGAGTTAGTTTACACTACAGTAATGGTCAGCCTGTAGTACTGTGTACTGTAGGATTTATTGGGGGATCCCAAGAGTTAGTTTACACTATGGTAATGGTCAGCCTGTTAGCACTGTGTACTGTAAGATTTATTGGGGGATCCCAAGAGTTAGTTTACACTACAATAATTGTTAGGCTGTAGCACTGTGTACTGTAGGATTCATTGGGGATCCCCAGAGTTAGTTTACACTACATGAATGGTCAGCCTGTAGCACTCTGTACTGTTGGATTTATTGGAGGATCTCAAGAGTTAGTTTACACTACAGTAATGGTCAGCCTGTAGCACTGTGTACTGTAGGATTTATTGGGGGATCCCAAGAGTTAGTTTACACTACAGTAATGTCAGCCTGTAGCACTGTGTACTGTAGGATTTATTGGGGGATCCCAAGAGTTAGTTTACACTACAGTAATGGTCACCTGTAGCACTGTGTACTGTAGGATTTATTGGGGGATCCCAAGAGTTAGTTTACACTACAGTAATGGTCAGCCTGTAGCACTGTGTACTGTAGGATTTATTGGGGGATCTCAAGAGTTAGTTTACACTACAGTAATGGTCAGCCTGTAGCACTGTGTACTGTAGGATTTATTGGGGGATCCCAAGAGTTAGTTTACACTACAGTAATGGTCAGCCTGTAGCACTGTGTACTGTAGGATTTATTGGGGATCCCCAGAGTTAGTTTACACTACATTAATGGTCAGCCTGTAGCACTGTGTACTGTTGGATTTATTGGGGATCCCAAGAGTTAGTTTACACTACAGTAATGGTCAGCCTGTAGCACTGTGTACTGTAGGATTTTTTGGGGGATCCCAAGAGTTAGTTTACACTACAGTAATGGTCAGCCTGTAGCACTGTGTACTGTAGGATTTATTGGGGGATCCCAAGAGTTAGTTTACACTACATTAATGGTCAGCCTGTAGCACTGTGTACTGTAGGATTTATTGGGGGATCCCAAGAGTTAGTTTACACTACAGTAATGGTCAGCCTGTAGCACCGTGTACTGTAGGATTTATTGGGGGATCCCAAGAGTTAGTTTACACTGCAGTAATGGTCAGCCTGTAGCACTGTGTACTGTAGGATTTATTGGGGGATCCCAAGAGTTAGTTTACACTACGGTAATGGTCAGCCTGTAGCACTGTGTACTGTAGGATTTATTGGGGGATCCCAAGAGTTAGTTTACACTACAATAATGGTCAGCCTGTAGCACTGTGTACTGTAGGATTTATTGGGGATCCCAAGAGTTAGTTTACACTACAGTAATGGTCAGCCTGTAGCACTGTGTACTGTAGGATTTATTGGGGATCCCAGAGTTAGTTTACACTACAGTAATGTCAGCCTGTAGCACTGTGTACTGTAGGATTTATTGGGGATCCCAAGAGTTAGTTTACACTACAGTAATGGTCAGCCTGTAGCACTGTGTACTGTAGGATTTATTGGGGGATCCCAAGAGTTAGTTTACACTACAGTAATGGTCAGCCTGTAGCACTGTGTACTGTAGGATTTATTGGGGGATCCCAAGAGTTAGTTTACACTACAGTAATGTCAGCCTGTAGCACTCTGTACTGTAGGATTTATTGGGGATCCCCAGAGTTAGTTTACACTACATTAATGGTCAGCCTGTAGCACTGTGTACTGTTGGATTTATTGGGGGATCCCAAGAGTTAGTTTACACTACAGTAATGGTCAGCCTGTAGCACTGTGTACTGTAGGATTTATTGGGGATCCCAAGAGTTAGTTTACACTACAGTAATGGTCAGCCTGTAGCACTGTGTACTGTAGGATTTATTGGGGGATCCCAGGAGTTAGTTTACACTACAGTAATGGTCAGCCTGTAGCACTGTGTACTGTAGGATTTATTGGGGGATCTCAAGAGTTAGTTTACACTACAGTAAATGTCAGCCTGTAGCACTGTGTACTGTAGGATTTATTGGGGGATCCCAAGAGTTAGTTTACACTACAGTAATGGTCAGCCTGTAGCACTCTGTACTGTAGCATTTATTGGGGGATCCCAAGAGTTAGTTTACACTACGGTAATGGTCAGCCTGTAGCACTGTGTACTGTAGGATTTATTGGGGGATCCCAAGAGTTAGGTTACACTATAATATTGGTTAGCCTGTTGCACTGTGTGCTGTAGGTTTTGCTGGGGGATCCCAATAGTTAGTTTACACTACAGTAATGGTCAGCCTGTAGCACTGTGTACTGTAGGATTTATTGGGGGATCCCAAGAGTTAGTTTACACTACAGTAATGGTCAGCCTGTAGCACTGTGTACTGTAGGATTTATTCGGGGATCCCAAGAGTTAGTTTACACTACAGTGATGGTCAAACCTGTAGCACTGTGTACTGTAGGAGTTATTGGGGGATCCCAAGATTTAGTTTACACTACAGTAATGGCCAGCCTGTAACACTGTGTACTGTAGGATTTATTGGGGGATCCCTAGAGTTTGTTTACACTACATTAATGTCAACCTGTAGCACTCTGTACTGTAGGATATATTGGGGGATCCCAAGAGTTAGTTTACACTACGGTAATGGTCAGCCTGTAGCACTGTGTACTGTAAGATTTATTGGGGGATCCCAAGAGTTAGTTTACACTACAATAATCGTTAGGCTGTAGCACTGTGTACTGTAGGAGTCATTGGGAATCCCCAGAGTTAGTTTACACTACATTAATGGTCAGCCTCTAGCAGTGTTTTCGGTAGGATTTATTGGGTGATCCCAAGAGTTAGTTTACACTACAGTAATGTCAGCCTGTAGCACTGTGTACTGTTGGATTTATTGGAGGATCGCAAGAGTTAGTTTACACTACAGTAATGGTCAGCCTGTATCACTGCACTGTAGGATTTTTTGGGGGATCCCAGGAGTTACTTTACTCTATAGTAATGGTCAGCCTGTAGCACTGTGTTCTGTAGGATTTATTGGGGGATCTCACGAGTTATTTTACACTACATTAAGGGTCAGCCTGTAGCACTGTGTACTGTAGGATTTATTGGGGGATCCCAAGAGTTAGTTTACACTACAGTAATGGTCAGCCTGTAGCACCGTGTACTGTAGAATTTTTTGGGGGATCCCAAGAGTTAGTTTACACTGCAGTAATGGTCAGCCTGTAGTACTGTGTACTGTAGGATTTATTGGGGGATCCCAAGAGTTAGTTTACACTACGGATATGGTCAGCCTGTAGCACTGTGTACTGTAAGATTTATTGGGGGATCCCAAGAGTTAGTTTACACTACAATAATCGTTAGGCTGTAGCACTGTGTACTGTAGGATTCAATGGGAATCCCCAGAGTTCGTTTACACTGCAGTAATGGTCAGCCTTTAGCACCGTGTACTGTAGGATTTATTCGGGGATCCCAGGAGTTAGTTTACACTACAGTAATGTTCAACCTGGTAGCACTGTGTACTGTAGGATTTATTTGGGGATCCCAAGAGTTAGTTGACACTACAGTAATGGTCAGCCTGTGGCACTGTGTACTGTAGGATTTATTCGGGGATCCCAAGAGTTAGTTTACACTACAGTGATGGTCAAACCTGTAGCACTGTGTACTGTAGGATTTATTGGGGGATCCCAAGAGTTAGTTTACACTACAGTAATGGCCAGCCTGTAACACTGTACTGTAGGATTTATTGGGGGATCCCAAGAGTTAGTTTACACTACAGTAATGTCAGCCTGTAGCACTCTGTACTGTAGGATTTATTGGGGATCCCCAGAGTTAGTTTACACTACTTTAATGGTCAGCCTGTAGCACTGTGTACTGTTGGATTTATTGGGGGATCCCAAGAGTTAGTTTACACTACAGTAATGGTCAGCCTGTAGCACTGTGTTCTCTAGGATTTTTTGGGGATCCCAAGGGTTAGTTTACACTACAGTAATGGTCAGCCTGTAGCACTGTGTACTGTAGGATTTATTGGGGGATCCCAGGAGTTAGTTTACACTACAGTAATGGTCAGCCTGTAGCACTGTGTTCTGTAGGATTTATTGGGGGATCTCACGAGTTATTTTACACTACAGTAAATGTCAGCCTTTAGCACTGTGTACTATAGGATTTATTGGGTGATACCAAGAGTTAGTTTACACTACTGTAATGGTCAGCCTGTAGCACTGTGTACTGTAGGATTTATTGGGGGATCCCAAAAGTTAGGTTACACTATAATATTGGTTAGCCTGTTGCACTGTGTGCTGTAGGTTTTGCTGGGGGATCCCAATAGTTAGTTTACACTACAGTAATGATCAGCCTGTAGAACTGTGTACTGAAGGATTTATTGGGGGATCCCAAGAGATAGTTGACACTACAGTAATGGTCAGCCTGTGGCACTGTGTACTGTAGGATTTATTCGGGGATCCCAAGAGTTAGTTTACACTACAGTGATGGTCAAACCTGTAGCACTGTGTACTGTAGGAGTCATTGGGAATCCCCAGAGTTAGTTTACACTACATTAATAGTCAGCCTCTAGCAGTGTTTGCGGTGGGATTTATTGGGAGATTCCAAGAGTTAGTTTACACTACAGTAATGTCAGCCTGTAGCACTGTGTTCTCTAGCATTTATTGGGGGATCCAAAGAGTTACTTTACACTACAGTAATGGTCAGCCTGTAGCACCGTGTAATGTAGGATTTATTGGGGGATCCCGAGAGTTAGTTTACACTTCATTAATTGTCAGCCTGTAGCACTGTGTACTGCATGATTTATTGGGGGATCCCAAGAGTTAGTTTACGCAGCAGTAATGGTCAGCCTGTAGTACTGTGTACTGTAGGATTTATTGGAGATCCCAAGAGTTAGTTTACACTATGGTAATGGTCAGCCTGTTAGCACTGTGTACTGTTGGATTTATTGGAGGATCGCAAGAGTTAGTTTACACTACAGTAATGGTCAGCCTGCAGGACTGTGTACTGTAGGATTTTTTGGGGGATCCCAGGAGTTAGTTTACTCTACAGTAATGGTCAGCCTGTAGCACTGTGTTCTGTAGGATTTATTGGGGGATCTCACGAGTTATTTTACACTACAGTAAGGGTCAGCCTGTAGCACTGTGTACTGTAGGATTTATTGGGGGATCCCAAGAGTTAGTTTACACTACAGTAATGGTCAGCATGTAGCACCGTGTACTCTTGAATTTATTGGGGGATCCCAAGAGTTAGTTTACACTACGGATATGGTCAGCCTGTAGCACTGTGTACTGTAAGATTTATTGGGGGTTCCCAAGAGTTAGTTTACACTACAATATTCGTTAGGCTGTAGCATTGTGTACTGTAGGATTCAATGGGAATCCCCAGAGTTCGTTTACACTGCAGTAATGGTCAGCCTTTAGCACCGTGTACTGTAGGATTTATTCGGGGATCCCAGGAGTTAGTTTACACTACAGTAATGTTCAACCTGGTAGTACTGTGTACTGTAGGATTTATTGGGTATCCCAAGAGTTAGTTTACACTATGGTAATGGTCAGCCTGTAGCACTGTGTACTGTAAGATTTATTGGGGGATCCCAATAGTTAGTTTACACTACAATAATCGTTAGGCTGTAGCACTGTGTACTGTAGGAGTCATTGGGAATCCCCAGAGTTAGTTTACACTACATTAATAGTCAGCCTCTAGCAGTGTTTGCGGTGGGATTTATTGGGAGATTCCAAGAGTTAGTTTACACTACAGTAATGTCAGCCTGTAGCACTGTGTACTGTTGGATTTATTGGAGGATCGCAAGAGTTAGTTTACACTACAGTAATGGTCAGCCTGTATCACTGCACTGTAGGATTTTTTGGGGGATCCCAGGAGTTACTTTACTCTATAGTAATGGTCAGCCTGTAGTGTGGGAGACTCAGATGATGCTTCCAATCAGGGGTAAAGGAAACACACTGGTGTCAAGTTCGTAAGTTCTATTTCTGGGACAAATACACAAAAGGAGTTAAGACAGGGTAAACAGCGTCCTGTCCCGGAATCTCTCTCTGGGTATCTCTGTCTGCGCATGCGCGTACAGCGCGCATGTGCTCAAAGTCTGAACTACACTCAGTGACAAAAGAGGGTATGATTATAATATATAATACAGAGACCTGAATCAATAATGGTAAATAGTACAGTTACATATTACAGCATATTCGTCTCATATATCTACATGTAGCACTGTGTTCTGTAGGATTTATTGGGGGATCTCACGAGTTATTTTACACTACATTATGGGTCAGCCTGTAGCACTGTGTACTGTAGGATTTATTGGGGGATCCCAAGAGTTAGTTTACACTACAGTAATGGTCAGCCTGTAGCACCGTGTACTGTAGAATTTATTGGGGGATCCCAAGAGTTAGTTTACACTGCAGTAATGGTCAGCCTGTAGTACTGTGTACTGTAGGATTTATTGGGGGATCCCAAGAGTTAGTTTACACTACGGTAATGGTCAGCCTGTAGCACTGTGTACTGTAAGATTTATTGGGGGATCCCAAGAGTTAGTTTACACTACAATAATCGTTAGGCTGTAGCACTGTGTACTGTAGGATTCAATGGGAATCCCCAGAGTTCGTTTACACTGCAGTAATGGTCAGCCTTTAGCACCGTGTACTGTAGGATTTATTCGGGGATCCCAGGAGTTAGTTTACACTACAGTAATGTTCAACCTGGTAGCACTGTGTCCTGTAGGATTTATTTGGGGATCCCAAGAGTTAGTTGACTCTACAGTAAAAGCCAGCCTGTAACACTGTACTGTCGGATTTAATGGGGGATCCCAAGAGTTAGTTTACACAACAGTAATGTCAGCCTGTAGCACTCTGTACTGCAGGATTTATTGGGGATCCCCAGAGTTAGTTTACACTACTTTAATGGTCAGCCTGTAGCACTGTGTACTGTTGGATTTATTGGGGGATCCCAAGAGTTAGTTTACACTACAGTAATGGTCAGCCTGTAGCACTGTGTTCTCTAGGATTTTTTGGGGATCCCAAGGGTTAGTTTACACTACAGTAATGGTCAGCCTGTAGCACTGTGTACTGTAGGATTTATTGGGGGATCCCAGGAGTTAGTTTACACTACAGTAATGGTCAGCCTGTAGCACTGTGTTCTGTAGGATTTATTGGGGGATCTCACGAGTTATTTTACACTACAGTAAATGTCAGCCTTTAGCACTGTGTACTATAGGATTTATTGGGTGATACCAAGAGTTAGTTTACACTACTGTAATGGTCAGCCTGTAGCACTCTGTACTGTAGCATTTATTGGGGGATCCCAAAAATTAGTTTACATTACGGTATTGGTCAGCCTGTAGCACTGTGTACTGTAGGATTTATTGGGGGATCCCAAAAGTTAGGTTACACTATAATATTGGTTAGCCTGTTGCACTGTGTGCTGTAGGTTTTGCTGGGGGATCCCAATAGTTAGTTTACACTACAGTAATGGTCAGCCTGTAGAACTGTGTACTGAAGGATTTATTGGGGGATCCCAAGAGATAGTTGACACTACAGTAATGGTCAGCCTGTGGCACTGTGTACTGTAGGATTTATTCGGGGATCCCAAGAGTTAGTTTACACTACAGTGATGGTCAAACCTGTAGCACTGTGTACTGTAGGAGTCATTGGGAATCCCCAGAGTTAGTTTACACTACATTAATAGTCAGCCTCTAGCAGTGTTTGCGGTGGGATTTATTGGGAGATTCCAAGAGTTAGTTTACACTACAGTAATGTCAGCCTGTAGCACTGTGTACTGTAGGATTTATTGGGGGATCCCTAGAGTTAGTTTACACTACAGTAATGGTCAGCCTGTAGCACTGTGTTCTCTAGCATTTATTGGGGGATCCAAAGAGTTAGTTTACACTACAGTAATGGTCAGCCTGTAGCACCGTGTAATGTAGGATTTATTGGGGGATCCCGAGAGTTAGTTTACACTTCATTAATTGTCAGCCTGTAGCACTGTGTACTGCATGATTTATTGGGGGATCCCAAGAGTTAGTTTACGCAGCAGTAATGGTCAGCCTGTAGTACTGTGTACTGTAGGATTTATTGGAGATCCCAAGAGTTAGTTTACACTATGGTAATGGTCAGCCTGTTAGCACTGTGTACTGTTGGATTTATTGGAGGATCGCAAGAGTTAGTTTACACTACAGTAATGGTCAGCCTGTAGGACTGTGTACTGTAGGATTTTTTGGGGGATCCCAGGAGTTAGTTTACTCTACAGTAATGGTCAGCCTGTAGCACTGTGTTCTGTAGGATTTATTGGGGGATCTCACGAGTTATTTTACACTACAGTAAGGGTCAGCCTGTAGCACTGTGTACTGTAGGATTTATTGGGGGATCCCAAGAGTTAGTTTACACTACAGTAATGGTCAGCCTGTAGCACCGTGTACTGTAGAATTTATTGGGGGATCCCAAGAGTTAGTTTACACTTCATTAATGGTCAGCCTGTAGCACTCTGTACTGTTGGATTTATTGGGGATCCCCAGAGTTAGTTTACACTACATTAATCGTCAGCCTGTAGCACTGTGTACTGTTGGATTTATTGGGAATCCCGAGAGTTAGTTTACACTTCATTAATTGTCAGCCTGTACACTGTGTACTGTATAATTTATTGGGGGATCCCAAGAGTTAGTTTACACAGCAGTAATGGTCAGCCTGTAGTACTGTGTACTGTAGGATTTATTGGGGATCCCAATAGTTAGTTTACACTATGGTAATGGTCAGCCTGTTAGCACTGTGTACTGTAAGATTTATTGGGGGATCCCAAGAGTTAGTTTACACTTCAATAATGGTTAGGCTGTAGCACTGTGTATTGTAAGATTCATTGGGGATCCCCAGAGTTAGTTTACACTACATTAATGGTCAGCCTGTAGCACTGTGTACTGTTGGATTTATTGGAGGATCGGAAGAGTTAGTTTACACTACAGTAATGGTCAGCCTGTAGCACTGTGTACAGTAGGATTTTTTGGGGGATCCCAGGAGTTAGTTTACTCTACAGTAATGGTCAGCCTGTAGCACTGTGTTCTGTAGGATTTATTGGGGATCTCATGAGTTATTTTACACTACAGTAGGGGTCAGCCTGTAGCACTGTGTACTGTAGGATTTATTGGGGGATCCCAAGAGTTAGTTTACACTACAGTAATGGTCAGCCTGTAGCACCGTGTACTGTAGAATTTTTTGGGGGAGCCCAAGAGTTAGTTTACACTGTAGTAATGGTCAGCCTCTAGTACTGTGTACTGTAGGATTTATTGGGGGATCCCAAGAGTTAGTTTACACTACGGATATGGTCAGCCTGTAGCACTGTGTACTGTAATATTTATTGGGGGATCCCAAGAGTTAGTTTACACTACAATAATCGTTAGGCTGTAGCACTGTGTACTGTAGGATTCAATGGGAATCCCCAGAGTTCGTTTACACTGCAGTAATGGTCAGCCTTTAGCTCCGTGTACTGTAGGATTTATTCGGGGATCCCAGGAGTTAGTTTACACTACAGTAATGTTCAACCTGGTAGCACTGTGTACTGTAGGATTTATTGGGGGATCCCAAGAGTTAGTTGACACTACAGTAATGGTCAGCCTGTAGCACTGTGTACTGTAGGATTTATTCGGGGATCCCAAGAGTTAGTTTACACTACAGTGATGGTCAAACCTTCAGCACTATGTACTGTAGGATTTATTGGGGGATCCCAAGAGTTAGTTTACACTACAGTAATGGCCAGCCTGTAACACTGTACTGTAGGATTTATTGGGGGATCCCAAGAGTTAGTTTACACTACAGTAATGTCAGCCTGTAGCACTGTGTTCTGTAGGATTTATTGGGGGATCTCACGAGTTATTTTACACTACAGTAAAGGTCAGCCTGTAGCACTGTGTACTGTAGAATTTATTGGGGGATCCCAAGAGTTAGTTTACACTGCAGTAATGGTCAGCCTGTAGCACTGTGTACTGTAGGATTTATTGGGGATCCCAAGAGTTAGTTTACACTTCATTAATAGTCAGCCTGTAGCACTGTGTAGTGTAGGATTTATTGGGGGATCCCAAGAGTTAGTTTACACTGCAGTAATGGTCAGCCTTTAGCACTGTGTACTGTAGGATTTATTGGGGATCCCCAGAGTTAGTTTACACTACAGTAATGGTCAGCCTGTAGCACTGTGTACTGTAGGATTTATTGGGGGATCCCAGGAGTTAGTTTACACTACAGTAATGGTCAGCCTGTAGCACTGTGTTCTGTAGGATTTATTGGGGGATCTCACGAGTTATTTTGCACTACAGTAAAGGTCAGCCTGTAGCACTGTGTACTGTAGAATTTATTGGGGGATCCCAAGAGTTAGCTTACACTGCAGTAATGGTCAGCCTGTAGCACTGTGTACTGTAGGATTTATTGGAGATCCCAAGAGTTAGTTTACACTTGATTAATAGTCAGCCTGTAGCACTGTGTAGTGTAGGATTTATTGGGGGATCCCAAGAGTTAGTTTACACTGCAGTAATGGTCAGCCTTTAGCACTGTGTACTGTAGGATTTATTGGGGATCCCAAGAGTTAGTTTACACTTCATTAATAGTCAGCCTGTAGCACTGTGTACTGTAGGATTTATTGGGGGATCCCAAGAGTAAGTTTACACTGCAGTAATGGTCAGCCTGTAGCACTGTGTACTATAGGATTTATTGGGGGATCCCAAGAGTTAGTTTACACTACTGTAATGGTCAGCCTTTAGCACTCTCTACTGTAGCATTTATTGGGGGATCCCAAAAATTAGTTTACATTACGGTATTGGTTAGCCTGTTGCACTGTGTGCTGTAAGTTTTGTTGGGGGATCCCAATAGTTAGTTTACACTACAGTAATGGTCAGCCTGTAGAACTGTGTACTGTTGGATTTATTGGGGGATCCCAAGAGATAGTTGACACTACAGTAATGGTCAGCCTGTGGCAATGTGTACTGTAGGATTTATTGGGGGATCCCAAGAGTTAGTTTACACTACATTAATGTCAGCCTGTAGCACTCTGTACTGTAGGATATATTGGGGGATCCCAAGAGTTAGTTTACACTACGGTACTGGTCAGCCTGTAGCACTGTGTACTGTAAGATTTATTGGGGGATCCCAAGAGTTAGTTTACACTATAATAATAGTTAGGCTGTAGCACTGTGTACTATAGGAGTCATTGGGAATCCCCAGATTAGTTTACACTACATTAATGGTCAGCCTCTAGCAGTGTTTGCAGTAGGATTTATTGGGAGATCCCAAGAGTTAGTTTACACTACAGTAATGTCAGCCTGTAGCACTGTGTACTGTAGGATTTATTGGGGGATCCCTAGAGTTAGTTTACACTACAGTAATGGTCAGCCTGTAGCACTGTGTTCTCTAGCATTTATTGGGGGATCTAAAGAGTTAGTTTACACTACAGTAATGGTCAGCCTGTAGCACCGTGTACTGTAGGATTTATTGGGGGATCGCAAGAGTTAGTTTACACTACAGTAATGTTCAACCTGGTAGCACGGTGTACTGTAGGATTTATTTGGGGATCCCAAGAGTTAGTTGACTCTACAGTAATGGTCATCCTGTGGCACTGTGTACTGTAGGATTTATTAGGGGATCCCAAGAGTTAGTTTACACTACATTAATGGTCAGCCTGTAGCACTCTGTACTGTAGGATTTATTGGGGGATCCCAGGAGTTAGTTTACACTACAGTAATGTTCAACCTGGTAGCACTGTGTACTGTAGGATTTATTTGGGGATCCCAAGAGTTAGTTGACTCTACAGTAATGGTCAACCTGTGGCACTGTGTACTGTAGGATTTATTCGGGGATCCCAAGAGTTAGTTTACACTACAGTGATGGTCAAACCTGTAGCACTGTGTACTGTAGGATTTATTGGGGGATCCCAAGAGATAGTTTACACTACAGTAATGGCCAGCCTGTAGCACTCTGTACTGTAGGATTTATTGGGTGATACCAAGAGTTAGTTTACACTACTGTAGTGGTCAGCCTGTAGCACTCTCTACTGTAGCATTTATTGGGGGATCCCAAAAATTAGTTTACATTACGGTATTGGTCAGCCTGTAGCACTGTGTACTGTAGGATTTATTGGGGGATCCCAAGAGTTAGTTTACACTACAGTAATGGCCAGCCTGTAACACTGTACTGTAGGATTTATTGGGGGATCCCAAGAGTTAGTTTACACTACAGTAATGTCAGCCTGTAGCACTCTGTACTGTAGGATTTATTGGGTGATACCAAGAGTTAGTTTACACTACTGTAATGGTCAGCCTGTAGCACTCTCTACTGTAGCATTTATTGGGGGATCCCAAAAATTAGTTTACATTACGGTATTGGTCAGCCTGTAGCACTGTGTACTGTAGGATTTATTGGGGGATCCCAAGAGTTAGTTTACACTACAATATTGGTTAGCCTGTTGCACTGTGTGCTGTAATTTTTGTTGGGGGATCCCAATAGTTAGTTTACACTACAGTAATGTTCAACCTGGTAGCACGGTGTACTGTAGGATTTATTGGGGGATCCCAAGAGTTAATTTACACTACATTAATGGTCAGCCTGTAGCACTCTGTACTGTAGGATTTATTGGGGGATCCCAAGAGTTAGTTTACACTACATTAATGGTTAGCCTGTAGCACTGTGTACTGTTGGATTTATTGGGGATCCCGAGAGTTAGTTTACACTTCATTAATCGTCAGCCTGTAGCACTGTGTACTGCATGATTTATTGGGGGATCCCAAGAGTTAGTTTACACAGCAGTAATTGTCAGCCTGTAGTACTGTGTACTGTAGGATTTATTGGAGATCCCAAGAGGTAGTTTACACTATGGTAATGGTCAGCCTGCTAGCACTGTGTACTGTAAGATTTATTGGGGGATCCCAAGAGTTAGCTTACACTTCAATAATGGTTAGGCTGTAGCACTGTGTACTGTATGATTTATTGGGGGATCCCAGGAGTTAGTTTACACTACAGTAATGGTCAGCCTGTAGCACTGTGTTCTGTAGGATTTATTGGGGGATCTCACGAGTTATTTTACACTACAGTAAAGGTCAGCCTGTAGCACTGTGTACTGTAGAATTTATTGGGGGATCCCAAGAGTTAGTTTACACTACAGTAATGGTCAGCCTGTAGCACTGTGTACTGTATGATTTATTGGGGGATCCCAGGAGTTAGTTTACACTACAGTAATGGTCAGCCTGTAGCACTGTGTTCTGTAGGATTTATTGGGAGATCTCACGAGTTATTTTACACTACAGTAAAGGTCAGCCTGTAGCACTGTGTACTGTAGAATTTATTGGGGGATCCCAAGAGTTAGTTTACACTGCAGTAATGGTCAGCCTGTAGCACTGTGTATTGTAGGATTTATTGGGGATCCCAAGAGTTAGTTTACACTTCATTAATAGTCAGCATGTAGCACTGTGTACTGTAGGATTTATTGGGGGATCCCAAGAGTTAGTTTACACTGCAGTAATGGTCAGCCTTTAGCACTGTGTACTGTAGGATTTATTGGGGATCCGAAGAGTTAGTTTACACTTCAATAATAGTCAGCTTGTAGCACTGTGTACTGTAGGATTTATTGGGGGATCCCAAGAGTAAGTTTACACTGCAGTAATGGTCAGCCTGTAGCACTGTGTACTATAGGATTTATTGGGGGATCCCAAGAGTTAGTTTACACTACAGTAAATGTCAGCCTTTAGCACTGTGTACTGTAGGATTTATTGGGTGATACCAAGAGTTAGTTTACACTACTGTAATGGTCAGCCTGTAGCACTCTGTACTGTAGCATTTATTGGGGGATCCCAAAAATTAGTTTACATTACGGTATTGGTCAGCCTGTAGCACTGTGTACTGTAGGATTTATTGGGAGATCTCAAGAGTTAGTTTACACTACAATATTGGTTAGCCTGTTGCACTGTGTGCTGTAGGTTTTGTTGGGGTATCCCAATAGTTAGTTTACACTACAGTAATGGTCAGCCTGTAGAACTGTGTACTGTAGGATTTATTGGGGGATCCCAAGAGATAGTTGACACTACAGTAATGGTCAGCCTGTGGCACTGTGTACTGTAGGATTTATTCGGGGATCCCATGAGTTAGTTTACACTACAGTGATGGTCAAACCTGTAGAACTCTGTACTGTAGGATTTATTGGGGGATCCCAAGATTTAGTTTACACTACAGTTATGGCCAGCCTGTAACACTGTGTACTGTAGGATTTATTGGGGGATCCCAAGAGTTAGTTTACACAGCAGTAATGATCAGCCTGTAGTACTGTGTACTATAGGATTTTTTGGGGGATCCCAAGAGTTAGTTTACACTACAGTAATGGTCAGCTTGTAGCACTGTGTACTGCAGGATTTATTGGAGATCCCAAGAGTTAGTTTACACTTCAATAATGGTCAGCCTGTAGCACTGTGTATTGTATGATTTATTGGGGGATCCCAAGAGTTAGTTTACACTACAATAATTGTTAGGCTGTAGCACTGTGTACTGTAGGATTCATTGGGGATCCCCAGAGTTAGTTTACACTACATTAATGGTCAGCCTGTAGTACCATGTACTGTAGGATTTATTGGGGGATCCAAAGAGTTAGTTTACACTACAGTAATGGTCAACCAGTAGCACCGTGTACTTTAGGATTTATTGGGGGATCTCAAGAGTTAGTTTACACTACAGTGAAGGTCAGCCTGTAGCACTATGTACTGTAGGATTTATTGGGGGATGTCAAGAGTTAGTTTACAATACAGTAAGGGTCAGCCTGTAGCACTGTGTACTGTAGGATTTATTGGGGGATCCAAAGAGTTAGTTTACACTACATTAATGGTCAGTCTGTAACATTCTGTACCGTAGCATTTATCGGGGGATCCCAAGAGTTAGCTTACACTATGGTAATGGTCAGCCTGTAGCACTGTGTACTGTAGGATTTATTGGGGGATCCCAAGAGTTAGTTTACACTACAGTAATGGTCAGCCTGTAGCACCGTGTACTTTAGGATTTATTGGGGTATCCCAAGAGTTAGTTTACAGTACAGTAATGTTCAACCTGGTAGCACTGTGTACTGTAGGATTTATTGGGGGATTCCAAGAGTTAGTTTACACTACAGTAATGTCAGCCTGTAGCACTGTGTACTGTAGAATTTATTGGTGGATCCCTAGAGTTAGTTTACACTAGAGTAATGGTCAGCCTGTAGCACTGTGTACTGTCGGATTTATTGGGGGATTGCAAGAGTTAGTTTACTCTACTGTAATGGCCAGCCTGTAGCAATGTGTACTATAGGATTTATTGGGGGATCCCAAGAGTTAGTTTACTCTACAGTAATGGTCAGCCTGGAGCACTGTGTACTGTAGGATTTGTTGGGGGATCCCAGGAGTTAGTCTACACTACAATAATGGTTAGGCTGTAGCACTGTGTACTGTAGGATTCATTGGGGATCCCCAGAGTTAGTTTACACTACATTAATGGTCAGCCTGTAGTACCGTGTACTGTAGGATTTATTGGGGGATCCCAAGAGTTAGTTTACACTACATTAATGGTCAGCCTGTAGCACTCTGTACTGTTGAATTTATTGGGGATCCCAAGAGTTAGTTTACACTTCATTTATGGTCAGCCTGTAGCACTGTGTACTGTATGATTTATTGGGGGATCCCAAGAGTTAGTTTTCACTACAGTAAAGGTCAGCCTGTAGCACTGTAGGATTTATTGGTGGATCCCTAGAGTTAGTTTACACTTGAGTAATGGTCTGCTTGTAGCATTCTATACCGGAGCATTTATCGGGGGATCCCAAGAGTTAGCTTACACTATGGTAATGGTCAGCCTGTTGCACTGTGTACTGTTGAATTTATTGGGGATCCCAAGAGTTAGTTTACACTTCATTTATGGTCAGCCTGTAGCACTGTGTACTGTAGGATTTATTGGGGGATCTCAAGAGTTAGTTTTCACTACAGTAAAGGTCAGCCTGTAGCACTGTGTACTGTAGGATTTATTGGGGGATCCCAAGAGTTACTTTACACTAGAGTAAGAGTCAGCCTGTAGCACTGTGTACTGTAGGATTTATTGGGGGATTGCAAGAGTTAGTTTACTCTACTGTAATGGTCAGCCTGTAGCAATGTGTACTGTAGGATTTATGGGGGATCCCAAGAGTTAGTTTACTCTACAGTAATGGTGAGCGTGCAGCACTGTGTACTGTAGGATTTATTGGGGGATCCCAGGAGTTAGTTTACACTACAGTAATGGTCAGCCTGTAGCACTGTGTACTGTAGGATTTGTTGGGGGATCTTAAGAGTTAGTTTACACTACAGTAAAGGTCAGCCTGTAGCACTGTGTACTATAGGTTTTATTGGGGGATCCCAAGAGTTAGTTTACACAGTAATGTCAGCCTGTAGCACTGTGTACTGTAGGATTTATTGGTGGATCCCTAGAGTTAGTTTACTCTAGGGTAATGGTCAGCCTGTAGCACCGTGTACTTTAGGATTTATTGGGGATCCCAAGAGTTAGTTTACACTACAGTATTGTTCAACCTGGTAGCACTGTGTACTGTAGTATTTATTGGGGGATTCCAAGAGTTAGTTTACACAGTAATGTCAGCCTGTAGCACTGTGTACTGTAGGATTTATTGGTGGATCCCTAGAGTTAGTTTACACTAGAGTAAGGGTCAGCCTGTAGCACTGTGTACTGTAGGATTTCTTGGGGGATTGCAAGAGTTAGTTTACTCTACAGTAATGGTGAGCCTGTAGCAATGTGTACTGTATGATTTATTGGGGGCTCCCAAGAGTTAGTTTCACTACAGTAATGGTCAGCCTGTAGCACTGTGTACTGTAGGATTTATTGGGGGATCCCAAGAGTTTGTTTACACCACTAGAGTAATGGTCAGCCTGAAACATTCTGTACAGTAGCATTTATCGGGGGATCCCAAGATTTAGCTTTCACTATGGTAATGATGCACCTGTAGTACTGTGTACTGTAGGATTCACTGGGGATCCCCAGAGTTAGTTTACACTACATTAATGGTCAGCCTGTAGCACTGTGTACAGTACTGTTGGATTTATTGGGGGATCCCAAGAGTTAGTTTACACAGCAGTAATGGTCAGCCTGTGTCACTGTGTACTGTAGGATTTATTGGGGGATCGCAAGAGTTAGTTTGCACTATGGTTATGGTCAGCCTGTAGCACTGTGTACGGTAAGATTTATTGGGGGATTCCAAGAGTTAGTTTACATTACAATAATGGTTAGGCTGTAGCACTGTGTACTGTAAGATTCACTGGGGATCCCAAGAGTTAGTTTGCACTTCATTAATGGTCAGCCTGTGGGACTGTGTGCTGTAGGATTTATTGGGGGATCCCAGGAGTTAGTTTACACTACAGTAATGTCAGCCAGTAGCCCTGTGTACTGTAGGATTTATTGGGGGATCCCTAGAGTTAATTTACACTATATTAATGGTCAGACTGTAGCACCGTGTACTGTAGGATTTATTGGGGGATCGCAAGAGTTAGTTTACACAGCAGTAATGGTCAGCCTGTAGCACTGTGTACTGTAGGATTTATTGGGGGATCCCAAGAGTTAGTTTACACTACATTAATGGTCAGTCTGTAACATTCTGTACCGTAGCATTTATCGGGGGATCCCAAGAGTTAGCTTACACTATGGTAATGGTCAGCCTGTAGCACTGTGTATTGTAGGATTTATTAGGGGATCCCAAGAGTTAGTTTACACTACAGTAATGGTCAGCCTGTAGCACCGTGTACTTTAGGATTTATTGGGGGATCCCAAGAGTTAGTTTACAGTACAGTAATGTTCAACCTGGTAGCACTGTGTACTGTAGGATTTATTGGGGGATTCCAAGAGTTAGTTTACACTACAGTAATGTCAGCCTGTAGCACTGTGTACTGTAGGATTTATTGGTGGATCCCTAGAGTTAGTTTACACTAGAGTAATGGTCAACCTGTAGCACTGTGTGCTGTCGGATTTATTGGGGGATTGCAAGAGTTAGTTTACTCTACTGTAATGGTCAGCCTGTAGCAATGTGTACTATAGGATTTATTGGGGGATCCCAAGAGTTAGTTTACTCTACAGTAATAGTCAGCCTGGAGCACTGTGTACTGTAGGATTTGTTGGGGGATCCCAGGAGTTAGTTTACACTACAATGATGGTTAGGCTGTAGCACTGTGTACTGTAGGATTCATTGGGGATCCCCAGAGTTAGTTTACACTACATTAATGGTCAGCCTGTAGTACCGTGTACTGTAGGATTTATTGGGGGATCCCAAGAGTTAGTTTACACTACATTAATGGTCAGCCTGTAGCACTGTGTACTGTTGAATTTATTGGGGATCCCAAGAGTTAGTTTACACTTCATTTATGGTCAGCCTGTAGCACTGTGTACTGTAGGATTTATTGGGGGATCTCAAGAGTTAGTTTTCACTACAGTAAAGGTCAGCCTGTAGCACTGTAGGATTTATTGGTGGATCCCTAGAGTAAGTTTACACTTGAGTAATGGTCTGCTTGTAGCATTCTATACCGTAGCATTTATCGGGGGATCCCAAGAGTTAGCTTACACTATGGTAATGGTCAGCCTGTTGCACTGTGTACTGTTGAATTTATTGGGGATCCCAAGAGTTAGTTTACACTTCATTTATGGTCAGCCTGTAGCACTGTGTACTGTAGGATTTATTGGGGGATCTCAAGAGTTAGTTTTCACTACAGTAAAGGTCAGCCTGTAGCACTGTGTACTGTAGGATTTATTGGGGGATCCCAAGAGTTACTTTACACTAGAGTAAGAGTCAGCCTGTAGCACTGTGTACTGTAGGATTTATTGGGGGATTGCAAGAGTTCGTTTACTCTACTGTAATGGTCAGCCTGTAGCAATGTGTACTGTAGGATTTATGGGGGATCCCAAGAGTTAGTTTACTCTACAGTAATGGTGAGCCTGCAGCACTGTGTACTGTAGGATTTATTGGGGGATCTCAAGAGTTAGTTTACACTACAGTAAAGGTCAGCCTGTAGCACTGTGCACTGTAGGATTTATTGGGGGATCCCAAGTGTTTGTTTACACCACTAGAGTAATGGTCAGCCTGTAACATTCCGTACAGTAGCATTTATCGGGGGATCCCAAGATTTAGCTTTCACTATGGTAATGATGCACCTGTAGTACTGTGTACTGTAGGATTCACTGGGGATCCCCAGAGTTAGTTTACACTACATTAATGGTCAGCCTGTAGCACTGTGTACAGTACTGTTGGATTTATTGGGGGATCCCAAGAGTTAGTTTACACAGCAGTAATGGTCAGCCTGTGTCACTGTGTACTGTAGGATTTATTGGGGGATCGCAAGAGTTAGTTTGCACTATGGTAATGGTCAGCCTGTAGCACTGTGTACGGTAAGATTTATTGGGGGATTCCAAGAGTTAGTTTACATTACAATAATGGTTAGGCTGTAGCACTGTGTACTGTAAGATTCACTGGGGATCCCAAGAGTTAGTTTGCACTTCATTAATGGTCAGCCTGTAGGACTGTGTGCCGTAGGATTTATTGGGGGATCCCAGGATTTAGTTTACACTACAGTAATGTCAGCCAGTAGCCCTGTGTACTGTAGGATTTATTGTGGGATCCCTAGAGTTAATTTACGCTATATTAATGGTCAGACTGTAGCACCGTGTACTGTAGGATTTATTGGGGGATCGCAAGAGTTAGTTTACACAGCAGTAATGGTCAGCCTGTAGCACTGTGTACTGTAGGATTTATTGGGGGATCCCAAGAGTTAGTTTACACTACATTAATGGTGAGCCTGTAGCAGTGTGTACTGTTGGATTTATTGGGGATCCCAAGAGTTAGTTTACACTACATTAATGGTCAATCTGTAGCGCTTTGTACTGTAGGATTTATCGGGGATCCCAAGCGTTAGTTTATACTATATTAATGATCAGCCTGTAGCACTGTGTACTGTAGGATTTATTGGGGGATCCCAAGAGTTAGTTTACACTACAGTAATGATCAGCCTGTAGGCACTGTGTACTGTAGGATTTATTGGGGGATCCCAAGAGATAGTTTACACTACAGTAATGATCAGCCTGCAGCACTGTTTACTGTAGGATTTATTGGTGATCCCAAGAGTTAGTTTATAGTATATTAATGGTCAGCCTGTTGCACTGTGTACTGTAGGATTTATTGGGGGATCCCAGGAGTTAGTTTACTCTACTGTAATGGTCAGCCTGTAGCAATGTGTACTGTAGGATTTATGGGGGATCCCAAGAGTTAGTTTACTCTACAGTAATGGTGAGCCTGCAGCACTGTGTACTGTAGGATTTATTGGGGGATCCCAGGAGTTAGTTTACACTACAGTAATGGTCAGCCTGTAGCACTGTGTACTGTAGGATTTATTGGGGGATCTCAAGAGTTAGTTTACACTACAGTAAAGGTCAGCCTGTAGCACTGTGTACTGTAGGATTTATTGGGGGATCCCAAGAGTTAGTTTACACAGTAATGTCAGCCTGTAGCACTGTGTACTGTAGGATTTATTGGTGGATCCCTAGAGTTAGTTTACTCTAGGGTAATGGTCAGCCTGTAGCACCGTGTACTTTAGGATTTATTGGGGATCCCAAGAGTTAGTTTACACTACAGTAATGTTCAGCCTGTAGCACTGTGTACTGTAGTATTTATTGGGGGATTCCAAGAGTTAGTTTACACAGTATTGTCAGCCTGTAGCACTGTGTACTGTAGGATTTATTGGTGGATCCCTAGAGTTAGTTTACACTACAGTAATGGTCAGCCTGTAGCACTGTGTACTGTAGGATTTATTGGGGGATCGCAAGAGTTAGTTTACACTACAGTAATGGTCAGCCTGTAGCACTGTGTACTGTAGGATTTATTGGGGGATCCCAAGAGTTAGTTTACTCTACAGTAATGGTCAGCCTGCAGCACTGTGTACTGTAGGATTTATTGGGGGATCCCAAGAGTTTGTTTACACCACTAGAGTAATGGTCAGCCTGAAACATTCTGTACAGTAGCATTTATCGGGGGATCCCAAGATTTAGCTTACACTATGGTAATGATGCACCTGTAGTACTGTGTACTGTAGGATTCACTGGGGATCCCCAGAGTTAGTTTACACAACATTAATGGTCAGCCTGTAGCACTGTGTACAGTACTGTTGGATTTATTGGGGGATCCCAAGAGTTAGTTTACACAGCAGTAATGGTCAGCCTGTGTCACTGTGTACTGTAGGATTTATTGGGGGATCGCAAGAGTTAGTTTGCACTATGGTAATGGTCAGCCTGTAGCACTGTGTACGGTAAGATTTATTGGGGGATTCCAAGAGTTAGTTTACATTACAATAATGGTTAGGCTGTAGCACTGTGTACTGTAAGATTCACTGGGGATCCCAAGAGTTAGTTTGCACTTCATTAATGGTCAGCCAGTAGGACTGTGTGCCGTAGGATTTATTGGGGGATCCCAGGATTTAGTTTACACTACAGTAATGTCAGCCAGTAGCCCTGTGTACTGTAGGATTTATTGTGGGATCCCTAGAGTTAATTTACACTATATTAATGGTCAGACTGTAGCACCGTGTACTGTAGGATTTATTGGGGGATCGCAAGAGTTAGTTTACACAGCAGTAATGGTCAGCCTGTAGCACTGTGTACTGTAGGATTTATTGGGGGATCCCAAGAGTTAGTTTACACTACATTAATGGTCAGTCTGTAACATTCTGTACCGTAGCATTTATCGGGGGATCCCAAGAGTTAGCTTACACTATGGTAATGGTCAGCCTGTAGCACTGTGTACTGTAGGATTTATTAGGGGATCCCAAGAGTTAGTTTACACTACAGTAATGGTCAGCCTGTAGCACCGTGTACTTTAGGATTTATTGGGGGATCCCAAGAGTTAGTTTACAGTACAGTAATGTTCAACCTGGTAGCACTGTGTACTGTAGGATTTATTGGGGGATTCCAAGAGTTAGTTTACACTACAGTAATGTCAGCCTGTAGCACTGTGTACTGTAGGATTTATTGGTGGATCCCTAGAGTTAGTTTACACTAGAGTAATGGTCAGCCTGTAGCACTGTGTACTGTCGGATTTATTGGGGGATTGCAAGAGTTAGTTTACTCTACTGTAATGGTCAGCCTGTAGCAATGTGTACTATAGGATTTATTGGGGGATCCCAAGAGTTAGTTTACTCTACAGTAATAGTCAGCCTGGAGCACTGTGTACTGTAGGATTTGTTGGGGGATCCCAGGAGTTAGTTTACACTACAATAATGGTTAGGCTGTAGCACTGTGTACTGTAGGATTCATTGGGGATCCCCAGAGTTAGTTTACACTACATTAATGGTCAGCCTGTAGTACCGTGTACTGTAGGATTTATTGGGGGATCCCAAGAGTTAGTTTACACTACATTAATGGTCAGCCTGTAGCACTGTGTACTGTTGAATTTATTGGGGATCCCAAGAGTTAGTTTACACTTCATTTATGGTCAGCCTGTAGCACTGTGTACTGTAGGATTTATTGGGGGATCTCAAGAGTTAGTTTTCACTACAGTAAAGGTCAGCCTGTAGCACTGTAGGATTTATTGGCGGATCCCAAGAGTTAGTTTACATTTGAGTAATGGTCTGCTTGTAGCATTCTATACCGTAGCATTTATCGGGGGATCCCAAGAGTTAGCTTACACTATGGTAATGGTCAGCCTGTTGCACTGTGTACTGTAGGATTTATTGGGGGATCCCAAGAGTTAGTATACACTTCATTTATGGTCAGCCTGTAGCACTGTGTACTGTAGGATTTATTGGGGGATCTCAAGAGTTAGTTTTCACTACAGTAAAGGTCAGCCTGTAGCACTGTGTACTGTAGGATTTATTGGGGGATCCCAAGAGTTACTTTACACTAGAGTAAGAGTCAGCCTGTAGCACTGTGTACTGTAGGATTTATTGGGGGATTGCAAGAGTTAGTTTACTCTACTGTAATGGTCAGCCTGTAGCAATGTGTACTGTAGGATTTATGGGGGATCCCAAGAGTTAGTTTACTCTACAGTAATGGTGAGCCTGCAGCACTGTGTACTGTAGGATTTATTGGGGGATCCCAGGAGTTAGTTTACACTACAGTAATGGTCAGCCTGTAGCACTGTGTACTGTAGGATTTATTGGGGATCCCAAGAGTTAGTTTACACTACAGTATTGTTCAACCTGGTAGCACTGTGTACTGTAGTATTTATTGGTGGATCCCTAGAGTTAGTTTACTCTACTGTAATGGTCAGCCTGTAGCACTGTGTACTGTAGGATTTATTGGGGGATCCCAAGAGTTAGTTTACTCTACAGTAATGGTGAGCCTGCAGCACTGTGTACTGTAGGATTTATTGGGGGATCTCAAGAGTTAGTTTACACTACAGTAAAGGTCAGCCTGTAGCACTGTGTACTGTTGGATTTATTGGGGGATCCCAAGAGTTAGTTTACACAGTAATGTCAGCCTGTAGCACTGTGTACTGTAGGATTTATTGGTGGATCCCTAGAGTTAGTTTACACTAGAGTAAGGGTCAGCCTGTAGCACTGTGTACTGTAGGATTTATTGGGGGATTGCAAGAGTTAGTTTACTCTACTGTAATGGTCAGCCTGTAGCAATGTGTACTGTAGGATTTATTGGGGGATCCCAAGAGTTAGTTTACACTACAGTAATGGTCAGCCTGTAGCACTGTGTACTGTAGGATTTATTGGGGGATCCCAAGAGTTTGTTTACACCACTAGAGTAATGGTCAGCCTGAAACATTCTGTACAGTAGCATTTATCGGGGGATCCCAAGATTTAGCTTACACTATGGTAATGATGCACCTGTAGTACTGTGTACTGTAGGATTCACTGGGGATCCCCAGAGTTAGTTTACACAACATTAATGGTCAGCCTGTAGCACTGTGTACAGTACTGTTGGATTTATTGGGGGATCCCAAGAGTTAGTTTACACAGCAGTAATGGTCAGCCTGTGTCACTGTGTACTGTAGGATTTATTGGGGGATCGCAAGAGTTAGTTTGCACTATGGTAATGGTCAGCCTGTAGCACTGTGTACGGTAAGATTTATTGGGGGATTCCAAGAGTTAGTTTACATTACAATAATGGTTAGGCTGTAGCACTGTGTACTGTAAGATTCACTGGGGATCCCAAGAGTTAGTTTGCACTTCATTAATGGTCAGCCTGTGGGACTGTGTGCTGTAGGATTTATTGGGGGATCCCAGGAGTTAGTTTACACTACAGTAATGTCAGCAAGTAGCCCTGTGTACTGTAGGATTTATTGGGGGATCCCTAGAGTTAATTTTCACTATATTAATGGTCAGACTGTAGCACCGTGTACTGTAGGATTTATTCGGGGATCGCAAGAGTTAGTTTACACAGCAGTAATGGTCAGCCTGTAGCACTGTGTACTGTAGGATTTATTGGGGGATCCCAAGAGTTAGTTTACACTACATTAATGGTCAGCCTGTAACATTCTGTACCGTAGCATTTATCGGGGGATCCCAAGAGTTAGCTTACACTATGGTAATGGTCAGCCTGTAGCACTGTGTACTGTAGGATTTATTGGGGGATCCCAAGAGTTAGTTTACACTACAGTAATGGTCAGCCTGTAGCACCGTGTACTGTAGGATTTATTGGGGGATCCCAAGAGTTAGTTTACACTACAGTAATGTTCAACCTGGTAGCACTGTGTACTGTAGGATTTATTGGGGGATCCCAAGAGTTAGTTTACACTACAGTAATGTCAGCCTGTAGCACTGTGTACTGTAGGATTTATTGGGGGATCCCTAGAGTTAGTTTACACTAGAGTAATGGTCAGCCTGTAGCACTGTGTACTGTCGGATTTATTGGGGGATTGCAAGAGTTAGTTTACTCTACTGTAATGGTCAGCCTGTAGCAATGTGTACTGTAGGATTTATTGGGGGATCCCAAGAGTTAGTTTACTCTACAGTAATGGTCAGCCTGGAGCACTGTGTACTGTAGGATTTGTTGGGGGATCCCAGAGTTAGTTTACACTACAATATGGTTAGGCTGTAGCACTGTGTACTGTAGGATTCATTGGGGATCCCCAGAGTTAGTTTACACTACATTAATGGTCAGCCTGTAGTACCGTGTACTGTAGGATTTATTGGGGGATCCCAAGAGTTAGTTTACACTACATTAATGGTCAGCCTGTAGCACTCTGTACTGTTGAATTTATTGGGGATCCCAAGAGTTAGTTTACACTTCATTTATGGTCAGCCTGTAGCACTGTGTACTGTATGATTTATTGGGGGATCCCAAGAGTTAGTTTACACTACAGTAATGGTCAGCCTGTAGCACTGTGTACTGTAGGATTTATTGGGGGATCCCAAGAGTTAGTTTACACTACAGTAATGGTCAGCCTGTAGCACTGTGTACTGTAGGATTTATTGGGGGATCCCAAGAGTTAGTTTACTCTACTGTAATGGTCAGCCTGTAGCACTGTGTACTGTAGGATTTATGGGGGATCCCAAGAGTTAGTTTACTCTACAGTAATGGTGAGCCTGCAGCACTGTGTACTGTAGGATTTATTGGGGGATCCCAGGAGTTAGTTTACACTACAGTAATGGTCAGCCTGTAGCACTGTGTACTGTAGGATTTATTGGGGGATCCCAAGTGTTTGTTTACACCACTAGAGTAATGGTCAGCCTGTAACATTCCGTACAGTAGCATTTATCGGGGGATCCCAAGATTTAGCTTTCACTATGGTAATGATGCACCTGTAGTACTGTGTACTGTAGGATTCACTGGGGATCCCCAGAGTTAGTTTACACAACATTAATGGTCAGCCTGTAGCACTGTGTACAGTACTGTTGGATTTATTGGGGGATCCCAAGAGTTAGTTTACACAGCAGTAATGGTCAGCCTGTGTCACTGTGTACTGTAGGATTTATTGGGGGATCGCAAGAGTTAGTTTGCACTATGGTAATGGTCAGCCTGTAGCACTGTGTACGGTAAGATTTATTGGGGGATTCCAAGAGTTAGTTTACATTACAATAATGGTTAGGCTGTAGCACTGTGTACTGTAAGATTCACTGGGGATCCCAAGAGTTAGTTTGCACTTCATTAATGGTCAGCCTGTGGGACTGTGTGCTGTAGGATTTATTGGGGGATCCCAGGAGTTAGTTTACACTACAGTAATGTCAGCAAGTAGCCCTGTGTACTGTAGGATTTATTGGGGGATCCCTAGAGTTAATTTACACTATATTAATGGTCAGACTGTAGCACCGTGTACTGTAGGATTTATTGGGGGATCGCAAGAGTTAGTTTACACAGCAGTAATGGTCAGCCTGTAGCACTGTGTACTGTAGGATTTATTGGGGGATCCCAAGAGTTAGTTTACACTACATTAATGGTCAGCCTGTAGCACTCTGTACTGTAGGATTTATTGGGGATCCCTAGAGTTAGTTTACACTTCATTAATGGTCAGCCTGTAGCGCTTTGTACTGTAGGATTTATCGGGGATCCCAAGCGTTAGTTTACACTATATTAATGATCAGCCTGTAGCACTGTGTACTGTAGGATTTATTGGGGGATCCCAAGAGTTAGTTTACACTACAGTAATGGTCAGCCTGTAGCACTGTGTACTGTAGGATTTATTGGGGGATCCCAAGAGTTAGTTTACACTACAGTAATGATCAGCCTGCAGCACTGTTTACTGTAGGATTTATTGGTGATCCCAAGAGTTAGTTTATAGTATATTAATGGTCAGCCTGTTGCACTGTGTACTGTAGGATTTATTGGGGGATCCCAGGAGTTAGTTTACTCTACTGTAATGGTCAGCCTGTAGCAATGTGTACTGTAGGATTTATGGGGGATCCCAAGAGTTAGTTTACTCTACAGTAATGGTGAGCCTGCAGCACTGTGTACTGTAGGATTTATTGGGGGATCCCAGGAGTTAGTTTACACTACAGTAATGGTCAGCCTGTAGCACTGTGTACTGTAGGATTTATTGGGGGATCTCAAGAGTTAGTTTACACTACAGTAAAGGTCAGCCTGTAGCACTGTGTACTGTAGGATTTATTGGGGGATCCCAAGAGTTAGTTTACACAGTAATGTCAGCCTGTAGCACTGTGTACTGTAGGATTTATTGGTGGATCCCTAGAGTTAGTTTACTCTAGGGTAATGGTCAGCCTGTAGCACCGTGTACTTTAGGATTTATTGGGGATCCCAAGAGTTAGTTTACACTACAGTATTGTTCAACCTGGTAGCACTGTGTACTGTAGTATTTATTGGGGGATTCCAAGAGTTAGTTTACACAGTATTGTCAGCCTGTAGCACTGTGTACTGTAGGATTTATTGGTGGATCCCTAGAGTTAGTTTACACTAGAGTGAGGGTCAGCCTGTAGCACTGTGTACTGTAGGATTTATTGGGGGATTGCAAGAGTTAGTTTACTCTACTGTAATGGTCAGCCTGTAGCAATGTGTACTGTAGGATTTATTGGGGGATCCCAAGAGTTAGTTTACTCTACAGTAATGGTGAGCCTGCAGCACTGTGTACTGTAGGATTTATTGGGGGATCCCAAGAGTTTGTTTACACCACTAGAGTAATGGTCAGCCTGAAACATTCTGTACAGTAGCATTTATCGGGGGATCCCAAGATTTAGCTTACACTATGGTAATGATGCACCTGTAGTACTGTGTACTGTAGGATTCACTGGGGATCCCCAGAGTTAGTTTACACAACATTAATGGTCAGCCTGTAGCACTGTGTACAGTACTGTTGGATTTATTGGGGGATCCCAAGAGTTAGTTTACACAGCAGTAATGGTCAGCCTGTGTCACTGTGTACTGTAGGATTTATTGGGGGATCGCAAGAGTTAGTTTGCACTATGGTAATGGTCAGCCTGTAGCACTGTGTACGGTAAGATTTATTGGGGGATTCCAAGAGTTAGTTTACATTACAATAATGGTTAGGCTGTAGCACTGTGTACTGTAAGATTCACTGGGGATCCCAAGAGTTAGTTTGCACTTCATTAATGGTCAGCCTGTGGGACTGTGTGCTGTAGGATTTATTGGGGGATCCCAGGAGTTAGTTTACACTACAGTAATGTCAGCAAGTAGCCCTGTGTACTGTAGGATTTATTGGGGGATCCCTAGAGTTAATTTTCACTATATTAATGGTCAGACTGTAGCACTGTGTACTGTAGGATTTATTGGGGGATCGCAAGAGTTAGTTTACACAGCAGTAATGGTCAGCCTGTAGCACTGTGTACTGTAGGATTTATTGGGGGATCCCAAGAGTTAGTTTACACTACATTAATGGTCAGTCTGTAACATTCTGTACCGTAGCATTTATCGGGGGATCCCAAGAGTTAGCTTACACTATGGTAATGGTCAGCCTGTAGCACTGTGTACTGTAGGATTTATTGGGGATCCCAAGAGTTAGTTTACACTACAGTAATGGTCAGCCTGTAGCACCGTGTACTTTAGGATTTATTGGGGGATCCCAAGAGTTAGTTTACAGTACAGTAATGTTCAACCTGGTAGCACTGTGTACTGTAGGATTTATTGGGGGATTCCAAGAGTTAGTTTACACTACAGTAATGTCAGCCTGTAGCACTGTGTACTGTAGGATTTATTGGTGGATCCCTAGAGTTAGTTTACACTAGAGTAATGGTCAGCCTGTAGCACTGTGTACTGTCGGATTTATTGGGGGATTGCAAGAGTTAGTTTACTCTACTGTAATGGTCAGCCTGTAGCAATGTGTACTATAGGATTTATTGGGGGATCCCAAGAGTTAGTTTACTCTACAGTAATAGTCAGCCTGGAGCACTGTGTACTGTAGGATTTGTTGGGGGATCCCAGGAGTTAGTTTACACTACAATAATGGTTAGGCTGTAGCACTGTGTACTGTAGGATTCATTGGGGATCCCCAGAGTTAGTTTACACTACATTAATGGTCAGCCTGTAGTACCGTGTACTGTAGGATTTATTGGGGGATCCCAAGAGTTAGTTTACACTACATTAATGGTCAGCCTGTAGCACTGTGTACTGTTGAATTTATTGGGGATCCCAAGAGTTAGTTTACACTTCATTTATGGTCAGCCTGTAGCACTGTGTACTGTAGGATTTATTGGGGGATCTCAAGAGTTAGTTTTCACTACAGTAAAGGTCAGCCTGTAGCACTGTAGGATTTATTGGTGGATCCCTAGAGTAAGTTTACACTTGAGTAATGGTCTGCTTGTAGCATTCTATACCGTAGCATTTATCGGGGGATCCCAAGAGTTAGCTTACACTATGGTAATGGTCAGCCTGTTGCACTGTGTACTGTTGAATTTATTGGGGATCCCAAGAGTTAGTATACACTTCATTTATGGTCAGCCTGTAGCACTGTGTACTGTAGGATTTATTGGGGGATCTCAAGAGTTAGTTTTCACTACAGTAAAGGTCAGCCTGTAGCACTGTGTACTGTAGGATTTATTGGGGATCCCAAGAGTTACTTTACACTAGAGTAAGAGTCAGCCTGTAGCACTGTGTACTGTAGGATTTATTGGGGGATTGCAAGAGTTAGTTTACTCTACTGTAATGGTCAGCCTGTAGCAATGTGTACTGTAGGATTTATGGGGGATCCCAAGAGTTAGTTTACTCTACAGTAATGGTGAGCGTGCAGCACTGTGTACTGTAGGATTTATTGGGGGATCCCAGGAGTTAGTTTACACTACAGTAATGGTCAGCCTGTAGCACTGTGTACTGTAGGATTTGTTGGGGGATCTTAAGAGTTAGTTTACACTACAGTAAAGGTCAGCCTGTAGCACTGTGTACTATAGGTTTTATTGGGGGATCCCAAGAGTTAGTTTACACAGTAATGTCAGCCTGTAGCACTGTGTACTGTAGGATTTATTGGTGGATCCCTAGAGTTAGTTTACTCTAGGGTAATGGTCAGCCTGTAGCACCGTGTACTTTAGGATTTATTGGGGATCCCAAGAGTTAGTTTACACTACAGTATTGTTCAACCTGGTAGCACTGTGTACTGTAGTATTTATTGGTGGATCCCTAGAGTTAGTTTACTCTACTGTAATGGTCAGCCTGTAGCAATGTGTACTGTAGGATTTATTGGGGGATCCCAAGAGTTAGTTTACTCTACAGTAATGGTGAACCTGCAGCACTGTGTACTGTAGGATTTATTGGGGGATCTCAAGAGTTAGTTTACACTACAGTAAAGGTCAGCCTGTAGCACTGTGCACTGTAGGATTTATTGGGGGATCCCAAGAGTTAGTTTACACAGTAATGTCAGCCTGTAGCACTGTGTACTGTAGGATTTATTGGTGGATCCCTAGAGTTAGTTTACACTAGAGTGAGGGTCAGCCTGTAGCACTGTGTACTGTAGGATTTATTGGGGGATTGCAAGAGTTAGTTTACTCTACTGTAATGGTCAGCCTGTAGCACTGTGTACTGTAGGATTTATTGGGGGATCCCAAGAGTTAGTTTACTCTACAGTAATGGTGAGCCTGCAGCACTGTGTACTGTAGGATTTATTGGGGGATCCCAAGAGTTTGTTTACACCACTAGAGTAATGGTCAGCCTGTAACATTCCGTACAGTAGCATTTATCGGGGGATCCCAAGATTTAGCTTACACTATGGTAATGATGCACATGTAGTACTGTGTACTGTAGGATTCACTGGGGATCCCCAGAGTTAGTTTACACTACATTAATGGTCAGCCTGTAGCACTGTGTACAGTACTGTTGGATTTATTGGGGGATCCCAAGAGTTAGTTTACACAGCAGTAATGGTCAGCCTGTGTCACTGTGTACTGTAGGATTTATTGGGGGATCGCAAGAGTTAGTTTGCACTATGGTAATGGTCAGCCTGTAGCACTGTGTACGGTAAGATTTATTGGGGGATTCCAAGAGTTAGTTTACATTACAATAATGGTTAGGCTGTAGCACTGTGTACTGTAAGATTCACTGGGGATCCCAAGAGTTAGTTTGCACTTCATTAATGGTCAGCCTGTGGGACTGTGTGCTGTAGGATTTATTGGGGGATCCCAGGAGTTAGTTTACACTACAGTAATGTCAGCAAGTAGCCCTGTGTACTGTAGGATTTATTGGGGGATCCCTAGAGTTAATTTTCACTATATTAATGGTCAGACTGTAGCACCGTGTACTGTAGGATTTATTCGGGGATCGCAAGAGTTAGTTTACACAGCAGTAATGGTCAGCCTGTAGGCACTGTGTACTGTAGGATTTATTGGGGGATCCCAAGAGTTAGTTTACACTACATTAATGGTGAGCCTGTAGCAGTGTGTACTGTTGGATTTATTGGGGATCCCAAGAGTTAGTTTACACTACATTAATGGTCAATCTGTAGCGCTTTGTACTGTAGGATTTATCGGGGATCCCAAGCGTTAGTTTACACTACATTAATGATCAGCCTGTAGCACTGTGTACTGTAGGATTTATTGGGGGATCCCAAGAGTTAGTTTACACTACAGTAATGATCAGCCTGTAGCACTGTGTACTGTAGGATTTATTGGGGGATCCCAAGAGTTAGTTTACACTACAGTAATGATCAGCCTGCAGCACTGTTTACTGTAGGATTTATTGGTGATCCCAAGAGTTAGTTTATAGTATATTAATGGTCAGCCTGTTGCACTGTGTACTGTAGGATTTATTGGGGGATCCCATGAGTTAGTTTACACTACAGTAATGGTCAGCCTGTAGCACTGTGTTCTGTAGGATTTATTGGGGGATCTCAAGAGTTATTTTACACTACAGTAAAGGTCAGCCTGTAGCACTATGTACTGTAGGATTTATTGGGGGTTCCCAAGAGTTAGTTTACACTACAGTAATGGTCAGCCTGTAGCACCATGTACTGTAGAATTTATTGGGGGATCCCAAGAGTTAGTTTACACTGCAGTAATGATCAGCCTAAAGGACTGTGTACTGTAAGATTTATTGGGGGATACCAAGAGTTAGTTTACACTACAATAATCGTTAGGCTGTAGCACTGTGTACTGTAGGATTCATTGGGGATCCCCAGAGTTAGTTTACACTACATAAATGGTCAGCCTCTAGCACTGTGTGTGGTAGGATTTATTGGGAGATCCCAAGAGTTAGTTTACACTACAGTAATGTCAGCATGTAGCACTGTGTACTGTATGATTTATTGGGGGATCCCTAGAGTTAGTTTACACTACAGTAATGGTCAGCCTGTAGCACTGTGTTCTCTAGGATTTATTGGGGGATCCCAAGAGTTAGTTTACACTACAGTAATGGTCAGCCTGTAGCACCGTGTACTGTAGGGTTTTTTGGGGGATCCCAAGAGTTAGTTTACACTACATTAATGTTGAGCCTGTAGCACTGTGTACTGTTGGATTTATTGGGGATCCCAAGAGTTAGTCTACACTACATTAATGGTCATTCTGTAGCACTTTGTACTGTAGGATTTATTGGGGATCCCAGGAGTTAGTTAACACTACATTAATGATCAGCCTGTAGCACTGTGTACTGTAGGATTTATTGGGGGATCCCAAGAGTTAGTTTACACTACAGTAATGATCAGCCTGTAGCACTGTGTACTGTAGGATTTATTGGGTGATCCCAAGAGTTAGTTTACACTACAGTATTGATCAGCCAGTAGCACTGTGTACTGTAGGATTTATTGGGGGATCCCAAGAGTTACTTTACACTTCAGTAATGGTCAGCCTGTAGCACCATGTACTTAAGGATTTATTGGGGGATCCCAAGAGTTAGTTTACACTACAGTATTGTTCAACCTGGTAGTACTGTGTTCTCTGGGATTTATTGGGGATCCCAAGAGTTAGTTTACACTACATTAATGGTCAGTCTGTAGCACTTTGTACTGTAGGATTTATTGGGAATCCCAAGAGTTAGCTTATACTACATTAATGATGAGCCTGGAGCACTGTGTACTGTAGGATTTATTGGGGGATCCCAAGAGTTAGTTTACACTTCATTTATCGTCAGCCTGTAGCACTGTGTACTGTATGATTTATTGGGGGATCCCAAGAGTTAGTTTACACAGCAGTAATGGTCAGCCTGTAGTACTGTGTACTATAGGATTTATTGGGGGATCCCAAGAGTTAGTTTACACTACAGTAATGGTCAGCCTGTAGCACTGTGTACTGTAGGATTTATTGGGGATCCCAAGAGTTAGTTTACACTTCATAAAGGGTCAGCCTGTAGCACTGTGCATTGTATGATTTATTGAGGGATCCCAAGAGTTAGTTTACACTACAATAATGGTTAGGCTGTAGCACTGTGTACTGTAGGATTCATTGGGGATCCCCAGAGTTAGTTTACACTACATTAATGGACAGCCTGTAGTACCGTGTAATGTAGGATTTATTGGGGGATCCCAAGAGTTAGTTTACACTACAGTAATGGTCAGCCTATAGCACTGTGTACTGTAGGATTTATTGGGGATCTCAAGAGTTAGTTTACACTGCAGTAAAGGTCAGCGTGTAGCACTATGTACTGTAGGATTTATTGGCGGATCCCAAGAGTTAGTTTACACTAGAGTAATGGTCAGCCTGCAACATTCTGTACCGTAGCATTGATCGGGGGATCCCAAGAGTTAGCTTACACTATGGTAATGGTCAGCCTGTAGCACTGGGTACTGTAGGATTTATTGGGGGATCCCAAGAGTTACTTTACACTTCAGTAATGGTCAGCCTGTAGCACCGTGTACTTTAGGATTTATTGGGGGATCCCAAGAGTTAGTTTACACTACAGTATTGTTCAACCTGGTAGCACTGTGTACTGTAGGATTTATTGGGGGATTCCAAGAGTTAGTTTACTCTACTGTAATGGTCAGCCTGTAGCAATGTGTACTGTTGGATTTATTGGGGGACACCAAGAGTTAGTTTACTCTACAGTAATGGTCAGCCTGCAGCACTGTGTACTGTAGGATTTATTGGGGGATCCCAGGAGTTAGTTTACACTACAGTAATGGTCAGCCTGTAGCACTGTGTACTGTAGGATATATTGGGAGATCTCAAGAGTTAGTTTACACTACAGTAATGGTCAGCCTGTAGCACTGTGTACTGTAGGATTTATTGGGGGATCCCAAGAGTTAGTTTACACTACAGTAATGGTCAGCCTGTAGCACTGTGTACTGTAGGATTTATTGGGGATCCCAGAGTTAGTTTACACTACAGTAATGGTCAGCCTGTAGCACTGTGTACTGTAGGATTTATTGGGGGATCCCAAGAGTTAGTTTACACTACAGTAATGGTCAGCCTGTAGCACTGTGTACTGTAGGATTTATTGGGGGATCCCAAGAGTTAGTTTACACTACAGTAATGGTCAGCCTGTAGCACTGTGTACTGTAGGATTTATTGGGGATCCCAAGAGTTAGTTTACACTACAGTAATGGTCAGCCTGTAGCACTGTGTACTGTAGGATTTATTGGGGGATCCCAAGAGTTAGTTTACACTACAGTAATGGTCAGCCTGTAGCACTGTGTACTGTAGGATTTATTGGGGATCCCAAGAGTTAGTTTACACTACATTAATGGTCAGCCTGTAGCACTGTGTACTGTAGGATTTATTGGGGGATCCAAGAGTTAGTTTACACTACAGTAATGGTCAGCCTGTAGCACTGTGTACTGTAGGATTTATTGGGGATCCCAAGAGTTAGTTTACACTACAGTAATGGTCAGCCTGTAGCACTGTGTACTGTAGGATTTATTGGGGATCCCAGAGTTAGTTTACACTACAGTAATGGTCAGCCTGTAGCACTGTGTACTGTAGGATTTATTGGGGGATCCCAGAGTTAGTTTACACTACAGTAATGGTCAGCCTGTAGCACTGTGTACTGTAGGATTTATTGGGGGATCCCAAGAGTTAGTTTACACTACAGTAATGGTCAGCCTGTAGCACTGTGTACTGTAGGATTTATTGGGGATCCCAAGAGATAGTTTACACTACAGTAATGATCAGCCTGCAGCACTGTGTACTGTAGGATTTATTGGTGATCCCAAGAGTTAGTTTATAGTATATTAATGGTCAGCCTGTTGCACTGTGTACTGTAGAATTTATTGGGGGATCCCAAGAGTTAGTTTACACTACAGTAATGGTCAGCCTGTAGCACTGTGTTCTGTAGGATTTATTGGGGGATCTCAAGAGTTATTTTACACTACAGTAAAGGTCAGCCTGTAGCACTGTGTACTGTAGGATTTATTGGGGGATCCCAAGAGTTAGTTTACACTACAGTAATGGTCAGCCTGTAGCACCATGTACTGTAGAATTTATTGGGGGATCCCAAGAGTTAGTTTACACTGCAGTAATGATCAGCCTAAAGGACTGTGTACTGTAAGATTTATTGGGGGATACCAAGAGTTAGTTTACACTACAATAATCGTTAGGCTGTAGCACTGTGTACTGTAGGATTCATTGCGGATCCCCAGAGTTAGTTTACACTACATTAATGGTCAGCCTCTAGCACTGTGTGTGGTAGGATTTATTGGGAGATCCCAAGAGTTAGTTTACACTACAGTAATGATCAGCCTGTAGCACTGTGTACTGTAGGATTTATTGGGGGATCCCAAGAGTTAGCTTACACTACAGTAATGATCAGCCTGCAGCACTGTGTACTGTAGGATTTATTGGTGATCCCAAGAGTTAGTTTATAGTATATTAATGGTCAGCCTGTTGCACTGTGTACTGTAGAATTTATTGGGGGATCCCAAGAGTTAGTTTACACTACAGTAATGGTCAGCCTGTAGTACTGTGTTCTGTAGGATTTTTTGGGGGATCTCAAGAGTTATTTTACACTACAGTATAGGTCAGCCTGTAGCACTGTTTACTGTAGGATTTATTGTGGGATCCCAAGAGTTAGTTTACACTACAGTAATGGTCAGCCTGTAGCACCATGTACTGTAGAATTTATTGGGGGATCCCAAGAGTAGGTTTACACTGAAGTAATGATCGGCCTAAAGGACTGTGTACTGTAAGATTTATTGGGGGATACCAAGAGTTAGTTTACACTACAATAATCGATAGGCTGTAGCACTGTGTACTGTAGGATTCATTGCGGATCCCCAGAGTTAGTTTACACTACATAAATGGTCAGCCTCTAGCACTGTGTGTGGTAGGATTTATTGGGAGATCCCAAGAGTTAGTTTACACTACAGTAATGTCAGCCTGTAGCACTGTGTACTGTATGATTTATTGGGGGATCCCTAGAGTTAGTTTACACTACAGTAATGGTCAGCCTGTAGCACTGTGTTCTCTAGGATTTATTGGGGGATCCCAAGAGTTAGTTTACACTACAGTGATGGTCAGCCTGTCGCACCGTGTACTGTTGGATTTATTGGGGGATCCCAAGAGTTAGTTTACACTACATTAATGGTGAGCCTGTAGCACTGTGTACTGTTGGATTTATTGGGGATCCCAAGAGTTAGTTTACACTACATTAATGGTCAGTCTGTAGCACTTTGTACTGTAGGATTTATTGGGGATCCCAAGAGTTAGTTAACACTACATTAATGATCAGCCTGTAGCACTGTGTACTGTAGGATTTATTGGGGGATCCCAAGAGTTACTTTACACTACAGTAATGATCAGCCTGTAGCACTGTGTACTGTAGGATTTATTGGGGGATCCCAAGAGTTAGTTTACACTACAGTAATGATCAGCCTGTAGCACTGTGTACTGTAGGATTTATTGGGGGATCCCAAGAGTTACGTTACGCTTCAGTAATGGTCAGCCTGTAGCACTGTGTACTGTAGGATATATTGGTGGATCCCTAGAGTTAGTTTACACCAGAGTAAGGGTCAGCCTGTAGCACTGTGTACTGCAGGATTTATTGGGGGATCCCAAGAGTTAGTTTACACTACAGTAATGATCAGCCTGTAGCACTGTGTACTGTAGGATTTATTGGGGGATCCCAAGAGATAGTTTACACTACAGTTATGATCAGCCTGCAGCACTGTGTACTGTAGGATTTATTGGTGATCCCAAGAGTTAGTTTATAGTATATTAATGGTCAGCCTGTTGCACTGTGTACTGTAGAATTTATTGGGGGATCCCAAGAGTTAGTTTACACTACAGTAATGGTCAGCCTGTAGCACTGTGTTCTGTAGGATTTATTGGGGGATCTCAAGAGTTATTTTACACTACAGTAAAGGTCAGTCTGTAGCACTGTGTACTGTTGGATTTATTGTGGGATCCCAAGAGTTAGTTTACACTACAGTAATGGTGAGCCTGTAGCACCATGTACTGTAGAATTTATTGGGGGATCCCAAGAGTTAGTTTACACTGCAGTAATGATCAGCCTAAAGGACTGTGTACTGTAAGATTTATTGGGGGATACCAAGAGTTAGTTTACACTACAATAATCGATAGGCTGTAGCACTGTGTACTGTAGGATTCATTGCGGATCCCCAGAGTTAGTTTACACTACATTAATGGTCAGCCTCTAGCACTGTGTGTGGTAGGATTTATTGGGAGATCCCAAGAGTTAGTTTACACTACAGTAATGATCAGCCTGTAGCACTGTGTACTGTAGGATTTATTGGGGGATCCCAAGAGATAGTTTACACTACAGTAATGATCAGCCTGCAGCACTGTGTACTGTAGGATTTATTGGTGATCCCAAGAGTTAGTTTATAGTATATTAATGGTCAGCCTGTTGCACTGTGTACTGTAGAATTTATTGGGGGATCCCAAGAGTTAGTTTACACTACAGTAATGGTCAGCCTGTAGCACTGTGTTCTGTAGGATTTATTGGGGGATCTCAAGAGTTATTTTACACTACAGTAAAGGTCAGCCTTTAGCACTGTGTACTATAGGATTTATTGTGGGATCCCAAGAGTTAGTCTACACTACAGTAATGGTCAGCCTGTAGCACCATGTACTGTAGAATTTTGTAATGAGACAGAATCTCACATGAAGAGGTAAGCTAGGAGGTTATAGTAGTAGAGTATTATAGTGGGAGGAAATGGTAGCGTGTCTCGAGGGTGTGATGTCAACACTGTATATTAACACAGGCACAGTACAAGTGTAGTATATAAAACACCAATGCGTGTTACAGCTTTATTATAGCGCGTTCAATAGGGGAGATTAATAGGGGGGTTCGTACACAATTTATGATAGACTATGGTATTCTCGTATAACCTAACCTCACAATTAGAATGGGCACTTCGCTAAGTCGATCGTTGGGGAGGTCCGGGATCACTGCACTTCCACAGACTACACAGCCAGCACTTACTGTTACACGTGGAGTTGACAGCACTTTGTCGATGGACCCGGCTGCGACTTCTGAGACTTCGTTACACTTAGTGGCGGGCACCTCTCGAGCGGGACTGGGGACCTGGTAGCTGGCCCTTCCTGGTTACAGACACTGATGCTGTGAGAGGGGCTCCAACCCCTATATATTGATCGAGCCGGGGGGTTGACCTCTCCCACTGAACTGGGTGTGTCTTGACCGGGTTGTTGGGTCAGCAGGAGTGCTGGCTAATTAGCGGGTCCTTGACCTACTAAGGTCATGACGCCGGGTAGAGCTGATCGAGTGGTGGTGCGAGTTCTGGTTCCCTAGTGTCAGGTCTGGGCGGCTGTAGGTCACCCGGCTAACTCAAGTCATTAGCGGACGAGGCCAAGTCCCCAGGGTCGACCCGAGGTGTGTCAACCCGGGATGTGGTGGCGCCACAAAGTCTGTAGTGTGCTTGCTGTTACATGTGACATAATTCTGGGCTGTAAGCTTTGGTCTGACAACCAATCATTACAATTTATTGGGGGATCCCAAGAGTTAGTTTACACTGCAGTAATGATCAGCGTAAAGGACTGTGTACTGTAAGATTTATTGGGGGATACCAAGAGTTAGTTTACACTACAATAATCGATAGGCTGTAGCACTGTGTAGTGTAGGATTCATTGCGGATCCCCAGAGTTAGTTTACACTGCATTAATGGTCAGCCTCTAGCACTGTGTGTGGTAGGATTTATTGGGAGATCCCAAGAGTTAGTTTACACTACAGTAATGTCAGCCTGTAGCACTGTGTACCGTATGATTTATTGGGGGATCCCTAGGGTTAGTTTACACTACAGTAATGGTCAGCCTGTAGCACTGTGTTCTCTAGGATTTATTGGGGGATCCCAAGAGTTAGTTTACACTACAGTAATGGTCAGCCTGTAGCACCGTGTACTGTAGGATTTATTGGGGGATCCCAAGAGTTAGTTTACACTACATTAATGGTGAGCCTGTAGCACTGTGTACTGTTGGATTTATTGGGGATCCCAAGAGTTAGTTTACACTACATTAATGGTCAGTCTGTAGCACTTTGCACTGTAGGATTTATTGGGGATCCCAAGAGTTAGTTAACACTACATTGATGATCAGCCTGTAGCACTGTGTACTGTAGGATTTATTGGGGGATCCCAAGAGTTAGTTTACACTACAGTAATGATCAGCCTGTAGCACTGTGTACTGTAGGATTTATTGGGGGATCCCAAGAGTTAGTTTACACTACAGTAATGATCAGCCTGTAGCACTGTGTACTGTAGGATTTATTGGGGGATCCCAAGAGTTACTTTACACTTCAGTAATGGTCAGCCTGTAGCACCATGTACTTAAGGATTTATTGGGGGATCCCAAGAGTTAGTTTACACTACAGTATTGTTCAACCTGGTAGCACTGTGTACTCTGGGATTTATTGGGGATTCCAAGAGTTAGTTTACACTACATTAATGGTGAGCCTGTAGCACTGTGTACTGTTGGATTTATTGGGGATCCCAAGAGTTAGTTTATACTACATTAATGATGAGCCTGGAGCACTGTGTACTGTAGGATTTATTGGGGGATCCCAAGAGTTAGTTTACACTTCATTTATGGTCAGCCTGTAGCACTGTGTACTGTATGATTTATTGGGGGATCCCAAGAGTTAGTTTACACAGCAGTAATGGTCAGCCTGTAGTACTGTGTACTATAGGATTTATTGGGGGATCCCAAGAGTTAGTTTACACTACAGTAATGGTCAGCCTATAGCACTGTGTACTGTAGGATTTATTGGGGATCCCAAGAGTTAGTTTACCCTTCATAAAGGGTCAGCCTGTAGCACTGTGCATTGTATGATTTATTGACGGATCCCAAGAGTTAGTTTACACTACAATAATGGTTAGGCTGTAGCACTGTGTACTGTAGGATTCATTGGGGATCCCCAGAGTTAGTTTACACTACATTAATGGTCAGCCTGTAGTACCGTGTACTGTAGGGTTTATTGGGGGATACCAAGAGTTAGTTTACACTACAGTAATGGTCAGCCTGTAGCACTGTGTACTGTAGGATTTATTGAGGATCTCAAGAGTTAGTTTACACTGCAGTAAAGGTCAACCTGTAGCACTGTGTACTGTAGGATTTATTGGCGGATCCCAAGAGTTAGTTTACACTAGAGTAATGGTCAGCCTGTAACATTCTGTACCGTAGCATTTATCGGGGGATCCCAAGAGTTAGCTTACACTATGGTAATGGTCAGCCTGTAGCACTGTGTACTGTAGGATTTATTGGGGGATCCCAAGAGTTACTTTACACTTCAGTACTGGTCAGCCTGTAGCACCGTGTACTTTAGGATTTATTGGGGGATCCCAAGAGTTAGTTTACACTACAGTATTGTTCAACCTGGTAGCACTGTGTACTGTAGAATTTTTGGGGGATTCCAAGAGTTAGTTTACACAGTAATGTCAGCCTGTAGCACTGTGTACTGTAGGATTTATTGGTGGATCCCTAGAGTTAGTTTACTCTAGAGTAAGGGTCAGCCTGTAGCACTGTGTACTGTAGGATTTATTGGGGGATTGCAAAAGTTAGTTTACTCTACTGCAATGGTCAGCCTGTAGCACTGTGTACTGTATGATTTATTGGGGGTTCTCAAGAGTTAGTTTACACTACAGTAAAGGTCAGCCTGTAGCACTGTGTACTGTAGGATTTATTGGGGGATCCCAAGAGTTAGTTTACACTAGAGTAATGGTCAGCCTGTAACATTCTGTACAGTAGCATTTATCGGGGGATCCCAAGATTTAGCTTATACTATGGTAATGATCAGCCTGTAGTACTGTGTACTGTAGGATTCATTGGGGATCCCCAGAGTTAGTTTACACTACATTAATGGTTAGCCTCTAGCACTGTGTGTGGTAGGATTTATTGGGAGATCCCAAGAGTTAGTTTACACTACAGTAATGTCAGCCTGTAGCACTGTGTACTGTAGGATTTATTGGGGGATTCCAAGAGTTAGTTTACACTACATTAATGGTCAGCCTGTAGCACTGTGTACTGTTGGATTTATTGGGGATCCCAAGAGTTAGTTTACACTAGAGTAATGGTCAGCCTGTAGCACTCTGTACTGTAGGATTTATTGGGGGATCCCAAGATTTATTTTACACTACATTAATGGTCAGCCTGTAGCACTGTGTACTGTAGGATTTATTGGGGGATCCGAAGAGTTAGTTTACACTACATTAATGGTCAGCCTGTAGCACTGTGTACTGTTGGATTTATTGGGGGCTCCCAAGAGTTAGTTTACACTACATTAATGGTCAGCCTGTAGCACTGTGTACTGTAGGGTTTATTGGGGGATCCCAAGAGTTAGTTTACACTACATTAATGGTCAGCCTGTAGCACTGTGTACTGTTGGATTTATTGGGGATCCCAAGAGTTAGTTTACACTACAGTAATGGTCAGCCTTTAGCACTGTGTACTGTAGGATTTATTGGGGATCCCAAGAGTTAGTTTACACTTCATTAATAGTCAGCCTGTAGCACTGTGTACTGTAGGATTTATTGGGGGATCCCAAAAGTTAGTTTACGCTGCAGTAATGTTCAGCCTGTAGCACTGTGTAATGTACGATTTATTGGGGGATCCCAAGAGTTAGTTTACACAACAGTAAATGTTAGCCTTTAGCGCTGTGTACTGTAGGATTTATTGGGTGATACCAAGAGTTAGTTTACACTACTGTAATGGTCAGCCTATAGCACTCTGTACTGTAGCATTTATTGGGGGATCCCAAGAATTAGTTTACACTACGGTAATGGTCAGCCTGTAGCACTGTGTACTGTAGGATTTATTGGGGGATCCCAAGAGTTAGTTTAGACTACAGTAATGTCAGCCTGTAGCACTGTGTACAGGAAGGATTTATTGGGGGATCCCAAGAGTTAGTTTACACTACAGTAATGGTCAGCATGTAGCACTGTGTACTGTAGGTTTTATTGGGGGATCCCAAGAGTTAGTTTATACTACAGTAATGGTCAACCTTTAGCACTGTGTACTGTAGGATTTATTGGGGGATCCCCAGAGTTAGTTTACACTACAGTAACTGGAATAGCTTTTAATCCGGCACCTCTCAATCCCCATATGTGCCGGATAACTGGGATTCTACTGTATATCTACTTGTCTGTCTGTCTGTCTGTCTAAACTACTGTATTAATGTACCAATAATTTAGCTGGAAATATTAAGACAAAAATGACATGCATGGAAAGTTTTCAGTCCTAAGAAAGTTAACATAAACCGAACTTGTATAAATCAACCATCTTCACTACTGAATGACTATTAATTGATGGACATGTTTTTATCATAAGCTGTTGTGTATATTAAATATTTTTGTTTGTTACAGATGAATTAACGACCCTTAGGGCAGTGCCATAACAACTGAAAATTATAACTGCAGCCTGAGACAGAGCTGCCATTGTAGAACAATAACCACCACCACCACAACCACAACACTACCACATATGGCAAGGTAAACTAAAGGAGTCATTTGTCTTTCTTCCATTTATATCTTTCTGTCTACTTAACTGTTTGTGTCTGTCTGTCTTTATGTGCCTTTAGTATATCTGTCAATATCTAACTTAGTTTGTTTTATCTACTGTATATCTGTCAATCTATTTATCAAAACAAGTATTGGTAAATTTACATTTTCAACCAATATGGGCAACCTGTCCTCAGTCATGGACTGCATTATGATTTAGGTATTTTTCTGCGGGCCAACCCACCATAATTTATATCCTAACAGTCTTTTTCATGAAACAAATCCACCATAATAATTTTTAAAGTAATATGTTAATGTTTTTTGTCATTTAACACAAGATGACTGAAGCCATTGTGGCGTACTGTGAGTGGCCAGTTGTCATTTCTCTTTAGTTGTCTATTATCTCTTTGTATGGGCACACAAACGTACGTACATGTAGATATCTTCACTCAGGAATGAGGTTGGATAGAAACTCACGATGCGCTTTCTGTATATATATTGTTGTACAGCGCAGTGCTTAGGAGTGACTAGGTGAGGAGCTGAGAGAGATGTTGCTGGTCCAGTAGCTGAGTGTAGAATGTCCTCCCTGGGCAGGCGTGGCCGTATTTATACAATTTACCAGGATCAGGATCTGGGGTGCGCGTAGCGAGAGGACCAATCACAGAGGCTCAAGCGTAAGGTGTGAAACGCTCTGATCCTGAACTGGAGGTTGATGGTCGAGACTAGGTCGGCGATCGTACCCCTACGTCCTCTGCATAGACCTAGTCTCTCGGCGTAGCTGGCTGTACGAGGGGCGCTTGTGGTAGAAGCGGTACCGCTCTTGCCTCGCAAGCAAGATGTCACGGGTTCGATTCCCGGGCAAGCGGAAGTTGTTTGGACACTCTTCCTAGCCCCCGTGGTCCCTGTTCACCTAGCAGTAAAGTAGGTACCTGTTGTAAATCGAAAGGTTGCGAATTCGTATTCAGGGAAAGTTGTTGGAGCTTCTAAACTTGAACTGACACAATCCGGAGGAGTGGTGACCCGAGGATCACACACCCAACACAGACAAAACCAAATACGTGCGCTATGCGCTAACCAAATAAACGCAGTCGTGTAAAGCCACGGCACTATCTCTCCCACTACAATTCCCTTCCTAACCTCCTGCTCCTTCCTCTGTCATCTTCCCCGCTCTGCCTTTCGCTACCAACAACTTTTGGAGCTTCTAAACTTGAACTGGCTGTACGCACACTCTCTCTAACCCTCTCACACTCTCTCTAACCCTCTCACCATGAACGGTTACGAGTTTGATAGCGTGGCGCGGATTCGTCCGGACACGCCGACCTGCCCCAAGAAACTAAATCTCCTAGTTCTCCAGAAGTTCTTTGAAGCTAATGGGATCGAGGGAGTCACCAAGGTGGAGCGTCTAAAGCTCCATGGAGACATCAGGATCACCTTCGCCGAAAAGGGCATGCCCGCCCAGCTCGCGGAGATTCCTGACATCAACGGCATCCCATTCAAGATGTTTGCCTACATGTGGGACAACTTGAAGCTGGGAGTAATCTCCCACGCCGAAATTGCCCACGTGGACCAAGAAGAACTAAGTGAGCTCCTCCAGGGGCAACTCCAAGTTGTAAAGAAGCTGTCCGACACCACTGCCCTCATCGGACACCACTCCACCTTACCCGAGGAGGCTCAACTGGCGTGGGTAACTGTGCCAGTCAAGCCCTACTGCAAACCGAATCGGTGTTACAAATGCCAGCACTATGGACACACTGTAAACAAGTGTGAAGCGCAGGAGGACACCTGCTCCAAGTGTGGCAGCCCTGGACACCGCTACACGGTCTGCCCCAACGAAGAAAAGAAATGCGCTGCTTGTGGTGGCCCACACTCCTCCGCCGACCGGAACTGCCCCAGATGGAAGGAGTGCAGGGTAGCCAAAGTACGCCTCGAGAAAAAACTGAGCTACAAAGAGGCCCTCCTTGCTGTACGCTTCCAAGAAAAGAAAAAACCAGCAGAAAAGAAAAACCAAGTAAAGAAAACTCTCGAGAAGTCGCCCACCACACTGCACCAAGAACACCACGTGGCCCGTGGAGAAGAAGCCCCAAACCAAGAACACCACGTGGCCGGTGGAGCTGAAGCCTGCGCGGTCAACCTCAACCTCACCCTCTCTGAATTCTTCCACACATATGAGAACCTACCTCACGAGGAAGACGAACTACCTCACGAGGAAGACGAACAACAAGACCCAAACACAAACGAATGGACAGCTCAAGAAAGCAAGAAGAGGAGGAGAGTGAGAAGAAAATCGACCTCAAGCTAAGAAGACCAAGACATCTCCTCACAAGAAACCAAAACACATTCAAGCCGCCCAAGCACTGAACATCCATTGCCCAACCCAACACACTGCACCTGACGCTTGACCTGACGCCAGCCTGGCTTTGTCTTGTCGCCTCCCGTCTGCCCCCACCCCTGAACCCCTCACGCAAGCGGTGTCTAGCCACTGCATCTGTTCTCTCCTCCTAAAATTCACTTCCATCCTCTCTTTATTCTTCCTCTGAATCTCTTTCCCCCCTGTCACTAGCATTTTCGATTCGATTCGGCTGTACGCTGATTGGCTGGTCGGAGTGCGGCCGGAGCTCAGTTGGGAGTTGTAGGGGAGAGTAGCCACTACACCATCTATGGATACATTGGTTTTTCCTACAATTACAGCATTTGTCTTACTTATGAGACACACCCATCAGAATAACAGAATAGTGTTAATATATGAGGAACCACAATGAAACAACTTATAGACACATGTATTTGTTTTACAATGCCAAAAAACATTATCGTGTATCCTTGATAATCACGGGAGTTAGATTCCAGAAAACTGCCGTGATAAACAAAACCGTACATATTGAAACAAATAACTTATGGGACAAATTAGTGTAATCCCATGACCCCAAAGATGCATCACCTAACAGACCAAAATATACCCCCAATATTGTGTAGTAAAAGATATAATACTAGTAATGTATCTTTACTACCTTATATTACAGTACTGTACAGTATATAAGATGCATTAGCTAACAGACCAAAATATACCCCCAATGATGTGTAGGTACAGTAAAAGATATAATACTGTACTGACAATTATAACCCGAGATGATTAACATCCGTACGGCAGACACCCAACTCTTCAAAGGCAACTAAGCAGTAACCATTTATGAACTCTTACAAGCATTACAATCTATTAATGCCATACTTGCAACATTTATTTTTAAATATACAAATACCTGATACAGGAAACTTTCTTTTCACCATTACATCTGTTAACATCACTGGCATCATTGTAGCCAAGTTAGACTTCTGTAACCACCAGGCTACTGGGCCAAGCTGTGAGGTGTTATGGTTGTTTATCATCCTGTATTTACGGGCTGATACATATAACTCTCTTCATTTATTTATATACATGCACACACCTTCCTTCATACATATTGTGACAAAAAGTAAAAGAAATAATTGTTTTAAGGACAAATACATAAAGGGAATACAGTAATATCTCCATTAGCCGGAATCCTTAAAACCCGGAACTCTCCGATGGCCGGAATTGAAATTTTCTCGGAAAATCGTTCCCAGAGCCGGAATTTTCCGTAAATTCTCTCCTTTATTTATATATAAGTGACCCGAGGAAGGAAAGGCTGGGACATAGATGAGACATAACTAGTCATTGTACATAGTAAGCAAGCATCAACTGTTGTCATAATCACATTAGTAGGAACCAAACAGTACATAAGCCTAACCCACCAGCATAACACAGGCTGTTGACTCACTGAGGGGTGTAGCCTTTATTAGCCTTATTCTGGCTTACTGTACCTCCATGTATTCATCACATTCTTTATATAACACTTATAACCTATCAACCACACCCTAATAGAACTAAAAATACTTGGTACACACCTGGGCCCAGCTAGTGCGCCTTTGTGATGTAAACAAGAATAAATAGATGGAACAGACAGCCAGGCATGAAGGATGAGGTACTATGGAGAGAGACAGTCTGTCAACAAGAGACCTTTGACCCTGTATGACCACTGCCACCACTTGAACTTAACCCAACCTTAGTTAGTTCCCAAGTGACCCAGCAACTAATCCAACGAACAGACAGCACTGAACTTGGCCCATAAACTCACACAAGTTAAAATGTTTATATTGTTGACTATTTATACTTATTTCACTGTTACATTATCTTAGTTAGTTACTCTTACAGTAGGTGATGAAACAGTAATGATTTATATTGTTGACAGTTTATACTTATTTCACTGTTACATTATCATAGTTACTTATTCGTAGGTGATGAAACAGTAATGATTTGTGTGTGAAGATTATTCTTTTAATAAATATTGTTTTACTCTCCATAAACTGGCTGCATCTACCTGAACCGCAGGCCACATTAAGTACAATTTATCAGTCATTCTGCGGCCCACACAAACACATGGTCACAGGTTGGCCATGTCTGGTTTAGACAATTTCAAGACACTTTTCTTCTTTGACGTTTCCCTCACAAAGGTTTTAAATATACAGGGGGATCCGGGGGGGGGGGGGTGTGTGGACCTCCCTGTTAGGGGGTTAGGTTAGGTAATTTTAGGTCATTTACGAGGGAAATGTCATAAAAGAAAAGTGTCTTAAAATTGTCTACACCATCGGAAATACACATTGGTCAACCCGAGAGCCATATTGGTTGAAAATGTAAATTTACCAATATATTTGTCAGTCTATCAATCTATGTACAGTACAGTACAGTACAGTACAGTACAGTACAATACATTTATCTATATCTATCAGTATCTGTTTTATATTTTCATCTCTATGTCTGTCTATCACCCAATCTATCTATATCTACCTGTCTGTCTGTCTGTCTGTGTGTCTAAACTACTGTATTAATGTACCAATAATTTATCTGGGAATATTAAGACACAAATGACAGAGTTTGTCAAACATGGAAGGTTTACAGTCCCAAGAAAGTTGACATAAACCAAACTTATATAAAACAAACAACTTCACTACTGAATGATTATTAATTGATGGACATATTTTTATCATAAACTGTTGAGTATATTAAATGTTTTGTTTCTTTGTTACAGATGAGTAACGACTAAACCCTTGAGAAATTAACAACTGGATCATGGAGACACTGCTGTTACAGGTATGTCTTTATGTCTATCTAACTGTCGATCTTTATGTATCTTTATCTCTATATCTCTCTATCAGCCTTTCAATACCTGTATGTCAGTCAGTCTGTCTGTTTGGTATCTATATCAACTGTCAGACTGTCTTTATCTATACAAGTATCTGTGGAAGGTGGGTACACAAGAGGTACAGTGAGTGAGGAAGGTGGGTACACAAGAGGTACAGTGAGTGAGGAAGGTGGGTACACAAGAGGTACAGTGAGTGAGGAAGGTGGGTACACAAGAGGTACAGTGAGTGAGGAAGGTGGGTACACAAGAGGTACAGTGAGTGAGGAAGGTGGGTACACAAGAGGTACAGTGAGTGAGGAAGGTGGGTTCACAAGAGGTACAGTGAGTGAGGAAAGTGGGTACACAAGAGGTACAGTGAGTGAGGAAGGTGGGTACACAAGAGGTACAGTGAGTGAGGAAGGTGGGTTCACAAGAGGTACAGTGAGTGAGGAAAGTGGGTACACAAGAGGTACAGTGAGTGAGGAAGGTGGGTACACAAGAAGTACAGTGAGTGAGGAAGGTGGGTACACAAGAGGTACAGTGAGTGAGGAAGGTGGGTACACAAGAGGTACAGTGAGTGAGGAAGGTGGGTACACAAGAGGTACAGTGAGTGAGGAAGGTGGGTACACAAGAGGTACAGTGAGTGAGGAAGGTGGGTACACAAGAGGTACAGTGAGTGAGGAAGGTGGGTTCACAAGAGGTACAGTGAGTGAGGAAAGTGGGTACACAAGAGGTACAGTGAGTGAGGAAGGTGGGTACACAAGAGGTACAGTGAGTGAGGAAGGTGGGTACACAAGAGGTACAGTGAGTGAGGAAGGTGGGTACACAAGAGGCACAGTGAGTGGATGGCAGACTGCTGGATGTTGCTGACTGTAAGTGTTGTGTATGTGCAGGTAAATATGTGTCCACAGCAAGACTGAAGAAACTCAACACTGAAGATTATCCTTGGACTATGTGGATGAGTTCTGCTGCCTTGGTGACATGATCATTGCTGGAGGGGGTGCTGAAGGCTGCTGTGTTGTGAGTCATGGATGAGTTCTGCTGCCTGGGTGACATGATCAGTGCTGGAGGGGGTGCTGTTCATTTTCAAGTGTCAGAAATGGCTGGAGGAAGTTTAGGGAACTGTTGTCTTTATTGTCAGCACGAGGACTTTCCCATCACATGAAAGGAAGAATGTATACAACTGGTGTGAGAAGTGTGGTGTTATATATCCGTGAAACATGGGTAGTTAAAAAAGTTTGACATATGCAGTATTGAGTGAGCTGAAGTGAGAATGGTGAGGTGGATGTGTACTGTGACGCTAAAAGATAAGAATCACCGTTCAGAGCTAAGAGGACGGCTGGGTATTGAGAGTATCGGCCAAGATTTACGTATAAGTAGACCGAGATCGGGAGTGTGGGGAGAATGGATGAGACCAGCTGGGTTAAGTGGTGCATGACTCTAAATGTGGTGAGGAGGAGAGCCAGTGGTAGGTGGCCAAAAATAACATGGGGAGAGATTGTAAGAAATGATCTTAGAACCTGACAAGACAGACTGCAAGAGATGGTGTGGAAAATAGCTGTAGGATTTGGATGGTGATGATGATTTTGTTCTATCTTTCTGTCTAACTTTCAGGCTATCTATCTATCTATCTATATATCTATCTATCTATCTATAGTACTGTACTGTATTTCCCACCATATTAAAGGCAACCACTGATATAGCATGAAAGGTTTATAGTCCCAAGAAAGTTCACCTAAACTAAACTTTCATAAAAGGAACAAATATTTAAATGAGAAAAATTGCAGTGTGTTCCATAACCTGTAAAGTACAATTGACCCTCGCCAACCGAGGATTTCCCATCCAGGGATACCGGATGTTCGCGGTTTTTACTCTACAAACCATTTCACACAACCACGGCATTGAATTTGGACAAGCGTGGCGTCTTTATCCCTCTGCGGTCTAATGTACTCCTCCGTAAATGTGAGGAACGAATAAAAATAATAATAATAAATAAGAGGAAGGAAAAAAATATTGCATGCCATTTGACAACTGTTTCACTAAAGATGTGGGAGACAGGGGTGTGCTCCCCCTCGTGGGCTGACTCCTGCCGACGTAATAAAAGTTTATTGTGTGTTTTTTTACCTTTTGATAATAATTTTTTGACTAAGTCTAAGAAAGCTTGTGTGTGCATGCAACTGCTAAAAATTGAATAAAAATACGTATGTCTACCCAAAACTACGAGTTGAAAAATAACAATAACACAGCTTGGCCGAGTGAATATATATATATATATATATGCAAGTAAATCACTGTAGATGCGCGTGATCTAGGTATATGCTGATAACCACAAGGAAAGAAGAAAACACGAAGTTCCCAAGTGCTTTCATGTAATTCACATCTTCAGGGGTGAGTACAGACTAGGGAAAGAAATACAAATCAAGGTGTATATATACAGAGAATGGTGAGACCTGGTCCACAATGGTCAGGTATTAGGTAATGACCCTACTAATCTTTAAATAGCACACAACCGTTGTGTGCTATTTAAAGATTAGTAGGGTCATTACCAAATACCTGACCATTGTGGACCTGGTCTCGCCCTTCTCTGTATATATACACTTTGATTTGTATTTCTTTCCCTAGTCTGTACTCACCCCTGAAGATGTGAATTACACGAAAGCGCTTGGGAACTTCGTGTTTTCTTCTTTCCTTGTGGTTATCAGCATATACAGTTGTACCCCACTTAATGCGGTCAATAGAACCCAGAGGGTCCCGTGTTAAGTGAAATCTGCGTTAAGTGAACAACAGAACATATGGGATTAATTCCAATAGAAACCAGCCCGACCCCCAAACTCCACTTTTTGACGACACATAACTATGTTGTAGTAAAAATTTTATCTTAACTTTATGATGGTATGAAAAAACAAGTAATATAGAAGAGGTTAGGTTAGGAAAAATAAAGGTTAACATAGGAAAAATAAAGGTTACGTCAGAGAAACTAAAAGTTAGGTGGAACACTTACGGTAGTAGAAGAGATGGGTCGGCATACGGGGATGGAGGCTTTTTCCGAGGCAGAGGGCAGATTACTGGCCCTCAGGTGAATCACCATTACTAGGTGAATCACCATCACTGTCACTTACAGTTGTCAGGGCTTCCCTGACAAATCCCTCAAAGTCAACTTCACTGTCACTATCACTGGCTTGGGCTGGCTGTGGTGGGTTGCGGGCGAAGAACTCGGTTATGCTTTTTTGACGGCTGGTGTTTATGTTGTCTTGGTACACCATGATGTATGGCTCCATAGCCTGCACCACCCGGGTATGGAAGACTTCATAGCGGTCATCGTCATTGTCGCGGGAAAGGAAGGACTTCATTTTCTCTGCACACTCTATGGCACACTTAATATCACTATGACTTAAACTGTGTTCTTCGGAGAATGACGCACCTTCTTCCTCCTCTTCACTGACGTGTTCTCCTTCCAACATCTCGTCGGCAGTCACTTCAGGATCTCTGATCACCTCCAGGATGTCTTCGTTGGTGGTCTCGGAGAAGCCTTCAGCTGTAATATTGAGCGCAGCTTCTCTGGCAAGGTCCACTGCTACTGCAACAGTCTGAACCTCACCAGTCACAGGTTCACTCCTCCTCTCACCTGGTATGCCATGCAACACATGTCTCCATGCGTGACGAATCGTAGCAATAGTCAGCAGATCCCATGCCTCCACCAAGAAGTCTACAGCTTGTTTAATGTTAAACTTCTTCCAAAATTGTTTGACGAGAAGTTCTTGAGTCACCGCCTCTTGTTCCTTGTCCTCGTCGCTTTTGCTCTCGCTGTCGGTGTCACCCAGCTTACGCAACTCATCCTTGGTGTTGGTAGAGTCGTTCAGGAGCTTGAACTTCTTTGCAGAGTACGCAGCTTTAACATTGCAGATCAACTCCTGGTCCATGGGCTGGATTAATGACGTAGTGTTGGGAGGAAGGAAGACCACTTTTACGTTGGGATGACGATCCATAAGTAGGGGCGAGTGTCCAGGTGCGTTGTCAAGGAGCAGCAAAATATTGAATGAAACATTCTGTTGCTCGCAGAATTTCTTCACGTCGGGAACAAAACAGTTGTCAAACCAGAAGAGGGACAGAGAAGAGGACATCCACGCCTTACGTGCGGTTAGCCAGTGGACATTAAGCTTGTTCATGTCCATATTCTTGTAGGCGTGCGGCTTGCGGGCTGTGTGAATCACCGATAACTTTGGTTTACAGGTACCGGAGGCATTGGTGGTAAACAGGACGGTGATGCGTTCCTTCTGCAACTTCCGACCCCTTACCTTGCTGGCAGACTGGACAACGAAGGTCTTGGAAGGTAGCTTTTTCCAGAAAAGACCAGATTCGTCCATGTTAAACACCTGGTCGTCAGTGTACTGTCCTTCCTCCATAATCTCACGTAAGAACAGAGGAAAATCTCTAGCCGCCACACGGTCAGCACTCGCTTCCTCACCACCAATGTTGATGTTGGTGATCTTGTTCCTCTTCTTAAACCTATGCAGCCAACCAGAGGAAGCATTGAAGGGTTTGGGCTCTGCAATTCCCAGCTTACGTGACACTGCTGCGTATAGCTCACGTGCGTACTCCTGCACTGAGCGCGTGTCCACCGCCATGTTGCGTCGCGCCTGACGAATCAAATAACTCACCAGCAAATTTTCCACTTTTGCCAGCACCCTGTTCTGGCAATACCTGATAGATGAAGCACCTGCAGACTTTGTGATTTTCATGTGCTCTTTGATCTTGGCTGCATCCTTCTTGATCGTGCGAATCGTAGATTCGTTGACGCCATGCTGGCGCGCGAGATCAACTTGCCGTCTTCCTTTCTCCAAATCTTGAACAATTTGGTACTTCACCTCGTAGCTTAAGGAACGTCGTGTCTTCTTTGGCTTAGTGCCGCTGGGTCCAGGTAAGGAAAGGTCTCTCTCTGGTGGCGGTGGTGGTCCGGCGGAAGCCATTTTATGGAACAATGGATGCGCGGTTACACGGTGTGGCCTTGAGAGATGAAACTGCCGCGGCTAGGTCAAGCATCGTCTTTCCTCCCTCCCTCCCTCCCCGGGGTGGTCACGTCATAATAGTTTAAGCCAATTACAGCTAGCAGCAGAGGGGGGTAGGGATGCATGGCCAATCACAGTCCGATACGTCATATGACGTCAGTGATAACGCAACAAAGACACACACTGCGCAACCTTACCGCGCCGCTTGCCCAAGCGGAGGGAGGAGGAGGGAGAGGCGATGAGCGCAGGCAGGCAGGCGGGCGGGTGGCGTGTGGGGCAAATCTAAAAATAGCGTCTCGAGCCGGACACTCACCGTGTATATGTGGAAAAATCCGTGTTAAGTGAAAGTTCAGCTCTGGCAAGGCACCACGTATACGGTAAAACGCGCTAAGTGAAACCGCGTTAGGCGGGGTAATACTGTGTATATACAGTATATATATATATATATATATATATATATATATATATATATATATATATATATATATATATATATATATATATATATATATATATATATATATATATATATATATATATATATATATATATATATATATATATATGATTTAGAGTGAATTATGAAGATATTTGTTAGGTTAAAAATATGTCTTATATGGTGGGAAATATGGTATATCTCTCTACATCTTACTGTCCATTTGTCTGCAGTATACCTGTCTTATATGTACTGTAAACAGAACTACTGTACTAACCATGATAGACAGTTGACAATGCATGTGATTAATACCTGGAATACAAATATTTGCAGGAAAATGTCCAATATATTCAGCAGATAGACCACTTTAGTGATATAGAACCATGAAAATATTGTTTATTGTTTTTATACCAAAACACTGGTGATTGTCTCTCAGATATACAGTATCAGGAGTTTTATATCTTTAGTGGTGCAATATTGTGTCCTGGGTTCATTCCCCAGCCTAGGACAGATGTTACCCTCACTTCCAAACATGGCAGGTTTTCTGCAGGTACAATACTACAGTTTCCTCCCATACTGTACAGTTTTAACAGACCAACTGCCCAAACGGCTCATTACCGGTAGTTATGATGTCGCTACGCTACCATATACAAAGGTAAATCCTAATATAATGTTGACTCAGCCATAGTGAGCTTCAACATTTATGCCACTGATGAATGAGTCTTGATCACACACAACTATAAGGCGGCCTTCTCTTGCCACTCCATCTTCCCTCTGGCCTTTGTTGTGTAAAAGCCAAGACTTATTATTGTGTGAGGATGTAGTGGATCTCTGAGATGACAATGATAAATATTTTGATGTTAAATTGATGGTGTAAATCTGGTACTGTGCAGGTCTGACCCACCTGTTACAAACTACTGCAGGGAGTGAAGACCTTCCTTAAAAGGTTTAACTTGGCAGTATTCAGAAGGTCACAACACAGACGTCCTCAACGGCGCTTGATGGTTTATAACATAGCCATTTTTTATTACTTACTTTTGTCCGTGATGATGTGGTTCAGCCATTATCAGATGCAGGTCAGGAACACTAAGGACTGTTCCTATACTGCATAATGCTCACTGAGTAAATGAGGATAGTTGCTTCAAGGCTCCACGGGGCAGGTTGTTACCAGGTTTTATTTACAATTCACAATTATTACATGGAATTATACATTTTCCACAATATATACTGAACTGTATACCTGCATTGTCCATATACATGCTGAACTGTATACCTGCATTGTCTAAATACATGCTGAACTGTAAACCTGCATTGTCTATATACATGGTGAACTGTATACCTGCATTGTCTAAATACATGCTGAACTGTATACCTGCATTGCCTATATACATGCTGAACTGTATAGCATTGTCTAAATACATGCTGAATTGTATACCTGTATTGTCTATATACATGTACATGCTGAACTGTATGCCTGCATTGTCTAAATATATACTGAACTGTATACCTGCATTGTCTATATACTGTACATGCTGAACTGTATACCTGCATTGTCTATATACACAGGAGTAATATATAGACCTCCCAATCTTGTCTATATTCACAGGAGTAATATATAGACCTCCCAATCTTGATAGAGTCGATGAGCGACTCATCCGGGATGAAATGCGCAGGGCTTCCATACACAACAAAGTCTGTATAGTAGGCGAATTTAACCTTGGGCCAGAGGATTTTCTCGACACGATCCAGGACTGTTTCCTAAGTCAACATATAACCGAACCCACACGGGGTAAAAATATACTCGATTTAGTTCTGTCGAACAGAGAAAACCTCATAAGCAATGTCGAGGTAGGGAACAAACTTGCAAACAGCGATCACAAAGAAATTCGATTCCAGTTAGATTTTCAGGGCAGATGTAAGGAAAATTCCACAAAAGTACCAGATTTCAGAAGGGCAAACTCTGACAGTTTAAAGAGACAGCTGAGAGAGGGGGTATCACGCTTGGGGGTGAACTACACCAACCTCACCCCACCCATGAACCTGACGGTTGAAACCGACCTGATAACGAGATCTGAGGTTGCACACTTCCACGACAATTTAAATAATGAGTTACTTGATGCACAAAGGCAGAACATACCATACAAAAAACTCAGATCAGACAACAATGACCCTAAATGGATAAATAATTATTTAAAGAACATCATTGGCCAAAAGAAGGATAAAGCGTGGCGAAATTTACCTCCAGGATTATTATAAGATATTGGCGAGTAGGGTTAAAGCCGAGATAAGGAAAGCCAAGAGGAATAATGAGGTAAAGATAGCAAGGGAGGCGAAGAAAAACCCCAAAGGATTCTACCAAATGTATCAAACTAAAACACGAGAAAAAATTGGACCAATACGGTCAGATACCGGCGAGTTCACTGATAACGACGGAGAAATGAGCAATAATTTGAATAAATATTTTTTCAACAGTTTTCACCACCAAAAATTTAAACATGATACCCGAGGCACCGACTATATACAGCGATAGTGAAGAAATAGATTAAACGAGATATTAGTGACTGGTAATGACATTAGTAAGCAAATAGACAAGTTAAAACCGAATAAGTTGGCAGGTCCCGATGAGATATTTTCCAGAGTATTAAAGGAATGTAAGGAAGAGCTTAGCATACCCTTAGCAAAGTTGTTTAACATGTCCTTAAAAACAGGTGTAGTACCAGAATCCTGGAGGATAGCGAATGTAATACAGTACCGATTTTCAAGAAGGGGGATAGATCACTATCCTCTAACTACCGCCCAATCAGTCTAACATCAATAGTAGGCAAATTACTGGAAGCAATCATTTCAAACTCTATTCAAAATCACCTGGAGAAGCACCGATTGATCAATGATTCCCAGCATGGCTTCACAAGTGGACGTTCTTGTTTAACCAATCTATTAACATTCTTTTCATCAGTTTTCGAATCGGTGGACGAGGGGCACAATTATGATGTGGTATATCTCGACTTTAGCAAAGCCTTCGACAGAGTCCTCCACGAAAGACTAATTAGAAACGTAGAAGCACATGGCATCAAAGGTAACATCCTTAAATGGATTAGGGTGTGGTTACAGGACAAGAAACAGCGAGTGAGCATTAACGGCACTAAGTCCCATTGGAGCAACGTCACAAGTGGAGTTCCTGTAATGGGCCCCTGTCTCATCTACAGAACATATTATATAAATGGGTCAATACATCTGATATTATATTCAGATTCACCACCCTGTAACTTTCCACTGTCTATGAGTAAGACATGAGTTGGACACGTGAGCGGGCAACTCTCCCAGGAGGGAGTGACCCATAGTCAGCATTTCTGTAAGCCAGCACAGCGATGCCCTCACTCTTTAGTCGCTCACAACAACTTATATCGTAAGGACGTGACCAAACGTTTATAAGACATAAACGCCATCCCTTTCTCATTCACTCCTATACAGTGAGCCTTACGGTCGATCTACACTCAGGAATTATATATACAACCCTTTTATAATAAAACAAGGAACTATCTTTTGGGTTTCGTTACTTAAACTCAATAATAAATATATGTGAACGGCCTGGTTAATTGCACAAGCAGCCGATTCATTCCCCAAGGCTCAGTACTTGGACCATTATTATTTATTATATACATAAACGACATAGATATCGGCATAGACAGCAACATAAGTAAATTTGCTGATGACACTAAAATAGGACGTGTTATTAAATCTGATGAGGACTCCGCAAAACTACAGGAAGATCTAAACAAATTTTTCGAATGGCCTGAAAAATGGCAGATTATATTCAACGTGGACAAATGTAAAGTACTCAGTATAGGAGATATAAACAGGGAAACCAGATACCAGATGAACAACGATGCCATAGAGAAATCCGACTGCGAGAGAGATTTAGGAGTAATGATAAGTAGGAACCCTAAGCCAAGTAAACAATGTGTTTTTGCTCGTAACAAGGCTAATAAAGTACTTGGGTTCATACAAAGGAGTGTTAGTTACAAGACTAGCGAGGTCATCCTAAAACTGTATCTTGAGCTTGTGAGACCACACCTGGATTACGCAGTTCAGTTCTGGTCACCGTATTACAGAATGGATATAGAATCATTGGAAAGAATTAAGAGGAGAATGACAAGACTAATCCCGGGCATTAGGAACCTTGAGTATAGAGACAGGTTAAAGCATCTTAATTTGCACTCCCTCGAGAGACGTAGAACGAGGGGCGACCTGATAGAGGTGTATAAGTGGAAGACAGGGCTAAACAAAGGGGACATTACAAAGGTACTCAAACTATCCAACCAGGAGCGAACTCGTAACAATGGTTTTAAATTAGACAAATTTAGATTTAGGCGTGAAATAGGTAAACGCTGGTTTGGAAACAGAGTAGTGGATGAATAGAACCAGTTACCAAATATCATCATTAACTCAAATATACTGAATAGCTTCAAACATAGGTTGGATGCTTATATCAGCAATAGGGGTTGGGTGTAAACGGGACTGCCCAGTATGGGCCAATAGGCCTGCTGCAGTTTCCTCCATTCTTATGTTCTTATTGTCTAAATACATGTTGACTGTATACCTGCATTGTCTATATACATGGTGAACTGTATACCTGCACTGTCTATATACATGGTGAACTGTATACCTGCATTGTCTATATACATGGTGAACTGTATACCTGCATTGTCTATATACATAGTGAACTGTATACCTGCATTGTCTATACACATGGTGAACTGTATACCTGTGTTGTCTATATACATGGTGAACTGTATACCTGTGTTGTCTATATACATGGTGAACTGTATACCTGTTTTGTCTATATACATGGTGAACTGTATACCTGTGTTGTCTATATACATGGTGAACTGTATACCTGTGTTGTCTATATACATGGTGAACTGTATACCTGTGTTGTCTATATACATGGTGAACTGTATACCTGTGTTGTCTATATACATGGTGAACTGTGTACCTGTTTTGTCTATATACATGGTGAACTGTATACCTGTGTTGTCTATATTAGGGGGCAGTGAAATTTTGGTCAAAGCTGCACTCTTCAGGCATTGTTCCTTATACATATCTAAGACGCCATGCCAAATTTGAAGCTGATATGTCGCGGTTTAGTCTGCCGCATTTTCTACTGAAATTTTTAAATTTACCTACAGTACTAGCCAAACAGCCGCTGTGGCGGTGCAATGTTCTGTTCAGTGTTTATCAACTTTTTTTTCATATCTCTTATTTCATTTAAGTTGTCTTGTTGCAGATGAGTATGGTGCTATGTCTATATTGATTATCAGCCTTTTCTCATTTCATTTCTCAATGTTGTGTTACTGTACTGTAATGTAGGGGAGACAGCTTGAGCAAAAACATAGATATCTGGTAGCTGGAGATATTCCTTATGTTGAGGATAATTCAGATGATTCAAGAGATATTCCTCTCGTCAATACTGATGCTGATTTTGTCCCTGATCCAAGGGCTCTGACAGACACCAGTTCACAGAACCGGACAAGACTCCCTACACTGGCTGCCGCTTGTGACCGATACTTGATTAGTGATTATGCTGGAGCTGCCATTGCTACTGCCACCTTAACTGACTATGGCATTATCACAAAGGATGACAAGAGTCAGGTTATTGGACCACATAAGCTGCGGGATGCGAGACAAAAATACCGATTTAAGAGGCAAGAAATTGAGATGGCTAGTTTAGATAATTTGACGTCACTCTATTTTGATGGTAAGAAGACCGCCACTCGTGTGATGATAAAGAATGAGAAGACCGAGAAATGGAGTTCGAGGATGATGGTGAAAGATCATTATGTCATCATGGTTGAGCCTGGCAATGAATATCTCACACATGTGACTCCCAATACTGGACACGGAAAGCAGATTGCCAAAACTATTCACGAGTTTCTGGTGGAGAAAAATCTAACCCAGCAGCCCATTGTGTGTGTTGGTTGTGATGGAACCAATGTAAATGTAGGATCAGAAAATGGAGTCATTCATCATCTTGAAATGTTACTTGGTCACCCGCTCCATTATTTCATATGTCAGCTTCACGGAAATGAGCTGCCTTTCCGCGCAGTTTTTTATCACTATGATGGTAAACCAAGTGGTCCTGAGCATTGGCGTGGTCCCATTGGAAAGCAGTTCAAGGAGTCTTTGTCTGGGCTTCCAGTTGTCGCCTTCCAGCCAGTCAGTTTCCCTGATTTCCCTGTGTTTAATGATGAAGTGGAGAAAGATCTGTCCTGGGATCAGAAATACCTGTATAGGATTTGTAAAGGAGTTATCACAGGTGTTGTTGAAGATGACTTGGCTGCTATTGAGCCAGGTCCTCCCTGTGTGTCAAGGTGGAACACCTTATGGAGTAGAATCCTCAGGCTGTATGTAGCAACATCAAGACCCAGCCATGAGTTGAAAAGAATTGTCATTACAATAATAAAGTTCAGTGCTCCAATGTGGTTTTACATCAAGATACACCCTTACGTAACACACGGCTCAAGGAACGTATTCCAGTCCCTGCTATACTGTATATGAAACACCTGAATAGTGAGGAGGAGACGATAGTGAAGAAGGCTGTCCAGAGAAATGCATACTTCGCCCACACAGATCAACTTCTTCTTGGTATGTGTGCAGATGAGGACATGACTGTTAGAGAAAAAGCTGTCTCAATGATAAGAAAAATTAGAGAGGAGAATCAGCAAAAGGAAGAATGCACTGGCAGATCTGAAGAGGAGGAGGAAGATTCTGATGCTGCTGTTGACGAGAATTTGTTAAACTATACTGATGAGTAGGGTAAAGATGGAGATGGGAATGAGGATGTGCCTCCTGTAGTCAACATGAGAAAGGTGGTGACTCCGAAACTAAAGTGGCAAGCAAAAAACTATCATTCCATGATTAACTGGAGGAATGAACTCAAGACTGAGCCTCCTTACATTGCTTCTCTGTCAAATCTACAGGTTAATGACATTCTTGAGACACCATTAGTGGTGCCCAAGTGGCCAAACAGCACTCAGGCGGTCGAGAGAGGCATAAAAGTGATGACTGAAGCTTGCACTGAAGTGACGGGATACGAATCGAGAGATGGATATATTAGGCAAAGATTATTGTCTAGGAAAATGATGCCAAGGTTCCGCACAAAAAAGAATTTCAATATGAACTTGTAATGATTTTCTATACGGTGTACCTGTAAAATAACATGTGAATTAAATCGATGTCACCCATGTAAAATTTATCATTATCCTGGAAAACATTAAATGACACCTAATTTTTGGTATACACTAAAAGTTGACAAAAAGTCGTTCGCGATGCGGCAGGGTAAGTATGCATGAAATGGCATGAAATTTTGCACAGGTGTTTGTTACAGCCATACAAACGATGCCTGAAAAGTGCAGCCTGCAACTCAAATAAAAGTGTTTTTTCCCTGCCCCCTAGTCTATATACATGGTGAACTGTATACCTGTGTTGTCTATATACATGGTGAACTGTATACCTGTGTTGTCTACATACATGGTGAACTGTATACCTGTGTTGTCTATATACATGGTGAACTGTATACCTGTTTTGTCTATATACATGGTGAACTGTATACCTGTGTTGTCTATATACATGGTGAACTGTATACCTGTGTTGTCTATATACATGGTGAACTGTATACCTGCATTGTCTATATACATGGTGAACTGTATACCTGTGTTGTCTATATACATGGTGAACTGTATACCTGCATTGTCTATATACATGGTGAACTGTATACCTGTGTTGTCTATATACATGGTGAACTGTATACCTGTGTTGTCTATATACATGGTGAACTGTATACCTGTGTTGTCTATATACATGGTGAACTGTATACCTGTGTTGTCTATATACATGGTGAACTGTATACCTGTGTTGTCTATATACATGGTGAACTGTATACCTGTGTTGTCTATATACATGGTGAACTGTATACCTGTTTTGTCTATATACATGGTGAACTGTATACCTGTGTTGTCTATATACATGGTGAACTGTATACCTGTGTTGTCTATATACATGGTGAACTGTATACCTGTGTTGTCTATATACATGGTGAACTGTATACCTGTGCTGTCTATATACATGGTGAACTGTATACCTGTGCTGTCTATATGCATGGTGAACTGTATACCTGTGTTGTCTATATACATGGTGAACTGTATACCTGTGTTGTCTATATACATGGTGAACTGTATACCTGTTTTGTCTATATACATGGTGAACTGTATACCTGTGTTGTCTATATACATGGTGAACTGTATACCTGTTTTGTCTATATACATGGTGAACTGTATACCTGCATTGTCTATATACATGGTGAACTGTATACCTGTGTTGTCTATATACATGGTTTACTGTATACCTGTGTTGTCTATATACATGGTGAACTGTATACCTGTGTTGTCTATATACATGGTGAACTGTATACCTGTGTTGTCTATATACATGGTGAACTGTATACCTGTGTTGTCTATATACATGCTGAACTGTATACCTGTGCTGTCTATATTGTTTTAGCTGTGGTAAAATACCCAACTATCTCACTTGTTAACACTTCCCTGAACGAGTGTAGGTGAGTCGCTGGTGCCTTTGATACAGCTGAGTGAGGTATAGGGTCATCTTACGTCATGTCACCTTTGATGCAGCTGAGTGAGGTATCGGGTCATCTCACGTCATGTCACCTTTGATACAGCTGAGTAAGATATTGGGTCATCTCATGTCATGTCACCTTTGATACAGCTGAGTGAGATATCGGGTCATCTCACGTCATGTCACCTCTGATACAACTAAGTGAGATATCGGGTCATCTCACGTCATGTCACCTTTGAAACAGCTGAGTGAGATATCGGGTCATCTCACGTCATGTCACCTTTGATGCAGCTGAGTGAGTAATCGGGTCATCTCACGTCATGTCACCTTTGATGCAGCTGAGTGAGATATCGGGTCATCTCACGTCATGTCACCTTTGATGCAGCTGAGTGAGATATCAGGTCATCTCACGTCATGTCACCTTTGATACAGCTGAGTGAGATATAGGGTCATCTCACGTCATGTCACCTTTGATACAGTTGTAGTGGACTTCTCCCCTACAAGCTGGCACGCACCACCTGTTACCGCCTTCCCTAGCAACCAAGCGTATCCGCATTCCATTGCCCGCCGTATCCTAGCAACGGAACTAGTCACCGGCTACTTCTCGGGTTTTTCCACCATGACTCATAGCCGCTGCTGGGTGTATATAAGCTCTGTCTCTCCATTGAGATGCATTCTGACCAATCTTCTTGAACAAGCAACATCTCCTCCAGCAAGCTCCACGCTGTTAACATTTCATTCAACCAGGAGGCCAGCAACAGGCAACATCTTCTCTAACGGAGCTCCTGCACACATACCTCCTTAGACAAGCTACTCACCGCACGTCTCTACCAAGCAGCCCCTCACCACACAGCACCTCCAGCACCAGACTGTCTATCATATAACTTATATATTATACAAGAAAACCACATTAGAGTTTCCTTCCATCCTGAGTGCTAGACAACTTTAATATCTCGATACCCCTACAATGGTGACTCCCGGAGATAAGCACTCACACAGGATGGAGGACGGACGGATCTCTCTGCCGATTTTCAACCACAACGTCGAGGACTGGCTTGACCATGTGGAAGCAGCCCTCGCCGGCTCACGAGCGACCGACGAACAAAAGTATTGCGCCCTGCTTTGTGCCTTACCCACGGAAGTGGCCACGCGGGTCTCACAAACCATTTCCAACCCTCCAGATCACAACAAATTCGCTACCCTGCGGGCTGCCTTGAAGACGTGTTATCAACAGACCAGCCCCAATCTCCTGCAAGATCTATCCTCTACCTCCCTCGGGAACTCAACCCCGGGACGTCTCTGGGAGGAGATGTGTCGGCTGAACTCCCGTCACACAGACAGACTCCCCGACTCTATCCTGCGCCAGCTTCACGCACAAAAGCTACCCACAGAAGTACGCAACATCCTGTCCGCAGTAGATTACTCTACGACACCGGAACTATATGCAACCGCGGCAGATAGAATTTTTAACGAATGCGCTGCTGCACCCCTTGCCGCCACGGTCACACCAGTACCTACCATCGAACTTGTAAGCCGGGTCAACACCCCTCAGCCGAGCAATTCCTCACAAGACATCAAGGACCTGTTGCAAATTTTGAACCGCAGGATGGACACTGTTGAGCAGTTCTGCTCCTCCATACCCGCTGCTGCGCCGGTTCCTGACTCACACACTACGCCCTACAAGTTCCGACACACAGCAGCCAACCCCCAGCACAACAAATTTACCCTCTGCTGGTATCACCAGACTTTCGGCCGCTATGCTCGAAACTGTGAGCCCTATTGCACCTATTCGGGAAACGGCAACACCGGAGGCTGGTAGACGCCTCAGCCTCCGTCCCTCCAGGCGTCTCATTACTGCGCGTCACCGACCGCACCTCCGGCAAGAAGTTTCTCATCGACACCGGTTCATCGGTCAGCCTCATCCCTCCCTCACTACGAGACAAGTCAAAGCAACCCTCGTATGACCTGTTCGCTGCCAACGGTACCTCCATCGCCTCCTACGGCGTACGCACCCTCGCCTTAGACCTCGGTCTGCCCAAGACTCTGCGTTGGTTATTCGTGATAGCAGACGTGTCTCAACCCATCCTTGGTTTCGACTTCCTCACCTTCCACAAGCTCGGCGTCAAACCAAGTCATCTATGCCTCATTCATGAGCCTACAGCACGCAAGATCCAGGGTTCTCGTGCCAGACACACGGACGCTATCACCTGTCTTGCGCCTTCCAACGAGTTCTCCTCCCTGCTCGACGAATTCAAGGAGCTTTTCTCACCCCGAGTCTCCCTACCCCCACCACCTACGTCGGGAATTTTCCACCACATCGAAACCAAAGGACCACCTGTCTTTTCACGCCCTCGCCGCCTGCGCCCTGAGCTCCTGTACACAGCCAAAGCAGAATTCAACAAACTACTGCAAGACGGCATCATTCGCCCTTCAAGGAGTCCCTGGGCATCGCCTCTTCACATGGTTCCTAAGCAAACACCCGGCGAGTGGAGGGTGTGTGGCGACTACAGAGCCCTGAATCTCGTCACCAAACCTGACAGGTACCCTATTCCGCATGTCCAGGACTTTCACCACAAACTTCATGGCAAGACTATCTTCTCGAAGATCGACTTGGAGCGTGCCTTCCACCAGATCCCAGTAGCACCGGCAGATACCCAGAAGACAGCCATCACCACTCCGTTCGGACTCTTCGAGTACACTTTCATGAGTTTTGGCTTACGCAATGCAGCACAGACTTTCCAGAGGTTCATGGACCATATGCTTCGCGACCTCGATTTTGTCACCGTCTACATTGACGACATCCTCGTCGCATCTTCGACGCCTGCCGAGCACCACCACCACCTACAACTCCTTCTCCAACGCCTGCAGAACAACAACATGAAAGTTCATCCTGCTAAGTGCGTCTTTGGAACCTCGGCCATCGATTTCCTCGGTCACAGAGTCTCGCCCAGTGGCATACAACCCCTACCACAGAAGATAACCGCGATTCGGGAGTTCCCCAAACCTGAAACGGCGAAGAAACTCCGGGAGTTCCTGGGTTTAGTCAACTACTACCACCGCTTCATTGACAAAGCTGCCACCGTCCTAGCCCCCCTACACGACCTTCTCAAGGGACGCCCAAAGAAGTCTCACAAGTCTCTCATGTGGACTCAAGAGGCTACTACGGCATTCACCACTATCAAACAGCACATCACACGCCTCACCCTCCTGGCCCACCCCGCACCTAACGCCCGGACCACTCTCACAACAGACGCTTCTTCTACTGCAGTGGGCGCCGTCTTACAGCAGGAGATCAACGGAACTTTCATGCCCGTTGCTTTCTTCTCACAACGGCTTCAACCACCACACCTCAAGTACAGCGCTTTTGATCGAGAACTCCTGGCCATATACTTGGCTGTCAGACATTTCCAACACTTCCTCGAGGCCCGTCAGTTCACCATCTTCACTGATCACAAGCCCCTCGTCCACGCTTTCGCTTCAGCTTCCCAGTCACATACACCTCGTGTCCTGCGCCACTTGGCTTACGTCTCGGAGTTCTCCAGCGACGTCCAACACATTAAAGGCAGCCACAACGAGATCGCCGACGCCCTCTCTCGTTGTATATCCACCATTCTTCCCTCATCTCCACCCATTGATTATGGGCAGCTAGCCGCGGCTCAAGAGAAAGACGAAGACCTGGCAGCTTACAAGACATCCCCCTCAGGCCTCATACTCCAAGAACTCCCTGTTCCTGGCACAAAGATAAAATTGTGGTGCGACGTATCCTGTGGACAGCCTAGACCGTTCGTGCCTCACGTCCACCGCCGCGCTGTTTTCGACCGCATCCATGGTCTCAGCCACCCGGGTGTGCGGGCCTCCCAGCGCCTCCTCACGCAACGTGTCGTCTGGCCCGGCATCAAGTCTGATACTAAGAAATGGGCTGCCCAGTGCCTAGCCTGCCAGTCCTCCAAAATACATCGTCACATACGGGCCCCCTTACAAGCCTTTCCTATTCCCAAAGGACGTTTTCAAGTAGTACACCTCGACATCGTGGGACCTCTTCCATCATCCTACGGTAGCACCTACATCTTCACCTGCATCGACCGTTTCACCAGGTGGACAGAAGCAATTCCCATGCCCAACGCTACAGCAGAGACTACTGTCCGCGCCTTCATGTCCGGTTGGGTTTCCCGTTTTGGCCCCCCCGCTACCGTAATCACTGACCGAGGAGTACAGTTTGAGTCACAACTCTGGCAGCACCTCCTACAGTTCCTCGGCACGTCTAGACAACGCACTACAGCATACCACCCTCAAGCCAACGGCATGGTAGAACGTTTTCACCGGCAGCTAAAGGACGCACTCAAGGCACAGCACGACCCTTACAGCTGGACTGATGCGCTTCCCTTAGTGCTCCTCGGCATCCGTGCGTCACACAAGGAGGATATGGACTGTAGCCCAGCGGATCTGACACTAGGCGAGCCCCTTCGGCTACCCGGGGATTTCTCACTCCCTCCTGATCCCAATCAAGCCACTCCAGCCGTTCGTCACGACTTACTCCAAAAGCTACGACAAGCAGTTTCTGCATTCAGAGCTACTGCTCCACGCCAGCCTACTCGGCGCCCTGAACACATCCCTCCTGCACTACTCACAGCCGAGTATGTTTTCGTCAGGCATGATGCTCACCGCAACCCATTACAACGCCCCTACGATGGACCCTTCCAGGTGGTTACCCGTTCTGCAAAGTTCCTGACAATTATCCGGAATGGCAGACATGACACCGTCAGCATAGACAGAGTCAAACCGGCCGCCTTACCCGTCGGGCCCCCAGCCCAGCAGCACCATCAACAAACTACGCCTGCACCAGTCCACCCGCAGTTACCACCGGCAGCAACACCACGCCCACGACATTTCTGGGCACCCTCTTTTCACCCTCATGTACAACCTGCTCCTGTCATAGAACCTGAACCTGTAGTAAGCCTCCCTCCTATCATAGAACCTGCTCCTGTCATAGACCCTCCTCCTGTCATAGAACCTGAACCTGCTCCTGCCATGGACCCTCCTCCTGACGCAGCCCCTGCAGCAGCAGGAGCACAACAACCATTGCTTGTACAACCTCCTCTAATCCCAAACCCTCTTTCTCCTCCTAATTCTCCCACAGGTTTTGTGTCACTGGACGGAGTTGTTACACGTAGCGGTCGAGTCGTACATACACCTGCCCGGTATGTGTTATGTGTGGGACACAACCCGGACAACATCCAGCCTCCCGCCGCGCCGGGAGGGGAGGGGGAGTATTGTAGTGGACTTCTCCCCTACAAGCTGGCACGCACCACCTGTTACCGCCTTCCCTAGCAACCAAGCGTATCCGCATTCCATTGCCCGCCGTATCCTAGCAACGGAACTAGTCACCGGCTACTTCTCGGGTTTTTCCACCATGACTCATAGCCGCTGCTGGGTGTATATAAGCTCTGTCTCTCCATTGAGATGCATTCTGACCAATCTTCTTGAACAAGCAACATCTCCTCCAGCAAGCTCCACGCTGTTAACATTTCATTCAACCAGGAGGCCAGCAACAGGCAACATCTTCTCTAACGGAGCTCCTGCACACATACCTCCTTAGACAAGCTACTCACCGCACGTCTCTACCAAGCAGCCCCTCACCACACAGCACCTCCAGCACCAGACTGTCTATCATATAACTTATATATTATACAAGAAAACCACATTAGAGTTTCCTTCCATCCTGAGTGCTAGACAACTTTAATATCTCGATACCCCTACACAGTCGTTGATAGTTTAAATCGTCACACTTGTCCTGGGTTGTACTTGTAATTATCTTAGCTTGTAAGTTAAACAAGACACACAGTTACTGTTCTCTTCACTCGTTATTCTTTGGTTTAATGTAAACACACGTGCTGATTTAATAGTTTTATTGGGTAGTAATGTCTGTATAATTATTTGGTATTGACAGACTAATAAGCATTAGCGATTGGCTTGTAATTAGCTGATATATTTAGAGAGCATCGTGTCGGGCTGTGAACTGGGCTGAACTCTCTTGAGTCTGGTGACTGGTGGAGTGGTGGTTGTTATATATAGGTATGTTTATATGCTGCCTTTATTGATTATATATTCATTATATATTATGTTACTTCTTACCAAAGTCAGAAAGTGTTTAGGCTTGTGTAAACACGAAATGTGTTAGGCACGTTGTAACCAACAACAGAGAATAAACGCCCCAGCCAGATCGACCATGCGACTTGTCATTCTCCCATTAAATAACGCAAGATACTACACTGTCGACGAGGATGGGATTCACAAAGTGTTGGTGAAGTCCTTGAAGAGAGGATACTGACCACTGAAGGGAAGGCTACTCTGAACTTGGAGAATTTAAGTGAAGAGAGCAACCATGGCTGGCGTCAGTGGATACATCAGACGATTGGGGGAGTATGATGCAGACAAGGAAGATTTCACATCATATTGTGAGAGAATGGACTTCTTTTTTCTGGCAAATGAATTAATGGACGACGGTGGTGATGCTCAGAAGAGAAAGGCCCTTGAAGAGAAAAGGAAGGCAATCTTTTTGACAGAGGTAGGAGCTAATGTTTATTCTACTCTGGTCAATCTGCTTACTCCAGACAAACCCAAGGACTCCCCACTCATTCAGATTACCAAGATTCTGAAGCAACATTTTGATCCTGCTCCACTTGAGATCGCTGAAAGTTACAGATTTGGCACCAGAGATAGAGGTAAAGATGAATCAGTAAGTAATTATATAGTAGCTTTGAAGAAGTTATCCATTCACTGTAACTTTGGACAGTTCTTGAACTGAGCTCTAAGAGACAGGTTTGTAATAGGCCTGAATTATGAGAAAATACAGAATAAGTTAATGAACACCACTAACTTAACTTTTGAAAGTGCATGTCAGATTGCGACAAGCATGGAATTGGCCGAGAAAAACACCAGAGAATTTGTTCCCAATGCTGGTAGTGAAACAGTTGGCAGTAGTGGCTCAGCGTGTAAAGTAACTGTAGCTAAAAGGAATAAGTATACCACAAAACAAGGAACACATGCTGATTTAAAATGTAAGAGGTGCCGAGGGAAACATGAAAGCTTTCAGTGTAAGTTCAAGAATTCAAATTGTTACAATTGTCAACGTATTGGACATATTGCTCCTGCCTGTAGAAGTGATAAAGGTAGAGTATATGCCGTTGAAGGTGGAGAGAAGGAAATGAAAAACAGTATTCATGAGAGCGTTAGTAATTTTGGATCTGATAATGATGAGAGTGCCCATGTGTTTACTGTTTACACCAGTCGTGAAGAGAAAGTTAAATATAGGTATAATGTGGACTTGTGTATTAATGACACACCTGTAACCATGGAAATGGATACTGCAGCTGATTTCTCCATTCTGAGTAAAGATATGTATGAGAAACTATTTGCGCATGTGCCTTTAGAAGACTCAGGTGTCAAGTTGAGAACTTATACTGGAGAGAATTTGAACACAGAAGGTAAATTAGAGTGTGAGGTAAAGTACAAAAATCAGAATTTAAAATTGCCATTAATTATAGCTAGTTATGTGAATAGACCAACTTTGTTAGGTAAGGACTGGTTGTGTGAACTTGAGATGGACTGGAAGGAGATATACAGTGTTAGAATGTGTAAGAGTATTCCAGGTCTTGAGAAATTGCTTGAAAAATACAAGATTTTATTTGTAAAGGGACAGGATGGTTTAAAGGGTTATGAAGTTCATATCACCATTGACAAAGACGTTACACCCATATATGCTAAGTCCAGACCTGTTCCTTATGCATTGAAAGGTGAGGTTGAGAAGGAATTAGGCAGACTTGTGAGTGAGGGAATTATTGTGAAAACCGCCAAGAGCAATTGGGCTGCTCCAATAGTAATTGTACCTAAAGCTGATAAATCTGTTAGACTATGTGGTGATTATAAAGTTACCATTAATCAAGCCGTTGAGGATGAGCAATATCCCTTACCCACATCTCAAGATTTGTTTGCTGCACTAACAGGTGGAACCATTTTCACTAAGTTAGACGTGTCCCAAGTATATGCTCAGGTCTCTGTTGATGCTGAAAGTCAACAGTACCTTACCATCAACACTTATAAAGGATTGTATAAATTCAAAAGGTTGCCTTATGGCGTTAAAAATGCACCAAAGTTATTTCAGTGCATCATGGACAAAATTCTTGTGGGTCTTCCCAATGTGCTATGTTTTCAGGATGATGTCCTTATTGTTGACAGCGACATCCAAAATCATGTCAAAACCCTAGCCACAGTATTCAAAAGATTGTTGGCACACAATGTCAGGCTCAACAAGAGCAAATGTTCATTCCTAGCTAAAGAAGTAACTTATCTTGGCTACAAAGTGAATGCAGAAGGGCTGAGAAATTTAGAAGATAAAGTAGGAGCCATAGTAAATTTTTCTGCTCCAAAAAATGTCAGTGAATTGAAAGCTTTCCTAGGTATGATACAGTATTATTCAAGGTTCTTGAGTGGACTTCCATCAGTTTTAGCCCCTGTGCATGAACTATTAAAGAAAGGGATACCATGGAAATGGAACAGTGCAACTTAGAAGTCATTTGAAGATTGTAAAGCTGCTCTGTCTAGTACTGATGTTTTGGTCCACTATGATACCAGTAGAACACTAAAGCTTGCTTGTGATGCATCGGGCTATGGATTAGGTGCTGTCATAAGTCATATAATGGATAACGGTGTAGAAGGACCTATTGCATATGCCTCGAGAACTCTTACCCAAAGCGAGAAAAATTATGCACAAATAGAGAAAGAGGCTTTATCTATCATATTTGGAGTAAAGAAATTTCACCAGTATCTATATGGGAGGAATTTTGTTTTAATAACTGATCACAAGCCTCTCTTGGCAATTTTGGGTCCTAAATCACCTGTTCCTACACTTGCTGCAGCAAGAATGCAGAGATGGGCTTTGATATTGTCGGCATATGACTATGAGATACAGTACAGACGTACAGATGATCATTCTAATGCAGATGCTTTGTCAAGGTTGCCATGTAGTGGATCAAATGATGGAGTAGAGCCTAAGGTTTATGCTGTAACCATGATAGCAGAAGATTTTCCAGTCACCTCCGGAATGATTGCTCATGAAACTAGGAAAGATGTTGTATTAGGAAGAGCCCTGGAGTATACACTAAATGGATGGCCAGAGATTTGTCCATCCTTAGACTTTCAACCGTATTATTTAAGGAGATGTCAATTATCAGTAGAACAGGGATGTGTGTTGTGGGGTATGAGAGTGTTAATTCCACAGTGTTTTAGAGGGCAAATTTTGAATGAACTGCATTTTGAACATCCAGGTATATGTGCTATGAAAGCACTGGCCAGAAGTTTTGTTTGGTGGCCTAAACTGGACGGTGAAATATAAATGATAGTACGTGAGTGCTCTGTTTGTCAGAATGTTAGGAGTATGCCACCCAGCACACCTTTGAAAACCTGGAAATGGCCTACCCGTCCCTTCCAAAGGGTACACATTGGCTTCTGTGATAAGGGAACAGACAAATTTCTTGTATTAATTGATAGTCATTCAAAGTGGATTGATGTTAAGCACATGTACAGTACTAATGCTGGTAGCAGCATTGATGAATTGAAATTAATACTTGCCGAACATGGAATACCAGAAGAGGTAGTTTCTGACAATGGTCCTCCATTCCAATCATCAGAGTTTAAAAACTTCATGAGACTCAACGGTGTAAAGCATGTACTGACCCCAACCTTTCATCCTGCCTCTAATGGTGCAGCTGAGAGATCAGTTAGAATTGTAAAGGAAGCACTTTCCAAGCAGGTAATTCAAGGAACTGTAGGAAAATCAATGAAACACAGACTAGCACATTTCTTACTCAGATACAGAACCACGCCACATAGTGTGACAGGATGTACTTCTGCAGAGTTAATGGTGAAGAGACAGTTGAGAACAAGATTAAGTTTAGTTAAGCCAAGTCTGTTTGAAGTTGTAGAGAGGAAACAAGCTCAACAAAAAATGTATCATGATAAGAGTTCCAGTGAAAGAGTGTTCAAGGTAAATGATAGGGTGAGAGTTAGGAAAATGGCTAAAGGTTATGGTACTGTACATGCAAAGTGGATAACTGGTGTCATTGACAAGGTATGTGGATCGAGGACATATTTAGTGAAGTGTGGTAACTCTTTGAGATATGTTCATGTGGATCACATCATTCAGGCACATGACAAGATGAATGTAGCACCAGGACATGATGATAAACTTGACACAGTTTCAGATGATCATCATCATGATGATGTCAAAGATGATGTTTCCCAGCATCCACTCACTGTGTCAACTGACTGTAGTGATGATATGTCTGTCACTGATAATGCACAGAGTGCAAGTGAAACCCCTGTAAAACTTGATGGAGGGAATAGCCCTAGAAGATCAAACAGAGTTAGGAGACCTGTAATTAAATTAGACCTCTAATTATCTGAATTGTGAACAGGCCTTTCAAAATTGTTTAGTTAGGAGTTATATTTGTTGTGTTCTCTTCTCTTCTTCCCTACCATATGTAATTCTGTAAGTTTTGTTTATTTAGGATTTGTAGCAGCCATGCTCTCTTTTGAAAGGGAGAAATAGTGTTATATATATATATATATATATACTGTATATATATATATATATATATATATATATATATATATATATATATATATATATATATATATATATATATATATATATATATATATATATATATATATATGTTTATATGCTGCCTTTATTGATTATATATACATTATATATTATGTTACTTCTTACCAAAGTCAGAAAGTGTTTAGGCTTGTGTAAACACGAAATGTGTTAGGCACGTTGTAACCAACAACAGCGAATAAACGACCCAGCCAGATCGACCATGCGACTTGTCATTCTCCCATTAAATAACGCAAGATACTACAGTGGTTGGACAGTAACCACACTTCAACAGGTCATTAACTAAACAGCCTACCACACACTGAGGGTTGAGTCTGTAGTTTAATGGGCTGTACACCCTAGGAGGTGTGACAACAAATGCTTATGGGCTGTACACCCTAGGAGGTGTGACATGTTTATGGGCTGTACACCCTAGGAGGTGTGACAGAACACATGTTTATGGGCTGTACACCCAAGGAGGTGTGTCAGAACCCATGTTTATGGGCTGTACACCCCAGGAGGTGTGACAGAACACATGTTTATGGGCTGTACACCCTAGAAGGTCTGACAGAACAGATGCTTATGTAGCTGTATGCTCAATGGTCTGGGTGATAGAATGTATATAATGAAAATATGTCCTTAGCTCATATTTACATAATATTAATGTGACAGAGGCTAATACAATATGCTGAACTGTATACCTGCATTGTCCATATATATGGTGAACTGTATACCTACATTGTCTATATGCAGGTTGAACCAATTGTAAACTTGTATGATAAGTTTACATAATAAATATATATCTATATATCTAAAGTGGTCTAGTGTATATAAATATTTTGATCTTTTCCCTGATAATGATGTTTCATCACAGTTTGCAGTGTGAACCAGTGTGAGGTGGAGGTCAATATTAAACTGAGGTGTTTAGCAGTGGCTCTGGAAGATTGACAATTTGTCTTATTTTAATTATAAACCGGAACACCTTTATTTCTCACTCTTTATCCAGGTATAATTTGGCTAAATTTATCTTTTAAATTTACCTGGACTTAGAATGCCATCACAATATGATTTGAAATTAAAGAACAAAATTATATCCTTTTGTGTTTTGAAGGACTTTAGAATTAATATGATTTACTGAGACTGTTGAACCGTTCAGGTACTTTACATATATTTACCATTTAGGTTAAACTAAACCGTAAATACATTTTATTGTTCGTTAAGGAATTCAATCTCATTAGTTCGTTGTCATTTAATGTTGCCGTAAAATCTGTTGAGTGACTTAAGCGGCAATTATTCTGTTATAGTCATGCCAGTTAATGTTGTTTTAGGAGATACAGTTTATAATGTAGTGATCTCCGTTAAAACAAAATATTTTTTTGTCCAAATTTGTCATGCTAGGTAAGAAAGGTGTGCATGGTGGGAAAGGCTTTAGAATAAGGAATGCTGAAGGTGTAAGAACACTTGAGTTTGGGGATGGTATGAAACATGTGTTTAAGAATAGGGCATTTGGGCAAGTAGGCTGACCATGTAGGCCTAAGGCAGGTGGCACAGAAACCCAGATTGGCTACATTTTGGTCAGGAAATTAGAACTGTGTGTGTGTGTGTGTGTGTGTTTTAAAGATGGAGGGAGAGGAAGAAGGTGGATGTTCCAAGAAGGAGAGTGTGGGAATTGTGGAGGAACTGAATGTAAAGGAAGCATTTTCTTCTGAGTTGAAAGGATAGGAAACAGCCAGTGAGGGGCAGTGTACCAAGACACTGGGCCATAATGAAAGTTGTTCCGTTGAGTGTGGTTGATGGCGGGAGTGATGAAGTGCACTGTTAAAAAAATCTTGTAAAATTTACAGAAAATTCACTGGTTATATTGTTGCCAAAAATTTTCTGTACAATTTACAGAGATTCTGTATATATTTTTACATAAAATATCTGTTGAATTAAAAGATTGTTGGAAGTTATTGGAAGCCCCAACAACTTGTCCCTGAATACGAATTCGCAACTTTCGATTTACAGCAGGTACCTACTTTGCTGCTAGGTGAACAGAGACCAAGGGGACTAGGAAGAGTGTCCAAACAACTTCCGCCGACCCGGGAATCGAACCCGTGACATCTTCCTTGCGAGGCAAGAGCGGTCGGTACCACTCCACCAGCACCACCCCCCCCCCCCATGTGATGATGTGGCACTCTTTGAAATAATGTAAACAAACTCGGACATACGACGAACGTGAAGCACAAACAACCTCCAACCGCATATTCATTAATTACATATAGAAATAACAGCATTAACAGGCAATTTTAAATGTTCTTTGCATCATGAAGTGAATATAGTATGATAAAATGTCAGTTTATATTGATAATTCAACAAATTGAAACAGAGAAAGAGAGTGTCTGAAATATTTTACAGAATAAAAAAGTAATTCAAATTACTATATTTTCCTGGTCGGAAATACAAGAGAAACATGTAAAAAATACTGAATTTTCTAACAGTGTGGAGAGAGAGAGATAAAAAGAGAAAAGAAGATTGTGTGAGACGTGGAAGATGGTTGGCAACAGAGAGAAGTACAGTACCTGGAGGCTAAATTGAGATGGTTCAGGAGAGAAAGGAGGAAACTAACTGGGTCAAGAGATACAGGAATTAGGCAATGAATAACATGAGGACAGGTTGCAAAGAAATGTTGGTGCTGCTATAGTAACTGAGTATGTTTGTTGCTTGGAACAATCTGAACAAACTGAACTGAAAACAAATGAATAATTGAACACAAAAAATTTGAGAAATTGTCATATACCGGTAATGTCAAAATATTCAGAACTCGGTTAATTTGTATTCTCAGTAATTCGGGTGACCCAGAGTCTCTTTTTGTCAACTGAATGAGGGTATAGTCTAGTTAGTGGTCCACCGAATTACTGAAAATACAAACTAACCGAGTTCCGAATATTTTGACATTATTCGACAATTTCTCATTTTGTGTTCAATTATTCATTTGTTTTCTGTTCAATTTGTTCAGATTGTTCCTCATTATACCAACAAACATACTCAGTTACCAAGCCTTGACTGCCACATTTCTATGCAAACAAATATTTTGTAAGTGTGCAAACAGTAATAATAAAGTAAATAATACAGTAATAAATAAATGTAGGACCTACTGTACATTGTGAGGTGAACTGATAATATGTAGATGATATTTAGAAACTGTAATAGTATTCAGGATCAGGTCTGGGGTCCACTGCTGTTGTAGCGTACTGTGAGTGGCCAGTTGTCAATTCTCTTTAGTTGTCTATTATCTCTTTGTATGGGCACACAAACGTACGTACATGTAGATATCTTCACTCAGGAATGAGGTTGGATAGAAACTCACGATGCGCTTTCTGTATATATATTGTTGTACAGCGCAGTGCGTAGGAGTGACTAGGTGAGGAGCTGAGAGAGATGTTGCTGGTCCAGTCGCTGAGTGTAGAATGTCCTCCCTGGAACAGAACAGAAAAATGCTAGTGACAGGGGGGAAGGAGGTTCAGAGGAAGAGTAAAGAGAGGATGGAAGTGAATTTTAGAAGGAGAGAACAGGTGCAGTGGCTAAACACCGCTTGCGTGAGGGGGTAGGCAATGCCCTGATGGTGCAACAATCACAATCAGGACGAGGCAGAGGGAGGGCGGGAGCAGGTCCGGGCAAGCAAAGGGCCAACTCGGGTGCTCATGGTTGTCGTCTAGCCCAGGCAGTGTTATCAAAGCGGAGGAAGAACCGCCCCGTCACGGCGGCGGCGCAAGCCGAGAAGCGCAGGTGGACGGACGCACAGGCCACACACGAACAAATTAACAGAGAAGGTGAAAACATGAAAATTTGCTAGTAGTAGGGTTGTTTGGAAAAAGAAGAAGGTAAAGTCTTTGAGCTATGTCAAAGAGGAGCAGAGCGAGTTGGAGGAAGGGTTTTGAATCTTTGAGCTTGAAATGTCAAAGTATTCATAGTAAGGAAGGATGAGCGTATCGTAGGAGAGTTTTTAGTAATAGCAGCAGACAGATTTGAGCTTTTTTGTCAAATTATGAACGGAGACGAGAATGAGAGATAGGCTGAATGGTTTCAGTCTTGAGTTAGGTCGATTTTATTAAGAATTGGATGTCACAGACGTTGGGTAAGTTTTGATTTGTTTCTGAGAGTTATGGGTCTTTCAGGTAAGTCAGAGAGAAATGGAGAGAGTTAGAGGAAGAGTTTTGAATCGTTGAGCTTGAAATGTCAAAGTATTCGTAGGAAGGAAGGATGAGTGTATCGTAGGAGAATTATTTAGTAATAGAAGGGGACAGATTTGAGCTTTGTCAAATTGTGAACGGAGATGAGAGTGAGATATAGGTTGTTTGGTTTCAGTCTTGAGTTAGGTCGATAATGCTGACATTAGCTGGCATAGAGGTTGGGTATGTTTAATTTGGTTTTGGAGAGTTGTGGTGTTATGAAAGGCTTTGTCTGGCTGGGGGGAGATGTGTTTGGAGATTGGTTGTGGGAGGGGGGGAGAGTTTGTGTTTGGGGGCTTGTTAGAAAGGTCGGGTATATTAAGTTTTTCTTTTGGGAGGATTGAAGGTGTTGATTAGTGATTGGATGGAGAGTAGCATTTTTTTTTTTTTTTTTTTTTTTTTTTAGGAGGGATTGTGAGTAAGGTTGGGTGGGTTAAGTTTTTCTTTTGGGAGGATTGAAGGTGTTAATTAGTGATTGGATAGACAGTAGCATTTTTTTTTTTTTTTTTTTTTTTTTTTTTTTTTTTTTAGGAGGGATTGTGAGTAAGGTTGGGTGGGTTAAGTTTTTCTTTTGGGAGGATTATAGGTTTTGTTGGTGGTTGGCAGAGTTGTGTTAATTTGCATTCAATCTTTCCTTTGGCTAGTAGGCTCTAGCAGGTATTGTGGTTCTGGTCCCATTATTGAGGGAGAGGGTTTATGTACAGGAACAATGCACCCCTCCCCGACCTTATTGGCTAAGGGAGGCGTTCATATTATCCGTTGATGGAACCGTTTTTAGGTACACCTCTCCGACCTTATTGGCTAAGGGAGGTGCCCATAAAACTGTTGGTAACATTCTAGAGGGAGAGGGCTTGCTGCAGGTACTGCGCAACTCTCCTCGACCTTATTGGCTAAGGGAAACATACATGTCATCCGAGTTAGTATGGGATGGGTAAGTTAGGTATTTGTTTTGGGAGGAGTGATAGGGTGTGGTTAGTTAATGGTAGAATGGTTATTTTTTATTTTGTGTGGGATTGCTAGTAACGGCTGGGTGTGTTAGGTTTTTATTTTGGGAGGAGTGATAGGGTGTGGTTAGTTAGTGGTAGAATGGTTATTTTTTATTTTGTGTGGGATTGCTAGTAACGCTGGGTATGTTAGGTTTTTATTTTGGGGGGATTGTTAGGGTCTTTTTTGGGGGGGGGGGAGTGTTAGTGCAGATTAAGTGGGTTAGTTTTTTTTTTTTTTTTTTTTTTTTTTTTTTTCTGAGTGGTCTTGAGTTTGAGTTGGTGGCATGGGGTTTGGAGTGGGGGGGGGGGGGGAGTTAGGTTAGGTTGGGTGGGAATCATTGGGTGTGGGGTTGAGAAGAGGTTAGGTTAAGCTTAAGTTGGGTTAGGTTGATTGGGTTAGGTTAGGGGGAGGGTTAATGAGAGGTTAGGTTTAATTTGGGGGGAAATTGTCGGGTGTGGTTATTAATACAAGGGAGGTGGGAGGGGAGTGTTTGGTCTGTTTAGTATGGAGGGATTTCTGTCTCTGAATCTACGTGGGAGTATGATGTTGTCGAAGTAATCCTGCCATTGAGGGTAATTAATGAGGAGAGTTTCTATTTGTTTGTCACCTAGTTGTCTCCAGTAGATGTTAAGTGGGGGAAGGGAGCTGAGTTCATGTAGATAAGTATTTCGGGTGAAGGATGACCAGTGTGTGTTATGGATGAATCTTAGTGCTTTGTTTTGTATGACTTGAAGTTTCTTGGCGCTTGTTGGTGGTGCTAGCTGGAGTGTGTTGGATGCATAAGTCAATAGTGGGCGTATGAGGGCTTTGAATAGGTGTGTTTTGGTTTTGATTGATGCGGTTCTGAATCTGTATATTTTCCCGAGTGTTTTGTTTGCGATCACAGCTTTCATTTTGGTGTGTGGTGTCATGGTGAGGGTGTCGTTGAATGTGACTCCTAGGATTGTGTTTGTTCGTTTGACAGTTATAGGTGAAGGGTAGGCGATGTAGGGGTTTAGGTAGATGTGACGTGGTTGTCGCTTTTGGTGCCGAAGTAGGTGATTTGTGCTTTGTTCGGGTTGGTTTGGATTCGCCATCGGAGTTCCCATTGTGTAACTTGTTCTAGTTCCCTGTGTGCTTTGTCTGTTAGGTGGTCAAGAGTTCTGTGTCTGATTAGTTGGGTTACATCGTCGGCGTACTGTATTGTCAGAGAGTCAATGTGTAAGGGGTCGGGTAAGTCATTTGTGTAAAGAATGTATAGTGTTGGGGACAGGACTGATCCTTGTGGGACTCCTGCGTGCAGTGTGAAGTGGTCAGAGAAGGCAGGTGTGACTTTTATTCTCATTTTTCTGTCAGTTAGGAAATTGCAAAGTAATTGTTGTGATGTATGAGGGAGGTTAAAATTGGTGCATATCTTGTATTTTAATCCTTCGTGCCAAACTGTGTCGAAGGCTTTTTGTACATCTTTTGTGATGAGTGCTATCTTGTATGCATCTTTGTTCATGTGGAGGTAATTGGTCATGATATTGAGTGCGTCCTGGGTTGAGTGGTGTGCTCTGAAGCCGAACTGCTTATATGACAGTAGTTGTTCATCTTCAAGATGGTATCTGAGGCGGGTGTTGTATAATCTTTCAAAGGTTTTTCCTAAGATTTCTAATATGCTGATTGGTCTGTAGTTTTGAGGGTCTGTTGGGTTTTTATTTGGTTTAGGTATCATAACGGCTGTGGCTGTCTTAAAGAGTTTTGGGAAGTAACCTGTAGCCAGTTGGGTGTTGTATAGGTATGTAATGGCTGTGATTGTTTCTGAGGGGAGGTGCTTCAGGATTGCTTGACCAATCTTGCTGTCACCCGGTGTTTTCTTTTTGGTTTTGTCCAGTGCTTGTTTGACTTCTGTTGGGGTGAAAGGAGCAGTGAGGGTGTGGTCCTGTGTGAGAGTGGAGGTATCTATTGTGTTGTCAGGAGTCGTTCTGTCGTGAAGTGTTTGCATGTGTGTGGTGATGTTGTTTATGTGGTTTAAGATGTACCTTTGTTGTGTGGGGGGGTGTGGGTGGAAAATGTGTTCCCAGTGTTGTTTTAGTGTTTGTGCTACGTCGGCTGGCTCTTTGATTTTCCTACCATTTACTAGCAGGTGATCAAAGGGGGGTCTTGCAGTTCCTTGCAGCTTGGCTATCCTTTGCCAAAATTCTCGGGGGTTATGTGTTCTGTGTTCCTGGGCAGCCTCTACGAGTTTTGCCCAGTGAACGTTATGGTCTTGAAGGAGGCTGTGGATGATGTGTGTTCTTAGTGTGGTGATGTCTGTGTAAACTGGTGCTGGTTAAGTTTGTTTAGTTCAAATCGTGTCCTGTAGCAGTGAAGTAGGCGTTGAGTTCTTATGGAGGGTGTGAAGGAGTATTTTCTCTTGAACCGGTTTTTAGGAATGTGGGTATCTGCTATGGCGGTGATAGTGTTGAAAAGGTGAGTCCAGGTTTCCTCAATCATCCTAGTGGGTTGGTGTTCGAGGTTGAGTGTGTATTGTTGTTCAGAGAGTGTGGTTTTGAAGGCATCCCAATCTGCGTGTTGATACTGGTATTGAGGTGAGGCTGTTGGGAGAAGGATGGGATTGTTGGAGAGGTGAAGAGTGATGGGAATGTGGTCTGAGCCTGATAGGGGGCCGGGAGTGATGTAGTGCTGGAATTGGAGGGCAGGGGTGTTGGTGATGACGATGTCTGGAGTGCCTTTGCTGTGAGCAGCGTAGTATGTGGGGAAGAAAGGGCCAATGTGGTGAAGGCTTTTGTGAGTGACCAAAGCGTGTAGTTGTTGGCCAAGGGGGTCGATGCGGTTGTGTTGGAATGCGGTGTGGTGTGCATTGAGGTCGCCCATTAGTATTACAGGTAGGTGTGAGTTGTTAAAGATGGAGTTTAGGTCTGTGAAGGGGATACGCGAGTTAGGTCTTGAGTATGTTGTGCAGATGATAATCTGTCCGTGTTGAGTGTCGATCTTGGCGGCCATGAAGTGTTTGAAGGCAAAGTTGGTGATGAATTCGTGTTTCATGGAGGATCTGATGAGGATTGCAACGCCCTCGTATAGTTCGTGGGGTGATTGTCTGCTCGTGTAGCCGAAGTGCTTGATTTTGGTGTCTGTACATGTTGAGTTGAGGAGGAGGATGTCTGGGTTGTGTTCTTGTATGAGGAGAGAGATGGCGTGTCTGTTTGAGTGATATTCTCTACAGTTGTATTGCATAATGGTGATCATGTTGTATAATTGTTACTTATATGAGATTGAAATTCTGGGGTGCAGGGATGAGGTCTAACTTGTCGAGTGACTGTGAGCGAGGTCTGAGTGTGATGTATGCAGGTGAGGGATGGGCGGTTACGTGACTGTGTGTGTGGGGGAGTCGGGATGATGAGTGGAGTGTGCTAGGTTCGTGTCGGGGTTGTTTCCTGTTTTCTTAGGGGTAGTGCCGAATAGATTTACTTTAATTATAGATTTAGTTGCATGAGTGTATTTTATAATTCTTTTGCTGTCATGTGTGTAGGAAGAAAGGGGGGAGGTGTTCTTCCTCTTAGGTCTAGTGGTCTTGACCACCAGTTCTGTGGGGGGATGGGCTGCCATTTTATTCTTGGGAGTCTGAGGTGTTAGGGGAAGATTGGGTTTGGTTCGGGTTTTTGTGGTCCGGGAGTTCATCGTAGTCGTGTGGGAAAAGTCAGGTGTAGGCAAGGTCAAGGTGGAGGGGCCGGGAGGTTTTGGACTGATTACTCTGGGGGGTGAGATAGAAGTAGATTGGTGAGATAAGTCAGGTGTGGGCATGGTCTCTCTGGGGGGAGGGGGTGGCATGCTGGTCCGGTTGGAGATGGGGGCAGTGGGGAAGATGAGGTCGGGACCGGTTCTGAAGGAATCAGGAATGAGTATGGTAGGGAGACTGTTCGCCTTCAAACCATCAATTGCCAACTTCAGAAAAAGAGACCTGTTTCCATTGCTTAGGGTATGTGCCAGAAGTATGATGGTGGTGATTTTTGCATCCATGTCGGGGGAGGGTAGCGGGGCGGTCACGTTGTTGGTCCAGCAAGTGCGGGTGGGGAGGGTCGTGGCAGTAGGGAGTGAGTGGTGGGGAGGTGGAGGTAGTGCTGTGGGAGGTGCTGTAGGAGGTGAAGGTCGGCGGGGAGGGAGTGGTGTTGTGCTATTGTCGAGTCTGATTTTACACTTGTTGCTGATGGCAGCGTGAGGGCCTTTACAATTGCAGCATTTAGTTACCGTGGCAGTACAGTTTCGGTATGAGTGGCCTTGATTGGCACACTTTGAGCAAGTTATTGTGTTACTGCATCTGTTGGTGTTGTGGCCGAATTGATAGCAGTTGAAACATTGGTGGACCTGTATGAAGTGTTGGAATTCTATGTCTCTTGAGGGGATGATATTGCTGCCGATTTTTATTCCGTATGATTTTAATTTTATGGCGTCAGTTTGAGTAGCCGTAGTGATTTTTAACATGGGGAGAGTTCCCATCCGGGCTGCATATGTCATTTGGGGGGTGTTTTGTGAATTGAGTTCAGTCAATAGGCTAGGGTCGTCCAGGATATGAGGGATAACTTTCCTACATATGAGGGTGCACTTTGCGCGGTATTCTGGTGAGCTCAGGACTGTTAGGCCATTGTTTTTTAGTTTGTTGTACATTGCTGGGGAGTGGAATAGGTCGGCATCTTCATCAGTTTGTACAAATATCTTGAAAGTGTCGTCATTAGTGAAGGATCGGATCTGAAATATACAGGTCAGCTGGAAAATAATTGAGGCGAGGTCCGTGCACGGTTGGATGTTTCGGTCCACTTTAATTTTAATGGAAGGCATGTTAACGGTCTGAAATGGAGATTTATGGAGATCTCCCCTAATAGTCCCTGATTTCCTGCGCCCCTCACGTAGGGGAGACCCTGCACTATCACAGAGGTCCCCAGGCGAATTGGCAGGCTGTGCTGTCCCTCCACCCTTCACACAAACACGCACTAGCGAGGTGTGGGGACAGAGGGCGTTTCCGGACGAATACTCCCCTGTATGTCAGCTGACAGGGGAATAGGTCCTTTCACGGCACGGAAGATAAAGGTTAAAGTCGAAGAAAAAGGTCTGAAAACTTACTGAAGACTCTTTCTTCACACCAAGCCCCTCAGCAGCATCGGGGTTCCTAAGGGAGGTCCGATACTGTAGGAGAGGCTCAATGTGTCAATCGAATCAACAGAATTGTCAGAAGGAGAATGAGGATAGGAGCTTGGGTTTTCCAGGGTACGTGGGAAGGTGGGTTTGGTCCAGTGACTAGCCAATCAGCTGTGACTGATCCTTCCCCGACTTCCACTTCGTTCTGCGCTGGCTGTTACTGCTCCTGATTGCGACTGCTCCCGACTGCGACTGGCGTGTGTGTCCTCCCTGGGTTGTTGTTGAGATTGTCGGACCGTAGTCCGACACGGGCCTTTGCCTGTAGGCGGCCCGTTTGGTGGTTCCGGCTGGAGCTCGAGGAGCAGCCAGACCGGATTGGGATGGAGGTGGTCCCACCTGCAGATGGAAGGATACTGCAGGTTGCAAGTGTGAGCGGACCCCCGATCGGTGGACGCTTACCACCAACCCCCACTCTTGGACGTGGTCAGTTTCGGAGTGGCGCGCCCCCCGAACTGGGGTCCGCACTTGCTGGGAAAGGATGCTTACTAAGCTATCTGGGTGGTGGGTATCGTGTGATGACCCGGAGTAGGTGGTGAATGTGGTCTGTATGGGCCTTTCGGGTTAGGGTGGCCGCTGGTGTTGTGTGTGTTTCTGGGGAGATTTGAGTTCTGTTTCGGAGGCTTTGTGTGACCTCGCAGTCGAGGAGATAGTGTTCAAGTGGGTTGGCTGCTGGCTCCTGACAGTAGGTGCAATCCATGACGTCATTGCCGATCATCTGCCAGGAGCACTTGTACCCTAGTCGTAGTCGATGTAGGCTGACTTGGGTTTGTCTTGGGGTTTTCCTGTCAGCGAAAGGTGGTTCCCCTTTTGTGGCCGCCAGGTACCATTTGGCTGATTGGGACCCGGCGTTGAGTGCATGAAGGAAGCTCTTTTTGATGTGGAGCTTGCTGGTCTTTCTGAGGTGATTCTTTATCTGTTGCACACTTGCTGGAACTTGGATGTGTACGCTACTAGAACGTGTAGCTGCCTTGGCTGCTTCGTCTGCCACGTCGTTTCCTCCGATCCCTACATGACTGGGAATCCAGTGTAAGACGACTGGTCGGTTTTGGCTTTGGAATTCCTGTAGCTGTGCGAGGATCGAGGTGATGATGTGGACGTTGTCTCTTGGTTGACTGTGTTGCAGCGCCTGCATGGCCGATTTCGAGTCCGTATGAATTATGATGGACTTGTTGTGTTGTGTTGCAGCGTGTTGTAGGGCCTTTGAGATTGCTACCAGTTCTGTTTGTAGGGTGGAGCAGTCGTTGGAAAGTCTCCATTGAAGGGTCTGACCTTGGGTGTAGAAGGCCGCTCCGGATCTATGATGTTTTGGGTCCACCGAGCCGTCTGTGAAGTACGATGCTGCATCAGCCGGTGTCTCGGTGGCTATGGCTTTGAGAGTTATTTTTTGGAGGTCCTCCTTCTGGAGGTTGGCCTTACTGTCACCTAGGTCGGTGAATTTGAGTGTGGCTGGTGGAGGGCTCCATGGTGGAGGAACAGCGTAACCATTGTCTCGTGTGTCTTGGTTGTTCTTGACGAGTGTTTCTGCTTGCAGGTGTCGGATGACCTCGCTTGCTTCGTGCGACCAGGTGGCCCCTCGCACTCTGTGGCCGAGGTGGAGGGAGGCACTGATTCGGATCTTGGCAACTGTGGGCTTGTCTGCTCTACAGATTTTGGCGAGGAGACCGGCTGTCACCTGCTTGACTCGTACTGCCAGGGGTGGTAGCTCGGTTTCCATTTGCAGATTGCAAATTCTGGTCCACATGGGTGCTCCGAGCATGGTCCTGAGAGCATTGTTTTGAATGACTTCTAGCTTAGCTATTTGGTCTTCTCTCAGTCCAATGAGTGCTGGAGCACTGTAATCTACCAGTGATCTGATGGCGGCCGTGTAGTAGGCTTTGAGCACATGAAGGTTTGCTCCTGCGGATTTGCTGGTGAGCGACCTCATTATATTGTGTCTGCTCTTCGTCCTGTGCCTGAGATACTCGAGTTGTGGCTTGAAGGTGAGTTTCTGGTCAAACCAGATTCCAAGACACTGGTGGGCGTTGGTCCAGACTACCGGCGTGTTTTGTATGGAGAGCATCTTGTCTGGTGTGTCAGTGCAGATGGCCATCGCTTTCGACTTGGCTGGATTTATCTTGAGTCCAAGTCTGTTGCACTCTTCTTCTATAAGTTGGAGTGCGTGTTGCGTGTTGGCTAGTCTGTTCGATCCTCTTACTATGAGCTGTAAGTCGTCTGCATAGCATAGGAGCTTGGCTGTTTGTCTGAAAGGAAGCTTGACTAGGTTTTCCATCAGGACATTAAACAGCATTGGACTGAGGATGCCTCCTTGTGGGGTTCCGTTTTCATGGACCCTGTAGCTTGAGGTTGTTCCCTGAAAGCGTACTCGTGCTTCCCTCTGTGTGAGGTAGTTCTGGATCCACCCCAGCAACCTTCCTTTGACGCCTTTTTTTGCGAGCGTAGTTGTAATGGCCAATGGATTGGCTAGTTCGAAGGCTTTCTCCAGGTCGAGGAAGACCACCAGAGCTGGTTTGTTGTCCACTGTGCTGAGTATCTCGGCGATGTTGTTGCCTGTGCCGGTGTTCTCGGTGTAAGCAAAGATGTGAGGGTGTGGGCTGCCTACTTTCCACTTTAGTCGGTTGAGAGCCATTCTTTCTCCCGTCTTCGCTATGCAGCTGAGAAGGGAGATGGGCCTCGGCTTGTCTGGTTCTCTGGGCTTCGGAATGGGCTGTATATCTGCCTTCTTCCATTCCGGTGGGAGTCTTTGTGCTGTCCACGAAGCATTGATGGCTTGCAGCAGAGCCTCGTGTCCGGCTGTACCGGCATGAAAGAGCATGGAGTAGGTTATCCTGTCTGCCCCTGGAGCTGTGTCCTTGCTTCGTTTTAGCGACTTTTGGAGTTCTTGCTGGTTGAATGGTCTGTCAGTGTCATCTTCACTGTTGCAGGCCTCTTCGATCGTCTGGAGTCTGACCTGTCGCAGACGCCGTTGTGTCTCCTCCGCCTGTCTTGGGAGGTTTTTTGTTGCTGCTCGGTCAGCGAACAGTTTTGCAAGTCTCTCGGCTTCCTCTTCTGGGTTGGGATGGGTTGGTGGTGGTGGTGTTGCCTTCCCAGATGCCCTTCGGATCTGGGCCCACATCTTGCCAAGGGAGGTGTGCTCGTTGAGTTCGGAGCACCACTTGAGCCAGCTTACGTTTTTTATTTCTTCCCTCTCTTCCCTGGTGTCCTTGACTATGACTTGCAGGAGATGTCTGTTTGTTGCCGTGGGATGTCTCCTGTAGTTTCTTCGGGCCATGTTCACTCTGTGGTTGAGTTCTTTCACCCTGGGACAGTAGTACCAGTAGTCATTGTACTGTCTTGATGTTGGTTTTGTTTTTGGGATGGCCTCTTCTGCCGCTTGGTGAAACGCCTCGACCAATTGGTGGTGGAGGGTTGTCTCATCCACGGGTGCTGGGCCGGCCGGCTGTGATTTTTCGCGCCAGTTAGCTAGGTGTTTCTTGAAGAGTCCCCAATCTGCCTTTTGGGTATTGTATCTCCATCTCGGGGGGGGGTGGAGTGGGGAGTTTATTCACCTTCAGTGTTGTCAGGGTGGCGAAGTGGTCGCTGGTCAGCGTGGGGTGTATCTGCCAGGAGGCCGAAGGCTGTAGTGCACTGGAGACGAAGGTTAGATCTAGCCTTCCTCCCCTAGTGTGGGTGGGCTCACCGGTGTTCAGGAGGCAGATCTCGGGTGTATCTTGAAAGGTGTTGTATAGGTGTAGGCCGTCTTCATTTGTGGGGCTTGCCGAGCTTAGGAAGGGATGGTGTGCATTGAAATCCCCTCCTATGAGTGTGGCGTGGTCAGCGGCCGAAGCAAATAATTGAGTAACCTCCAGTGAGCCCCTTGGGTTCTTGTAGATATTGTGAACCGTTAGTTCCCGTTCTTGGAGGGTTACTTTGACGGCCTGTGTCTCGATGTTTTCGCCACATGGAAATTGCTGCGTGACATCGGCGGAGGGTATGCTTGACTTGACCAAGATCATGCATCCTCTTGTTGACGCCTGCGTGAAATGCCTCCTGTATGTCTTGTAACCGCTGAATTTGAAACAGTGGTGTTCTTGTAGTAGTGTTTCTTGTAGCAGTATGATGTCAAGCTTGTCCTTGGCTGCTGCTTCTTGTAGGAGGTGTTTCTTGTTTTTGATGCCCTGAGCATTCCATGTTAGGATGTTCAGGGTGCTGGTGGTTTCCACCACTGTTTCATCGGGGATTTCTGGTGGTCCTCGATGGAGATGTCCAAGTTCGGTTCCAGGTGGATCAGGTCCATATCTTCGTGTTCTGTGGTTTTTGCCTTCTGGGCCGTGGTTCGGTTCAGGGGAGTTGAGACGTCCAGTTTCTTTCTGGGAGCTGTCGGTATCTTGGGTTCTCTGGTGGCCTTCTTCGGTGTGGAGTGTACCTCGGCTGT